>BSBK01001327.1:282500-882500 GCA_027943335.1 Chamaecyparis obtusa | reverse complement strand
AATCAAAGATAATTAGGATAATTGGGAATATTGTTGGAAATATTCCCCAATGCAGAATTTATGATAATCAATTAGGATTCGATAATGTTTAGATGTGCCTTTGGTTAGGACTTCGATGTCGATTTCATTTGATGTGTTGATATAGGAGGTTAATGAACCTATAGCCCATTTTTGGGGTGTTACATTTTGCCCCTCTTTGAATTGTCGTGCGAAGCATAGTGGTTCAAAGACAGTCTGTGTATGATGTTGAAAGTGATGTTTGAAATTGATATTGATATGAAACAGAAATTGTGATATGAGACAGAACCTGATTGAAAGATTTAATATGAAGATAATAGGTCCTGAATGATGAAAGATAATGTTAACTATAACAACAAATGAACCAATGATTGTGAAAAAGTGTCAAAACACCTGATTTTGAACCTTATGATTGCAAAGAAGTGAGTGACCAATTCCAGACCCGATTGTCCTTATATTGAATCACATTGGTATCACATCTAAACCCTTCAGTTACCAAAGAACCAAGGAAATAACACAATTGAACCGATAGTTACAAAACTAATACAATTTATGAGATTAAGAGAATACCAGATTGATATGGATCTTGATGAATCTGATATGCCCCGAGTGATGATTGATTTTCCCCGATCGATGAGGTCTTTTTGATGAATGAACAACTAGACATGGTTGTTGTCTTGATTACTAAGGAAAGATATGATTTCAAATTTATAGACTTTGAATGATGTGCAATACCATGCCCCCTTCAAGATTAAAATTGAAATCTGACAAGAAAACTCAGCGTTGAATGGTTTAGAAGCATGTTAATTGATTTGAGAAGTGGTTAAACACTTTTGAAAATGTATTCCGCATCGTTTAGAGTTCCTCGAGACCAAGTTTGACTAGGTGAAACCATGAGTTGACCATGGGTGACCAAGTTGAAATGTCGATAGTTTGATGTAAGATAATTAGTTAAGTTGAATTCTAGATTTCTATGATGATTGAAGGTCGAATATGCAAGCAGTAGACCGTCGTGTGCCCAAAATTTTTAAATCATGATTTTGACATAATAAATGATCTCAAATTTTAATTTTGATTCCGAAAATGGATTCAGAACATCAAAATTAGCCAGGGGTGCAATTTTCATGGAAAACGGAGCACTTTTGAAAATTAGGTCAAAAGCTATATAAGGGTCGGAAGGGTCATTTTCAAATCATTTCAACCATTTGACTTTAGAGATCTTGTGGAGCCCTCTGAGTGAGAAAATGGTAAAACAAAGAGAATCGAAGGTACCTATGAGTTTGCATCGATTTGAGTGCAGTCGGAGACATCAGAGACCTCGACCGTATGGACATCCAGTATGTGGACCTCTTTGGCGCTCTAAAATGTCAAATTTTTTTATGTTTTCTAGCATTTTTAGGATTTTTCATACGCGTTTTGCTTTTCAATTTTTGCATGTATGAAAACTCGTACGAGTCATCTCCCAGACTTGTACAACATTTGAATTGTATTTCCTTTGTCATTTCATGACCTGCCCAGTGTCATATGAGAGGGACCCATGAGTCGTACGACATTTCATCGGGTCCCTCGAAACTTTTATGATGAAGTGTCCCATGTCATATGACTATGGTTTGTCATTTAGTCTATTGTGGAAAGTCGTACGACTTTTCATGCCAGTTTGGACTGTTGTATGAAAAATAGTGAGTTCAAAACTCCATCTTAGGTCAAAATTTTTGCTTTTCTGATTGCTTTGCCTGATTGCTGACTCTTTGACCTACATTTTGAAATACCAAACCATTCAATCTCTGCACTATTAGTCTATTGTTGAACCCAATTTCTGATAAAATTTCCTATTTTTGTATAAAATAGGTCACATATCCAGATGTACATGTCCGTCATTCATATCCAGCGACACAGAGACTATGTGTTTTTCTTCCTGACCCTATGAGGGTACATCTTGCTGCCTGTGGGTTTGATTACCTGATCCATTTACCTTATATTAGGGTAAATCATGGCCTGCTGACTATGTTGATCGAGAGGTTCCACTCAGAGACATAGACTTTTCATTTATTGAATGGAGAGATCACTGTGACTCCAGAGGACGTATATAGGATATTACGCATTCCTTTCCATAGTAGTCGGCGTCCTGAGTATGTGAGTACCGGCCAGACAGGTCTTCATGCTTTTAGGTGTTTGTTTGGTGATGATACATAGTTGACTAGATCCATTTTGTGGGAGACCCTTGTACAGAGATATGGTCAGACACACTGCTTAGACTACATTATTGTTGGGATGATTGGTGAGCTCATCATGTTGGGCCATTAGTAGAATGGTTTCTTGATGGGATGGGCCCCAATGGTAGCACTTCTTTTGGTGACTCCCATTGAGCTTGCTTGGGGTCAGTGTCTTTTGGCACATATGTTTTCAGAGATGCATGAGGTTGTGTATCAGGATTGCAAGAGTTTTGCTTCTAGAGCTCTTGTGTTACAGATATGGGCTTGGGAGCATATCCCAGTTTTGAGACCAATTTTTTAGACATAGCATAAGCCACAGGAGCCAGTGATATACACATATGTTGGGTATGTCACATAGGTCCACATGGGTCATATTGAGTATTGTAGATGATGCTTGGATGATATGACTTTTGTAGTATGGAGACCCTACTTGCAGATAGAGGCATGGCCCACTGCGAGAGAGCATTTTAGCTTCCTTTTTTAGAGTCAGGTACTCATTGGTTGTTCCTCCACTATTTTGGAGAGATTTCTCATTACTAGAGTGTGGCATCAGTATGGATAGAGATAGGATGTCCCACAGGAGTATACTGCATATGCCCATATAGTTCGTGAGATCAGGCTTGGATGGACACAAAGGCTCACTTATTCTCTATGTTTAGATGAGTACAACGCTATTATTGGGACAGACTGGGACTATCTTCCATAGGTTATCAATGTAGGGGTCAAAAATGGATTTATTGCTTGGCTTGCTGATCACCCTGTCCATAGATTCTCAGATCCCACTGAGTTGATACACTCCATGGAGGAGGCGATGGATGTTACAGGTGCTCCTGTTGTATAGGGTCCGAGACCACATGCAGTACATCCTACACCACCCAAACCAAGAGTGATGGCTCCACTATAGAGACTAGCAGGACATATGAGGCCCCCTCATCCTTCTACTTTGACAGCAGGTACATCCACAGGTGCACAGAGATGGACCCGGGGTGAGAGTGGCACTTTGGGTGGTGTTGGTTCTGCAGATGATGTATTAGCAGCTAAGCAGGTTGTAGGTGTTGGTACATATATGAGTACAGATGATCCTTTTGATTTAGGGGCTGAGATTAGATGCCATAAGGTGCATAGAGCAGGTACCATAGAGCATGTAGAGCAGCTAGCATAGGACATAGTTATGCTAGCTTCAAGGTATTCTTAAATCTCCTATCTTTGATCACTTCTAGTTCCAATAGGTAGTTGTTTCACCATTCGATGATCATTATAAGATGATCCAAATCATAATCTATGTTCCTCCTTTAGACCAAATGGCTACTGTTGTAGCATACCAATAAATTCATGCCTCCCTGGCCCCTCATCCTCTCATGGAGGATTGGGAGGGGGTGAATCTTCTCTACTAGATGGTGGTGGAGGAGGAGGCATGGTTCCCTATGACTATTGTGCTATAACTAAAAACATAGGAGCTCTCTGAGAAGGAGAAACAACAACATAATATAAGGCAAAGTAATATGTGGTCCACTGCCCCTAGTGGGTGGTTGTATGAGCATATTTTCCATGCTCTTCTCTAATTTGAGACAACTGAGTGTCTGATATATCTTGTATATTGTGCCAGTAGTGCACCCCTAACACATTTTGAGTTGATGATATATATGAGATCGATATTTTGGATCGTGACTTCATTTGTACTTGTCATGTGTTGATTTATGATGATATCATGTGATGTTTATGCTATGAGTAGTGTAGAATGTATGTATGGATCAATGCAATGCAATGATTTCTTTCATATGTATGGATGTTATGCAAATGTAATTGATTATGAATAGATGTATGGATGATTTATGCTTATGCACTAGATGTAATGTAATGCAACAAATGATAATATGGGATGTAAATGCAGCAATACACATGATATGTTTTTGCAAGTTGATGAAGACAAGTACTCAGTCTTATGTCAAAAGGATGTTTAACCCAGGGGGGTTACTGCTTGCAGCTCGGTGAAGAGACCTTTGAGTGAGACTCAGCTCTCGTTAGATGTGAAGAATTGATATGAAGAATTGTTTAAGCATTGAATTTTAGCCAACCATTGTGAGATCATGCAAACATGCAAAATGCAAAGAGACATGCAGAATGAAATGCAACCTAAGACCTAGGACCTGATCACTGATCATGTGTCAGTCATTCTCATCATTGAATTTTTAGGTAACCAAATAAATCAATACAATGCCCACTAGTGATGAAACCATAGACATATGAATATCAATTTGTATGTGCAGGAATCAATATAACACCCACTAGTCAATCAACCATAGATATATGAATATTGATTTTATTTTCGGAATGTCAGATTAGATATAAGCACCAAGGCACAAATGCCAGGATGACTTGAATATCATGTCTATTTTGATATTGCAATTTGTATAAGCATCAAAACATAAACATCAGGATGACCTGAATATGCCTTGCATTACAAACACATCAAGCAGTCAAGAGATCATTCTAAATCCAATGTGAATTACCCATAGTGACCCTTTATCGTTCACATCCTTAGGTAAGATCACATTTCATAGTAGGAGAAAGAACTCACTCAAAAAGACAATAGTTAGATAAAACTTCCTTGAATTTTTTGGGTATCAATGTTCGAGGTATGCATGGCCATCCAATTTGAGATAGAGGCTCTTACAGTCAGACACCATTTCAATCCAAAATTTCCAAAGTTGTTAAATTTTCACATACAAGCAGAAAACAAAGAAAATATTATGCCCCCAATCATCACTCTCTAAATCCTATAAAGGACATCATCGAAGAGCTCAAAGGGACACAATATGAAGAAATCTTAATGCCAATTAGTAAGCATACAAGGAGACAAAAGTATGTGAAGAGCATAGATTGTTTTCAGCTTGTGTTTGATTGTTGATTGCACTGTTGTAGATGCAAAATCCTTTCTGGAGACAAGACAAATTGACTGACTCGGATGAAGCTTCAAAGGACTTTGACTGGATATGATACATCTAAGATACCTTGGAGGCCATAGGATATGACATTGATTGCCCCCAAGTTTGAACATTGATAGGATACGGACACTTGAGCCGATTGGTGTACAGACTGACTTATTGAAACCAGGAAAGCAGGAACAAACTGGGAGATATGTACAAACTAAAGCAAGACTGAAAGCTGAGAAAGACCAAGATTGCACTGATAGATGGAGAATTTTGAAACAAGTGGTGCCCATTTGCCAGGTTTTCACCATCTTGGTAGAAATTCTATTTTTGCTACCAAGGTGCCTGTTTCTAGGTTTTCACCAAGGCACTTTTTTTTTTTTTTTGTATTTTTCATTTTTTCAATTTTTAAGATTTTTTCAAGACATTTTACCATAGACTGAATGCCTTAGGCATATAATTTCTTCAGATGGAGAATTTTGATTAGTTCTCGGAGCTATTCTTCTTTAGTCGTTGAGATTTGATAGGCACTAGAGCCAAAAGTAGCAGTGATAACAAAGGGACCCAGCCAGTTGGGTTCAAACTTCCCCTTGCATTCTTGATGTGATTGATTTTTAGGATTCTCTCTCAAGACTAGATCACCAACCTGAAATTCTCTATGTTTGACTTTCTTGTTGTAACCTCTAGACATTCTCTTTTGATATACTCTGAGATGATCATACGCTGCTTGTCTGCATTCATCTAGTAGTTCAAGTTCTTGCAACCTAAACACTCTGTAGTCATCATCAGTTACTATACCATGCATTCTGATTCTTAGTGATGGGATTTCAACCTCAATAGGCAATACCACTTCAGACCCATAAACTAAAGTGAATGGCATAGCCCCAGTAGGTGTTCTGATACTTGTTCTGTAGGCCCAGAGAGCTGGATTGATCATGAGATGCCAGTCTCTTCCTATTTTATTAAATATTTGGTGCAAGATTTTCAAGAGATTCTTGTTTGAGGCCTATGCTTGTCCATTCCCTTAAGGGTAGTAGATAGATGACCAATGTTGAGTAATCTTGAATTTGGCACATAGATCATCTAGGTCTTTGTTCTTGAATTGTCCATCATTATCTATGATTATGGAATGAGGTATCCCATATCTGCGTATGATATAGTTCAATATGAACATAGATATTTTCTTTCCAGTTGCTTGTGTCAAAGGGACTGCTTCTACCCATTTTGTAAAATAATCTGTAGCTATGATTATATGGGTATGTCCATTAGAATAATGAGGATGTATAGCTCCTATAAGATCAAATGCCCATTGGTGAAAAGGCCATTGTGTAGTGAAGGGAATTGGATCTCTCCCTAGAGCATGAATTAAGTTTCCATGTACTTGACATTGTTGACAATTCTTAGCAAATTTGATAGCCTCTTTCTCCATTTCAGGCCAATAGTACCCAGCCCTAATAATTTTTCAAGCTAGTGTTAAACCATTCAAGTGTGACCCACAAATACCTTCATGGACTTCCTCTAATGCACGTTGAGACTCTTCACATTCTAAACATCTAAGTAGCGTACCATCTAAACCTCATTTGTATAGATCATTACCAATGATGACATATCAGGAGGCATTTTGGATAAGGTATCTCTTTTCATGGTGGTTGAAGGCATCAGGAATGATTTGGTCTCTGAGATAGGAAAATAGGTTTTTATATCTAGATGAATCATGACCTACAATAGTGCAGATCATGCAGGTTTTCAAGGAATCATATGCAGGATAGGATAGTGCTTCCACCAGGAACTCGTAGTGTAGCTCTTGTTCAGGCTGCTGTAATAAAGTGGATAGTGTTTCCATTGCATCAGCAGCCTTGTTCTCCATTCTAGGAATTTTCTCAAATGTGATAGGTATGAAATATTTCTTAAGATCATCTACCATTCTCTTGTAAGGAATGAGATTTTCATCTTTAGTGTGGTACACATCATTGACTTGATGGATAACAAGTTGAGAGTCTCCATGAATGTGTATCTTTGTTATTCTCCACTCAATTGCTAGTTTCATACCATTCGAAAGGGCTTCATATTCAGCAATATTGTTTGTGCAAGGAAACTTTAATCTGAATGCTTTTGGAATTGAGTATCCTTGAGGATTTATGAACAATATGCCTGCTCTAGATCCATTCTATGTGTAGGAGCCATCAAAGAATAATTGCCATTCTCTAGAAGAAAGAGTCATGATAGAGGAATCTGGAAATTCCATTTGCATTGGTGTATCATCAATCATAGGTGGATCTGTTAATTGATCAGCAATAACCTATCCTTTGATATCTATTCTTTCCACATATTCGATATCAAATTCACTTAAGAGCATGACCCATTTGGCTAATCTACTCGTGAGGGCAGCTTTGCTTAGTAGGTACTTTAGTGGATCAATTTTAGCTACCAAATGTGTGGTATGAGCTAACATGTAGTGTCTCAGTTTTTGTGATGCAAAGATCACAACTAGACAAGCTTTCTCAATCATTGAATAGTTATTTTCATATGCCACCAATGTTCTACTGATGTAGTATATAGCTCTTTCCTTTTTATCTTCATCATGTTGTGCTAGCAATGCCCCCAGTGATGTATTTGTTGCAGAGACATATAAGATCAATGGCTTCCCATGAATAGGAGGCATCAAGATTGGAGGATTTCATAGATATTGTTTGATATGATCAAAGTGTTTCTCACATTCTTCATTCCATGCAAAGGTCACACCTTTATGTAATATTTTTGTAAATGGTTGTGATATGTCTGCAAGCTGTGATATGAATCTTCTGATAGATTGAACTCTTCCTTGCAATGTCCTCATTTGACTGATATTCTTTGGGGGTTGCATCTCTATTATAGCCTTTACTTTAGTTGGATCAACTTCAATGCCCTTCTTTGAGACTATGTATCCTAAGAGTTTTCCAGAAGTGACACCAAAAGCACACTTCTTAGGATTTAGTCTGAGACTAAATTTTTCCATTCTATCTAGTATCTTGCTCAAGTCATTTAGATGTTCAGCTCTAATCATAGATTTTGCTAAAGTATCATCCACATAATCTTCCATAGTTCTATGCATCATGTCATGGAAAATAGATGTCATGGCTCTTTGATATGTAGCACCAACATTTTTAAGCCCAAATGGCATAACATTCCAACAGAAGGTGCCCCATGCACATGTGAAAGCAGTTTTCTCTTAATCCTCTAGAGCAATTTTTATTTGGTTATATCCAAAAAAATTGTCCATTAAAGAGTACATCTCGAAACCCACAATCATGTCCACTATCATATCAATGTTAGGCAATGGAAAATCATCCTTAGGGCATGCTCTATTTACATCTCTAAAGTCTGTGCACACTCTGATTGATTTATCTGGTTTTGAAATAGGTACAATATTAGAGATCCACTCTGCATAGTCAATAACTCAGATGAATTCGGCTTTCAGGAGCTTCTCTAATTCAGCTTTCACCAAGAGTGCAACATGAGGATGCATCTTTATCAATTTTTGCTTGATAGGTTTGACATTTGGAGCTATAGATAAATGATGCATTATAAGATTAGGATCCAACCCTGGCATATCTAAATATTTCCATGCAAAATTGATTTTCTTCTCTATTAGGAATGTTGTAAACTTTTGCTTCTCTTCTTTTGATAAAGATTGTGCTACATGAATCACTTGTGGTTCATCTGTGGTTCCCAAGTTGATGGATTGAGTGTGCTCAATTAGAACTGGAGATCTGTCCTATAAATGACTTGGAAGGACATCAAATATCTCATTCTTAGGTGCCTCGAAGAGGTTTTCACCTTCAAATACATCATTTATTTTTACTTTTGTAGGTTCTGAGACTGCCACAAAGTGGTTTTCACCCTCAAAACTCCTTTTCATTTTCTTTGTATTCTTATTTTTCTGACTAAGATATTTGATGTCTGACTCAGTCATGCTAATGCTCGATTCACTGATGGAAGTACTCATAGGCTCAACTGCATTGAGGTAGCAAGTAAGGGCATAGTCATTCGGGAAGGTATAAATACCATGGCTCAGATTCGTGGAGGTTTGATCAATAAGGTCTAGATATTGGATAGTCAAAGTGGGGAAAGATTGGGAGATAGTGTTTATGGATATGGATATGTCATCATTGGTCCTAACCTGACACTCGAGTTCAAAGGTGATATTACAACTTAAGACATTCAATTCGTGAATAGGCTCAATGTCATTGGGGGAGTCCAATTCAACCATAGGTGGATCAGACTCGATAGGTTCATCATTTCACTCTAGACTTACGTTGGGTTGAGGTGTATATTGGTTAATAACATCAACATGTTTTTTGGTGATAAGCTCATCTAGTTCTAGAATGACTCCCCATTCATAGTCATTAGATTCATCTTCTAATTCAAGATCTCTAGGAAATCTGAGAACATGAGTAAAGTCAACGTGAAGACCCCAAGAAGGGTTACCCTCAGATTTGGATTTGTATTCATACTAATGGGAGTCTATCTCAGAATAACTACCACCTTCTTCTTGGTCCATTTGATTAGCTCCGAGATTAGCTGGTTCTTGTGTGGCAACTATCTCTTGCTTTACAGTAGGTTCTTGTGTTTCTACTACATTGATTCTTCTGATAGGATCATCTTCTACATCAAGAAGGTCTTTGATCTCTTTAGGAAATTTTTCATAGGGAATGAGTTTTGAGCTGTCTGAATCACTATCTAATGGTTTTGTTTCTTCTTTCTTAAGAAGGGCTTCTCCTAGTGTGATCTACTCTATGACATGGGAATAATTACCTTTGAGATGAAAGGGTTTCTTTTTAAATCCTAAGCCAAATTTGTCTTTATTTTCTCTACCAGTATGTGAGAGAGGTGCCTCAAGACCTTTTCATCTAACTCCTAGAGGTCCTTTACCTAAATATCCCATCTTAGCTATTAATTTATCTCCTGGGCCATATGACTTAGAAGGATCTTTTGGTGCTGTTGAATTACTAGTTTGAGTATCATGGGATTCAGATTCATCTTTGTATAGCCATGCAAGCATAGCTTCATCCTCTTCAAATTCTTTCTTGGAGACTTGTTCTGCTACAAAATTCTTCTTATATACCTCAAGGGTTTCTTTAGATTCTGGTTTGAACTATTTCAAAGATTTCCCATAAGACTTAGGTGAAATAGGGAGAGACGTCAAAGATAAGACTGGCTCTATATATATTCTCCCATACTATTTTCTTTGATATGGACATCTTTGGCAATATCTTCCATTTTAGAAGTGGATGCTTCTTTTTTTGACTTAAGGGAAGATTCTCTGTTATTGGGCACAAGTTTATCCGCACCTTCTTTCAATGTATTGCAAGTGGTAGATATGTCTACTGGAATGGTGACCTCTACTCCTTCATAAGGAAATTTCAAGCATTGGTGGAATGTAGAAGGAATAGCTTGCATTTCATGGATCCATGGTCTTCCTAGAAGAATGTTGTAAGCCAAAGGTAGATCAAGGACTTGACATACAGTATCTCTGATAACCGGACCTGCTCTGATAGGTAAGATAATGGTGCCTTTAGAAGATCTTTCTTGTTCATCATAGGCTTTGATAGTTATTTTCTTTCTAGGATCAATAGCCAATTCTGAAAACCCCAATTATGTAACCAAGCTGTAAGAACAAATTTTTAGGCCAGTGCCCCCATCTATCAACACACATTTGACTCTACGGTTCTAGATCAAGACTTCTATATGCAAGGGCTGATTATGTGGGTGACTCAAGGAATTGTCATCTTCCTTGGAAAAGAATATATATTGCCGAGATGTAAGATGGCCAACCATAGTCTGGAACCTATCTAAATCAAGGTCATCAGGAACATTGGATCCGAGCAAAGCTTTATCTAGAACGACTCTGTGAGCTGGATATATTTGAAGCAACTCAAACATGGAGATTTTTGCATTGGTGTGTTGGAGTTGTTGAAAAATGCTATAAGATGTTGGCCTCGTATCTTTAGGATTGGAAGATTTAGAAGCAGCCTTCTATTTGGAAGTAAAAGAAAGTTTGAAGGGCATCTTAGGGAAATTTGATGAATCTGGGATTTGTCCATTCAGATGTGCCTAAGCTTGTGATCTAGTAACTGCATTATCTAAAGAATGATCTCTATCTCTTCACATAATTGTGATGACACTGCAATGTTCAGAGAGACAAGGTTCAACCATATTGATAACGACATTATTTCTAAGGTAAGCATAATTGACCTTTGCCCCCATATTAGGTTGAGAAGATGAAACTTCTTGACCATGTTTCGGAAATGGTTCTGTGAATGTCATATGATCATTATTTCTCTTATGATTTTCAATGGTGATATCTCCCTTAGCAATCAGATCTTGAATAGTATGCTTCAAGTGCAAGCAGTTATTCATTTTGTGACCTTTACCTCGATGGAAATCACAGAATTCGTTCTCTCTCCACAATTTTGGTTTAGGTTTAGAATCAGGTGGTCGGATCATAGGCAAGGAGATGATGTTATTAGCTAGCAGAGTTCTCATGGTTGATTCTAAAGATTCTCCAAGAGGAGTGAATGTTTGTTTATTATTCGCAGACCACTTTTTATACTCTGGCTTCTTTTGAGATGATTCAGGCACCTTTTGTTTTGAAGCTTTTATGGCTTGGGTACCAATAGTTAGATTGAAAGCTGGTGCCTTAAATGGGGCATGGATAGTATCAACAATGCCATCTATGACAATGCCTTTATTCTTGTTCCAATTTTTGTTCTTGTCTTTAGAAATGGATCCTGATTCGTACTTGTCTTTTTGAAGTGTGATTTCTCCTTTTTTCACAAACACTTTTTCAATTTTGATAGCATTGTCCACCACCTTATCAAAAGATGTATGATCTTGCATTTGTAGAGGATAATTGATTTCTAGAACAAGGTTATTGATGAAGATTTCCAATTTTTCTATTTCTGGAATAGGTCTGGCATATAGAGAGAACTTCTTCCTCCATCTCTTAAGAAATGTTAGGAATGGTTCCCCTGGATATTGCTTGAGATTATAGATATCAATCATGGTGACTGGATGTTGAATATTGTAGGAGTATTGCTGATAAAACAATTTGATCAACTCCTCAAAAGTTTTGATAGTAGAAGGAAATCTAGAGAACCAATGAATGGCCGCTCCACCTAGAGATCAAGGGAAGAGACGCATCATATAGGTTGGTTTGTGCATGAACTCCATAGATTGTGTACAAAATTCTCTGACATGATCTTGAGGGTCTGAGTGTCCATCATACTTGTCATACTTGGGCATCTCCACTCTTTTCGGGAATGGTGGCATGTACAAGTCTTTATCAAATGGAAAAGTACATAGAGCCTCCACAGAGAACTCCTTGGGTTCCTTTTCTTTTTCAAGGTTGTTAAGTTTGACTTGCATGGCATGCATTTGTTTCAACATAGCTGTAAGTGGAGTTTCTTGCTCATGTGTAATGATATCTTCAACATTAAAGTTGGGAGGAAGTTTATCTCCTTGATGAGCTAATTGTAAAAAGTATGCCTCCCTATCTTATTTCAAGAAATGCTTCATCATTTTCTTGAATTCATCATCATTTTGATATCAAGCAATTTGTTCAGGTGTGGGTTCCTGATCTACTCCATATTGAGATTGAGTTCTATGAGAACCAAATTTTGTCCCTACTTGAGACATGGTAGGGGTTTGTGGACTCCCTGGAATAGATTGATGAGGAGTTTGATGATTGCATCCGTGGGTTGATGGAGGAGGTATGTAACCAGTTTTCAATCGAAAGTTGCCAAGACCATCGTCCTTGTAAAGACTAGAATTGATGAGTTGCTCAAGAGTTGAACCTTGGATATTAGTCAAAGGTAAGGTCTAAGACATCTCTCTTGATTTCTTGTGTGAGGAAGCTCTGGTTTCCACCATTAACCTTAGGTGAAGCGAAGAGAATAGGATGAAAACAACTGAAGAATGATTTGATGCAAGAAAATCAGATGACTTAGCCTTGTCAAGATTATGATTGGTTTGAAGATTCGATTAGACATGGATGAAGGATACTACACCTTGGATGTATGGGTAGATTGCCCAAAAGATAGCGGACACGAGTTCTCAACACTTAGTCTATTTTTGAAGATTTGATAGAAGATTGATAAATCTGACAAAGTTTTGACACAAGATGAAAAGGACTCAAATCGATTAAACAGAAGGCTGAATCAGATTCAAAAGGCCACTTTTGGAAAATGATAGGATTCTCAATAGATATTGCTCTATTCCTGACACAGTGATTTTCTCAACAGATTCTGGAAATAGGCTAAAAAAGCTAAGTATCTGGCAATTCTGACAATTTTCTAACAACTTTTCAAAATTTTCCCAAATGACACTCTCAGACTCGTATGATAGTGGGTATGCTATGAAATGATAGTTGAAAATCTCATATGACAGTTGCAAAAACTTGCACAACAGATGCTAGCAAGATTTAACTTTTTGAATTTGACTGGCAGAAAGACTCGTACGACATTGGGTTCTTTACCATACAACAGTTGGGTAGTAATGAAATGACATTTGATAAAAAATCGTATGACTTCCTAACCTCCTGAGATGACTTTTGACTCCAGAAAGGAATTTCACTTCAAATTTTGCAAATTTAGGGTTTTCAGATTCAGTTTTTTTTACAAATTTCAATGTCCAGTTTTGAGGATGGTAACAGATTTGTTCATTTTCAATATCTAGATAGATAAGAAAGCAAGTGATTTCAAGCATGTCTGAAAACAATGAACAATGGAAAAAGCAAACTTGCACATGAAAAATCAAGTGACTGAATTGTGCTAATCTCCGAGAGTGCTAATTGTGTATGTTCAAAAAAGTTTTTCAATAATGCACATATTCCTAAAAATGAAAATTTGGCCTCGCTATGGTTTTTAGTAATGGTTTGACTCTGCAACTTTTATGGTCCAAAGGGGTGAACTCCAATCCCGGTGCACTAGGGTTTTTACATAGTCCAAGAATTTAATCAATCAGGAGTTGCTAGGGAGATCTGACAACCCAACAATGAACCACACCTGTGAAGATTTCTTCCACAAGGGAATTTATATAGCGGCTGTCACTACCATGGAAAAAATGGCTATTACCGCTTGAGGTTCCATCAATGTGGTTGACCCAATTAAGGGAATGTCCACTATGGTTAACCCTCTCTAAAGGTGACTCACAAAATATACCACATGGAGACTGGTTCCAGATTCAAGGATTTGGGTTTCTGTTACTATCCAAAAAGGAAGTAGAGCATAATCCCCTAGCCTTTTCACTTTTAACCAAGACAAAGCAGATAGATAAATCCAACATGCTAAGACTAAGATTACCTCACAAAGATCTATGATGTCAACCCCTCGTGATCTATCAACCTCTCGGGAGAGAGAATGTATCAATCAAAAGTTGAGGACATGCAAATCTAGTAGAACATGAGACTCTCAAAGTATCCTACCCACCTACAAGGGATCCTTCATTAAGAAGAGTTTCACTAGAAATGCACTCTCTCAAGATCCACAAATAGTGTTCATGGGGCCTAATTACTATGTGCAACAAAGATGCTGAAAGAAAACTATGTTCATTTTTATAGCCCAAATGAGGTCTGTGATAGGAAAGCAATAAAAGTCACTCAAGCTAGACACGTGAGATGTTTGTTTTAGATCCAAAATTGAAGTCTTATCAGCTGAGAAGATTACCTGAATTCCTCGCAACGCGCTCAGTAGATTTTTACCTATTTTTAGCAATGCTTTCCCTTTTTCCAATCAAAACCAGTAGGAGTCGATCAAAAATAGAGAATTTCAATTGTTAAGATTAGTCATTAGTCAAAATCTAAAAACCAAATCTGACAAAATGCCCTGAAAAATGAGATGACAATAAAAACCTGGTGCCAAAACTCGTACAACAATGGGTCTGCTTCTAGACGACAATCCCAAAACTCGTACAACACTAGGTGTATGATGATACGATAGTTGAAGTTCCAAATGACAGTGTGTACCATCTAGCATGATTCTTGATCCAATAGACTATCGTACGATAGTGGGTATAGTCTGAGATTACTTTTGTCAAAAACTCGTATGAAAACTGTACAAATAGAATTTAAAAATCACATTTTTGGCTTAGAAATCGAGAAGAAAAGACAAAAATTGATAGAATTGAATTGGAAACCTGTATCAGGGCCCCACGGTGGGTGCCAGAAATGGTGTGTGATTTTTGTACCTGATCTATAGACTGTGAACACTTTAGTAAAAAATTAGAGGTTAGCTAAAATCGAAATCATGCAAATAATGGAAAACTAAACTAACCAGGCGATTTACTGCCTTCTAGTAGATGCGAGTGTGAATTCTCAGATTAGACTGAGATCAGTGACCTTGACGACACCTAAACGAAGGATTTGAAGGCAAAATCTAGATATGAGATGAATGCAATTAATCTAATTTCTTTTGGATTTTAGATGCAATTAGATGAAAAATGATATGAAATCTATGATATGTAAAAATTGATATGATATGCTAATCTAGAAATGAACTGATATGAAATTGATCCAACAATGATATGAAAATGAATCTAAATGAATGTAAAAACCAAATTGATCTCACAATAGCCTTGATTCGCAATAAGCTTTGATTCTCCAAATTCCAATTCTTCAAAATAGTTGTGCAATTCATAGATGATTTTGGCAGAGTAAGCTCGCAAAATTATGAGATGATTTGTGAAGAGCTGAGCTTTGATTTTATAGAAATCTAGGGCTTTGGAGGTGCATGGGAAAAGCCATAAATCACTCAAGTAACTCAGGTTGATTTTTGAGTTATTTTTAAATAAAGGATAATTAACTCACAAAAACATGCAAAAAGCAGAGATCAACTCAAAATAGAGTTTAGCTTTAATTGATAATTGATAGTTGTCTGCTTTTCTTGATTGTGCATGTTTTATTTATGAATTAAATAAATAATAAAGTGATTTATTTCCAACTTAACTGATTTTAAAATTAAAACAATTGATTTATGGATTAATCAATTATTTTTCAAACTTTTATTCAAAAACAATATTATTAAAAATTGACAACTTGTTTTAATCAATTAAATAAGAATTTAATCAATTATTCATAGGATTTTGGATTTATTGTCAAAATTAAATAATACAATTTAGGAATAAATAGAATTAACTTCAATTAAACAATTAAGTGGCAGAATTAAATCTAATTAATTAAATATTGAGAATATTCAATTAATCAAACTTTAGGATAAATAAGATTTATCGCCAAATAATCATTAAATCAAAGATAATTAGGATAATTGGGAATATTACTAGGAATATTCCCTGATGCAGAATTTATGATAATCAATTAGGATTCAATGACGTTTAGATGTGCCTTTGGTTAGGACTTTGATGTCGATTTCATTCGATGTGTCGATATAGGAGGTTAATGAACCTATAGCCCATTTTTGGGGTATTACAGATATGAGTTGTCATTTGGATTATTTGTTGTTTATTATTGCTCCTAACAATTGATATTCAGATCTAACCCTAGGGTTTGCATAAGTTGAATACACGTTGCATATCTTGTTTGCTTGTCTTGCTTGTTGGAGAGTTCGTGGTTTGCTTGCAAAGAAAAGCTCAACAAAAATAAAAATAAGGTAAAATCTACTAAGTGCGTTGCTTTGGACTTGAGGTATTTTGTTTCATCTCTATAACATTTGGATTTTGGGAATAAAATGAATCTCTCATGTGTTTGGCTTGAGTGTTTATTGCTTTCATAGATCACACTTCAATTTTGCTATAAAGGAGACAATCAATCTAGATTTTCTTTCTTACATGTATGTCTCACATAGTAATTAGGCCCTATGAACACTATTTGTGGTGTTCTTGAGAGAGTGGGCTTCATTCGCTTGTCTTACATGTGAAGCTCTTCTTGATGATAAAACCCCTTTTAGGTAGGGAAGGAAGTTGTTATTATCTCACGCTCTTACTTGGTTTAGTCCTCAACTTTGGTCGATACGTTCTCTCTTGGACCCGCTTAGAGAGATCGGTAGACATTGTTGTTGACGTATGAACCTTGGTGAGGTGATTTCAATTTTAGCGTATCAATGAATTTTCTTGCTATGTTTGGGTGAGGTGAAGAGGCTAGAGGATTATGCTTTGTTCCCCTTTGGGCACATCAGAAACTCAAATCCTTGAATCTAAGCTAAGTCCCCATGTGGTCATTTTTGTGAATCTTCCTTATTAGAGAGGGTTAACCGTAGTGGACATGCCCTTTTTTGGGTCAACCACGTGGATGAAACCTCAAGCAATAATAGCCATTTTCATCGTGGTAGCAACAACTACTATATAAATGTCCTTGTGGAGGAAATCTCTACAGGTGTAGTTTCTTGTTGGGCTGTCAGATCTCCTCAACATCTCCGATTGATTAAATTCTTAGAATGTGTCAAAACCCCTGTGTGCCTGGATTGGAGTTCGCCCTCTTGAAATTGCAAAAGTTGCAGAGTTGACCATTACTACGAACCATAGTGCAACCAACTTTTTCTTTCCTAGGACTATTTGCTTGAATGAAAAACATTTTGAGAACATACACAAGTAAAATCTTTAGGGAGTAGAATACTATGTCACTATTCTTGTTCATGCACAAGGTTGCTTTGTCCCTTGCTCATTGTTTGAAGAACTCCCTAATTTCTATCTTGCATGCCTAATTAATGATAAAAAATTGTTGATGCATCTGATTGGTCAATTAAAATGAACAAAAACTGAGTTCCTGAGTAAAAAAGAAAGCTTTTTACAACTTTCTTGATTTTCTATCTTGTCATTTCCAGTCTTCCTTGGTTGATCTGGATTATATTAGGTCACTTACCCTGTTGTGTGACATCTATTTGCACCTTGGGTACCTATGTTTTGACCTCTTAAACTAGTAATCTTTGATTTCATGAGTGACCTTGCTTGGAATTGGTGAGCTAGAAATCATCCTCATTGAGAAGATCAACCTTTGGATCCTTTGATAACACACTCAGAGAGTTTTGGTAATCTATTGTCCATTCACTTCCATAAAAATTCAAATTCAATCAATATAACTTGGGTAAATCATCCTCCTAATCCATATGTGTTAGGGTATTCACCCATTCATTGGGCACCTCTATGGTAGTGTTAGTTTATGCCCTCTTGCAAAATTCTATCTTATCACCTCTCTTATGGACAAGTGAGTGCTTTTACTATCCTAGTTTGCTACCAACATTTCTTAGGGTCATCCTATCACCTAGTGCCCTTTCTTTCATGTCAGTTACAACAAGATATCAAGTAAATCAAGGAAAGCGACCTCAAGTAGTCTTTAACCAATTAGCCTTAGTTAAAACTCGCTAAAAACATAAGGGAAACAAACCCATATTTGATCAATCACCCAGGAACAACTAAGAAGTTTGGTTTGATCCCAAGAGTAATCTTAGTGAGTTGAGTACACCCTTATCATCTTCTCACTCAGATATGGATATGAGCTACACAATGACTCGATGAGAGAGGGAAGAAATGGATAAAAACCTGGATAACATATTTGAAAGGCATAAAGATACCATTCTATTTGGCAGTTCCTCTCATGAAAATCGACCAGTCTCACCCCTTATCTCAACTAGATATTTGGATGCACACCAAAGGGCTGAAAGAGATAAGAAGCAAGCCTATCAAGAAGAGAAATCACAACATGAAAGCCAAGATGATGAACCCTATGACACTCATGTAAATGTAGAATACACCAATGACTTGTTTAGGAATTCAAGACCAAGCTCACCACTCAAAGTACCTTCAAGATACACGAGTGAAAGACTTAAGAGAATTGAGTGTGAAAAGAAAGCCTTCGTTGATGAACAAGCTGAAAAGGAAGATAAATTTAGACTCCTAGAGCTGGAGAGACAAGCCTTTTTGGAGATAGAAAGGAGAGCCTCACAAGAAGAGAAAGATAGACTTTTGGCTCAACAACTTAATGATCAATTCAACAACATGTGTGTTGGTGGTGGAAAAAACTCTCCTCCATCCACTCCTTCCAAGACTCCATGAAGTGGAAGACATTCAAGAACACCTTCACAATCTCCTAGTCCTAGAGGAAGAAGGCCTTCACAACATGATCATTATAGGATATGAACACCTCCTAAGAACTCAAGACAACCTTCACAATGTGCTCACCATGGTTCATAATATGGGGGTAGTAGTTCAAGTTTTGACCTCAACTCCCAAGACTTCATGAAGATACAACAAGAACCACTCTTCTAGAAGTATGTGGAGAGATACTTGGAGCAAAACAAAGACAAGTTCTTAGAGAGTTTAATCAACAAAGGTGCCAAAGTTCCCTATAACTTTGATGTGGACAAGAAGATTAAGAAGCAAGGTCCATCTCAAGAAGAAGAGATCAAACAAATTAAGAGTATGATGGAGAAGATGTTGGCACCCAAGAGTTCATTCTCACTTGACTCAATTTGTCCTAATCCTTTTGACAAGAGTGTGAGCATGAGGGACTTTCCTAGAAAGGTTGAGATCCCTCAATATGACAAGTATGGTGGGAATGGAGATCCACATGATCATGTACGTAAATTCTCTATTATGAGTTTTGAGTTCATCAAGATGATTCATACCTCATTAGATTGTTCCCAATGAGTCTTAAGGGTCAAGTGATGGTATGGTTCACCAACATAACTCCCCCTATCAAGACTTTCAAAGAGCTCATCCATAGATTTGTCCAACGCTTTGCATGCAACCTTTCAAGATCTGTCACCATGCTAGACTTATGCAACTTAAAGAAAAATCAAGGGGAATCCTTTGTCACTTTCTTGCAATGGTGGAGATGACAATGCTCTCACTGCTCTAGGACAATTCTTGAAAATGAGTAGATTGACATCCTTGTTAGCAACTTGGTTCCCAAAATGTGGTATGAAGTTAGGAAGATGGTTTTTGATTCCTTTGACACCATGGTTGAAACCACATGTAGGATTGAGGATGTTTTGAGAGAACAAGGAATTTTGACCAAACATGGAAACAACAACAACAATAATGGTCAAAATAACAACAACTCTAACAAGGATAAAGGATGGAACTCACATTGGAATAAGAACAAACAAGTGGTCAATGATGAAGTTGTGGACTCCTCTCAACCTAAAGATCAAGTTGTTCTCCACTTTTCTAGTGTTGTTCAAGCCATGAAATTCAATGCATCTCATCAACAAGAGAGAAAGCTAAGATACCAAGATAAGCCTAAGAAAGAGAGACATCGGTTTTCAAAACTTGGTGATTCATATGAGGATGTATTGAAAACACTCATTTCCAAAAATCTTGTGCATCCTCAAGATCCCACAAAACATTATATACTTGATGTTAAGCCACATTTGTGGGACGAGAAAGCCTTTTGCAAATTTCACAACGGCATTGGACATGATATTAAAAATTGTTGGAAACTCAAACATATCATCCAAGATCTCATTGAGAGTAGAAAACTTAAGGTGGATGGATTGCATACCAATGATAATCATAAGGCATTCAAATAACCTTTTCCCAAGTATGAGAAGGGGGAAACCTCTAAACCTAGGAATGGCAAGGCTGAGGTCAATTACACTTACACAGATGCGGAGAATGTTGTCAACATGCTTGAAGTTGTAGAAGAAAATGTCAACATGATGAGGAATAAAGATTCCTATGGTTATGATATAGACATGGAATCCCCTCCTATCCTTGATGAAGAACCCATCATGGTGCTAAGGGGTCCTAACTCCAAAGTGTCATCTCAAACTTGTATGCACCCTAAAATGGTCGCCTAGACTTTGGGCCCCATTCTTGCAATTTATCAAATCCCTAAATCAATATTTTCAATTATATCAATTTCCTTGATCAAATTCTAATTCTATCATTTATTCGATTATTTTCTATGGGCTAACCATTTTATCCTAAGTCTTTATTTATTTAAAAGGAATTCCCTCCCATTTTATTAAATAAAAAGCCCCCACTTTCCTCTTATCCCTAGTTGCACAAATAAAGCATTATTCTTATTTTATAAAAAGAAGAAAAGGCCTTTTTGTCTTACATGAGGCTCAAAAGTCAACACTTCTTTCTCATTGGAGGAAACTTGTGCACATGGATTGCTCCTCTTTCAAACTCCACCCTTGATCAAATCTTTTGCCTCTTAATCTCCATCGTTCATTGATTCTCATTTCTTATAAAAGAAGAGCTCTCTTCTCATTCTAAATCCCCAATTCTTTTATACTAATCTTATGCTGCAGGATTTCTTGGTGACTTTGGAGCTTTGGAGATCTTCTTGCATTCTAGCTTTCATCCTTGCATCATAGCTTCATGTTTATGCTTTCTTAGCTTAGATTTCCTTTCAAGTTATAGCTTAGCTCACATAGCTTAATTAGTAAGGCTTGTAATACTTTCATTTTCCTTTCATAGCTTAGTTTGCATTCTTCATTTCTAGTATAGCATTGCATTGCATTTTCATTGTTGATTCTTGAAGATATTGGCATTCTTGCCCTTGTTTCATTGAATCTCCCATTGTGTGGTTTACTAGCAAGGATGAAGGCTTAATAGCTCTAGTTGAGAGCATTCTTAATATCCTTGTGACTCCATGCCTAGGGAGCTCTAGGTCACTTTCTAAAGGTTTCCCATTCATGGATTCTCTTGGAAGTAATGACTTAGAGAAGTGCACATCTTAGTGTGTACATTTTTTGTGCCCATTGTGGGGCAGAACACTCTTCTTTTGTCCTTCTTTACATGTATTTTTGCTAATTTTTCATCAATATTTGCTTGTTGTTTCAGTTATTTTTCCATACTTTTTGGCAGAGTTTTGTATGACAGTCTTCCAGTATCATACGATAGTTTATCCTATACTCGTGCGATACTTTTCCAATAAAAGTATCATACGCTTATACAGGATTTTGTCACACTGGTGTTTTGTACTTTGTTACATGCAAGTAGTACGAAGTATCATTCAGATAGAAAGAATCGCACTAGTATACTATGAAATATCATACGATTCATTCTTTGACAGAACTGTCACACAGGCCTGGCAGTGAGTGATTTTGGTCATTTCTTTGCAAGATTTGATTGGCTTGTTTCAGATTTCTAATTTGCTGTGGTAGAACAGAGGTTTACTTGAAAATTTTATTTGATTTTTGATGTGCTAACCATTGTGGGGGTGACAAGTTGTGCTTGTAGGTTCTCTCATTGCTTGAATATTTTCCAAAAAGAACACATTTCAAAGCTTCAAATGCACAAGGGCTACTAATCCTTTCTTGCAGGGCTGCCCAAAGCATCAAAATAATCAAGTGCTTGTTCATTGCTTTCATTTTAAGTGTGGCATATACTATTTGTTTCTTTTATTAGGCACTTAATATCTTGTTGCAAGAGTCTTTTGGTGGTAGGAGAGTATGCTCTTCACCCTTATGGTGAACCATAAATCTTGACCCACTTCTAGATTTTGAAAGCAAGAGGGTAATTGAACTTTGCTTGGTGTGTTTGGGAAAGATTTTTGAGATAGGAGAGTATGCTATTCACCCTTGAGGTGAACCAAAAATCTTGAACCTCGAAGATTAATCCACACTTTGTTTAGTTTTAGAATCCTTTAGTGGGCCTGCTCTTAAGAAATCAAGAGGAACGACCCAAGTGGGGACAAGCTAATACCAAGCTATTCAAACCCACTATAAAATCAAGGCTATCAAGGACACAAAACCTTAGTAGACATAGTAATTGTCTTCACTTAATGTGAGTACTTGTGGGATTGTAACCATGAGGAAAATGTTGAGCAAGAATGTTTAAGGTACTCTTGTGGCCGTGAGGTCTGTTACTTGCCATAAGGTAAGGACTCCCTTTGGGGAGCAAGAGGGGTATTGCAAATGAAAGCCCTTACTATGAACCATAGATAGAAGCTACCCAATTTTTTTTCTTAGCATCTTGGTGCAAGGATTGATCCTAGCAGACTAACCTAGATCACCCCAAGATTACTCACCATCTGTGTTCCTTTGGTTGTGTCATTGGCACTTCCACGACAAAGCCAACATCTATTGTGGGCAACCACTTTGTGTGAGGTGATGGGACATCAAGTGTGGGCCAAGTTGTTAAGTATTGAGCCTTTGTCTTTTTAGCCTAGTAAGTGCTTGAAGTGTTCTTGTTATGATCTACCCGTGTAAACGTTCTCAAACATCAAACATCACGATAGCATTCATAGGATTTTTTGCTTTGATATCATAATTTCTTCTCTTGGCAAGGTTGATTTCGCCCTTGTGCAAGTGTTTTACGACATGTTTGATCACCTACTATTTGAAAACCTATCTATTGTCTATTGTTACTGTATTCTAAACCATGAAATCAAACTTACCAAACTGGAACATTGACCAAATTGCCTTCAAAACTGAGATTTTTACATTCACTGGTCATGAATCGTACCATACTGAACAATCATCACACACTAATCTGAGTTTTATCGTGCGATTCTTCATTGCTGCACAACTGTCACATAGCTTGCCTGGATAATATGACACTGACTACCTGGAAACTATCGCATTGCCTTGTATGAAATATCATTTTGGAAGATTGTATCATCCTATTGGCCTAGAAACTATCGCATGGAGTAAATTTTTTGTCTGTCTGACTTGTGTCATTTTCAGTCTTCCTTTGGTTGATCTAGATTTTAGTAGGTCTCTTATCTTGTAGTTGGAAGCCTATTTGTACCTTGGGTTCCTGTATTTTGACCCCTTGAATTAGTATCCTTTGATTTCACAAGTGATCTTGCTTAGAATCGGTAAGTTAGAAGTTATCCTTGTTTAAAAAGTAAACCTTTAGATTCTTTGGTAACACACTTGGAGAGTCTTAGTAGTCTCTTGTCCAATTCACTTCCATCAAAAATCAATTTCAATTTCAAATATAATTTGGGTAAATCCATCCTCTTGATCCATATGTGCTAGGATACTTATCCTTTGATTGGGCACCTCTGTGGCAGTGTTGGTTTACCCCTTTTGCAATATTCTATCTTACCATCTCTTTTTGGACAATTGAACACTTTTACTATCCTAGTTTGGTATCAATGTTTCGTAGGGTCATCTTATCACCAAGCATTTTTTTCTTTCATGTCGATTACAACAAGGTATCAAGTCAATCAAGAAAAATGACCTCAAGTTGTCTTTGACCAGTTACCCCTAGTCCAAACTCGTCAAAAGCGAAAGGGAAAAGAGCCCATCTTTGATCAATCCCCTAGGAGCGAGTCTGAAGTTTGGTTTGACCCAAAGAGAAATCCTAGTGAGTTGAGTACCTCTTTAGCACCTTCTCAATCAGGTATGGACATGAGTTACACCATGACTAGAAAGGAGAGAGAAGCAATGGATCAAAATCTTGATGACATTTTTTAGACACATAGGGATAACATGCTATTTGGTGATGAAAATCAACTAGAATCACCCCCTATCAACACTAGATATCTAGACACCCATCAGAGAGTTGAAAGGTATACAAGATGAGCTCACCAAGATGAATGGTCACAACATGAAGACCAAAACAACAAACCTTGTGATGCTCATGTAAATGCAGCATTTACTAATGACTTGTTCAAACATTCGAGACCCAAATCTCCACTCCAAACAACCTCAAGGTGTGAAAGTGAAAGGCTCAAAAGAATTGAGCAAGAAAGAAAAGCCTTTTTGGATGAACAAGCCATAAAAGAAGAGAAGCTTAGACTTCTAGAGGTGGAGAGACAAGCTTTATTAGAATTGGAAAGAAAAGCATTTCAAGAAGAACAAGATAGGCTTTTAGCCCAACAACTCAATGACCAATTCAACAACAAGGGTACCAACAGTGGAAACAACTCTCCACCATCTACTCCCTCAGGAACCCCATGAAATAGAAGGCATTCAAGAACCCCTTCGAGATCTCCTAGTCCTAGAGGAAGAAGGACTTCACAACATAGGAGACAAACACCTCCTAGGAACTCGAGACAACCCTCCCAACAATCTCATCATGGCTCCCAACATGGAGGAAGTAGTGCAAGTTTTGATGCTCAAGACTTCATGAGGATGCAACAAGAGCCACTCTTTAAACAATATGTGGAGAGGTATCTAGATCAAAACAAGGATAAGTTCCTAGAGAGCTTGATCAACAAGGGTGCTAGATTTCCTTACAACTTTGATGTGGATAGAAAAATCAAGAAACAAGGACCATCCCAAGAAGAGGAGATCAAGAAACTCAAGCATATGATGGAAAAGGTGTTGGCACTGCTTGGCCAAAAAATAGTATCAGAAACCTAGAGCAATGGACTGCCTATTTTAGGATTGGACACCCCAAATGATTCCTAAATGCATTATTTGGTCTCATTTAATTATCGACCAGGGACGTAAACTTGGAATGGTGTCTACAAAGTATATGCTTCAAACCTCCTCTTCTAAGTCTATCTAAGGAATTCAAATGCTTATGCTTTAGGAAAACTATACTAAAATTGGTAAACAAATGTATTCTAATCAAAGGAGGAAATTGTAGTTAGGAACTACTCTAACTTACTGTGCTACAGGAACAAGCTACTGATTCTGGTATCAGTAGTTGCAGGAACAACAAAGTTCTAAAACATATAAATGAATAGGAAAATGAACTCTCTACTAACAAAGTGATTCACTCATCAAGTGGGCCCCCTTGAATGAGTGAATGAGAAGTACAATCAAGATGAAAGTTGCAAACTTGAACTGAACATTCTATTCATCCATAAAATGATTACACTTGATTGAAATAGTATGCAAAAGCTCTTATTAAAAACCTATTTTGTTCGACTAACTCCTAAAAGAGTCACAATAGTCGATTATTTAAAAGAAAGCAACAACTAACTCCTAAATCTATGATCACTTCATAAGTGAGGATCGGTTACAACTCATAAAGTTTCATAACAAAAACATTATTGACTATAAACATTCTGAGAATATAGCGCACACTAAATCTACGCATTGCATGCAATAGAAAGTATTAACTTGCTTGCGAAGATT
The DNA here is from genome assembly GCA_027943335.1 of Chamaecyparis obtusa. NCBI lineage: Eukaryota > Viridiplantae > Streptophyta > Pinopsida > Cupressales > Cupressaceae > Chamaecyparis > Chamaecyparis obtusa. The sequence continues at coordinate 856,358 of BSBK01001327.1, read as the reverse complement.
TTGCAATCTACGGTTGGCTTTGATGACTCTCGTGCCAATATGCTGGTCTTTGAATATCCACGGTCAACTGTTGCAAAACAATCAATGCGTACATATCCAAGCATATACATATATATATCCATATCATCAATATTAGGAAAAGGTGTAAGTCTTAATTATCACTCTTGCAAATCCTATGGCTACAAGAGGTAACTACCAAAAACATAGCTTAGGAGAGAAAACATCCATTAACATGTATAACTATTATATTCACCATTCCTATCCATGAATTAAGTAGATATTATGTCTTCTAGAGGTATCCACATTTCCAACTTATGTTCACACACACATATATAACATATACATAGAAACCATGAGTTTGTATGCTTAAAACCATAAATTCATGTCTATGTGCAATCAACTTGTTCTAGAAAGAGCATAAAAAGTAGTGAAAAAGATGGCTATTTAGGAGCCCATCAGGCACCTAAGAGTTCCTTTTCACTTGACTCCATCTGTCCTAACCCTTTTGATAGGAGTGTGAGCATGAAAGACTTTCCTAAGAAGGTGGAAATCCCCCAATATGACAAGTATGATGGTAATGGGGATCCACATGACCATGTGCACCAATTCTATATCATGAGCTTTGAATTCCACCAAGATGACTCCTACCTCATGAGGTTGTTTCCAAGGAGTCTCAAGGTTCAAGCAATGGAGTGGTTTACCAACATAACTCCCCCTGTCAAGACTTTTAAAGAACTTGTTCATAGATTCATCCAACACTTCGCCTACAATATTTCAAGATCTGTCACTATGTTGGACCTATGTAGCTTGAAACAAAATCAAGGGGAGTCATTTGTTGTTTTCTTGCAAAGATGGAGACGTCAATGTTCTCATTACTCCAGGACCATTCCTGAGAAGGATAAGATTGACATTATTATTAGCAACTTGATTCCTGAGATGCAGTACGAAGTGAGGAAAATGGTCTTTGACTCCTTTGACACCATGGTGGAAACCGCATGTGGAATTGAGGACATGTTGAAAGAGAAAGGAATTTTGACCAACAACAAGAACAACAATAATGGTCAAAACAACCACAATGCTTATAAGGATAAAGGGAAAAATTTGCACTGGAAAAAGAAAAAGCAAGTGGTTAATGACGGAGTGGTGGACTCTTCTCAACCTACGGATTAAGGTGTTCTCCATTTGTCTAGTTTTGTTCAGGCAATGAAGCTTAACACATCCAACCAACAAGAACACAAGCCAAGGTACCAAGAAAAGCCTAAGAAAGAAAGGCATCAATTTTCAAAGCTTGGTGATTCCTATGAGGATGTATTCAAAATTCTCATCGCCAAAAATCTTGCACACCCTCAAGATCCTACCAAGCACCATATTCTTGATGTTAAACCTCATTGGTGGGATGAAAAGGCTTTTTGCAAGTTCCACAATGGTATTGGAAATGACATCAAAAATTGTTGGAAACTAAAGCATATTATCCAAGACCTCATTGAGATTGGAAAGCTTAAGGTGGATGGTTTGAACACTAATGCTGATCACAAGGCTTTCAAGGAGCCTTTGCCTAAATATGAGAAGGGGGAAACCTCTAAACCAAAGAATGGCAAGGCTAAAATCAACTATACCTACACAGCTATAGAAAATGTGGTCAATATGATTGAAATAGTGGAGGAAAATGTCAACATGATGAGAGACAAGGATCCTTATGGTTATGATGTTGGCTCTCCTCCTATATTTGATGAAGAACCTATGATTGTGCTAAGGGGTCCTCACTCTCCAAGGTCATCCCAAGATCTTAATGTTGTTACAAGAAGCCAAGGTCTTGTGGTTATTAGAGGTCCTAGTTCCAACCCATCCAGCAAACCAAAGCAAGTGACATCCAAGAATGTCACCATTAAATCAGCAGTTAACCCTGAAATGAGCTATAATCTTATTGACCAATTACAAAGAACCCCGACTCAAATCTCAATCTTTGAACTCTTGGAATTGTCCCCAAGACACAAGTGTGTCCTTAAGGATGCCTTGCGCTTGGCCAATGTTCCTACCAACATAGATGTCGACCAATTCCAAAGCATGGTCAATCATATTGCTAGCCCACATTACCTCACTTTTTTAGAAGATGATGACAAAGCTTTGAGCCATCCACATAATCTTGCCCTCCACATTGAAGTCATGATTCACAAGACCCATGTCAGGTGTGTGTTGATTGATGGGGGTGCTGGGCTCAATATTTGTTCTTTAAGTCTGTTGAAAACATTGGGTTACTTAGAAGAGGTCATAGATGCTCGAAAGAAGATTACCATAAAAGCCTATGACGAGGCAGAAAGGAGTTCTAAAGAGTTGGTTGTTCTTCCTGTCAAGATTGGCCCCGTTGAGAAGGACATTTTGTTCCAAATTGTTGATGGTGGTCCTCTTGCATACAACATTTTACTTGGTAGGCCATGGATCCATGAGATGCAAGTAGTGTCATCCACCTACCACCAATGTGTTAAGTTCCCCTATAATGGAGTAGAAATTTGTATACCTGGGGATAGCACATTGTCAGTCAATTCTATTTCAGTAGGGACTCATCTTCCCCTTAACAAAGAAGTAGAGGATTTCAATGCAACTCTAGCTCAGTGCAAAGATAAGTTCAAATCAATGGACCTTGGTATGGGGGGGTATCAACTTGACTCCTTTACAAAACTTTCAATTTCACCCAAGTCCTATGGCAAGCCTTCCCAAGAGATGAGACCCTCCTCTTCAGCCATGACCTTATTTGGCACATTTGTAGAGTCCTCAGTTCCTATCTAGGATGAAAAAGAAGAGGTAGCTATTAAGGACTAGATTTAAAGAGAATATAAGTACATGCACAATGAGAACTTCTCTCCCTCTCCTAAGGAATATGGATGAGGGTACACTCTTGTAAAAAATATGAGCTATCCAAGACATGGTCCTCTCAGTCATAGATTGGATGCTAGGGCTGAACCTCTTGATCATGCTCTTTTTGGATGCAAGTCTAAGAAGATGGTTGGCCTAGGGTTTGAAAATCATGATAAGAAAACTACTCCTATCCTTGATGTGATGGATAGTGATGATGAATCAAACTACATACCCAATTTGACAAATCAACAAGATCAGTGTGAAGATTGGGTCCCTTCCACCAATCTCCTTTGGGGAGATTCAAATAATTCAGCTGCCCTTACAACAATTTCAAGCCTAGAAAAAGAAGAATCCACTATTGGAGATCCTATCCAAGAACATCAATGCACGACTGGTGCTTGAGAAGGTGTCACCCTTGGTGATATTAGATCCTCTAACTCAAGGCATCTTAAACATGCATGGTGTAAACATCCCAGTCAGGATTCAGATACAGAGTCACATGAATATGAATGGGAGTCTCTCTCTGATTCTTCCACAGTTGACATGGACATTGATTTTGTCCATACTTATAGTTCTTGTCCTAAGGTAGCTAACGAGTCAAGTGTAGGATTTACGGATTTGAATCCACGGGTCGCTTTAGTGGACAATTCTTCACTTGGTAGGACAAATCTTGATTTGGGTGACTTAGAGGGATACTTGACAGACTCTGACTCCTCAATCACTAGAGATAATACCATTCGTATCCACAATCTTGAACCTGCCATTGACCTACCTCTTGCTAATCCTCATCTCATTAACTAGTCTCAATGTTATCAAGAGCCTGAGCTCTTAACTTTCCAGAATGACTATGAGATAACTTGTTACCTAAATGCAATCAAACCTATAGTGTCTTCCACCAATGAACCAGATACAAGCATGATAGAGCCTGACATCAAGTACTTCAATCAAAAAATAAAAAGAAAAGAAAAAAAGAATAAGAGTTATGATGGCAAAAACCACTGTGTGGCAGTGTTAGAACCAAAAATAGTAAAAATAAATGATGTATCCAAGGGTGAAAACCTCTTTGAGGCACCTAAGGATGAGGTACTTGATCATCTCCCAAGTTACTTTTAGGATAGATCTTTAGTGCTTGTTGAGCCAACTCAATCAGTCAACTTGGGTACAGATGAAGCTCCACAAATAGTGCACTTGGCTCAGTCCTTGTCACCTCTAGAAAGAGAAGAATATGCCAAGTTCTTATAGAGGAAGAAGATTAATTTTGCTTGGACTTACTCAGATATGCTAGGTTTGGACACTAATCTCATTATGCATCATTTTTCCATAGCTCCAGGTGTAAAACTAGTTAAACAAAAATTCAAGAAAATGCATCCTCACAGAGCTCTTCTTCTCAAAGTTGAATTAGAAAAAATCCTCAATGAAAGATTCATAAGAGCTATTGACTATGTTGAATGGATTTCAAATATTGTACCAATTTCAAAACATGAAAAGTCAATTTGCATCTACACAGACTTTAGAGATCTTAATAGAGCATGCCCAAAGGATGATTTTCCACTCCCAAACATAGACATGATAGTGGATATGATCGCGGGTTATGAGATCTATTCCTTGATGGATGGTTTTTTGGGTATAATCAAATCAAAATAGCTCTTGAAGACCAGGAAAAGACTGCATTCACTTGTGCATGGGGTACCTACTGCTGGAACGTTATGCCATTTGGATTGAAGAATGCAGGAGCTACATATCAAAGAGCTATGACAATAATCTTTCATGACATGATGCATAAGAATATGGAAGATTATGTGGATGACACCTTGGAAAAATATAAAAAATGGGGTACACAATTAGGAGATTTAGAAGTCATTCTAGATCATATGGAATAGTTCCAACTAAGATTAAATTCAAAAAAGTGTGCATTTGGAGTCACCTCTAGAAAACTTCTAGGATTTACCATTTCAACCAAAGGAATAGAGGTGGACCTAGAGAAAGTAAAAGAAATCTTGGATATGCCACCTCCCAAAAACATTAGTCAAATGAGGAGTCTTCAGGGACATCTGTAATCAATAAGGAGGTTCATTTCACAACTGGCAGATAGAGCTCAGCCTCTCAATAAGAACTTGCATAATGGATTTAAATGTATCTGGAATGAGGATTGTCAGAAAAGCATGGACCAGATCAAACAATACTTGGCAAATCCTCCTATTCTAATGCCTCCTATCCCATGAAAGCCACTCATTCTATATGTTTCAGCAATAGAATCTTCCTTGGGGGCATTACTGGCTCAACTTGATGAACATGGGAAAGAAAGAGCCATATATTACATCAGTCAAACTCTTGTTCAATATGAGGTTAATTACACCAGTATTGAAAAATCTTGCCTTGCAGTGGTGTTTGCTTCCCAAAAGTTGCGACATTACATGCTTGTGCACACAATACACCTCATAGAAAAATTGATCCTCTCAAGTATTTTCTCAGTTTGGCTGCTCTCATGGGTAGACTTGCTAAATGGATGATGATTCTTTCAAAATTTGATATAGAATACGTTGAGCATAAAGCTATAAAAGGACAAACCATAGCTAATCAATTGGCTGACTTCCCAATTCAAGTTGCCTTTCTAGATGAGCACATCATGTACATGACTGAGAGAACATGGAAGATGTTCTTTGATGGCTCTTTTATGCAAAATGGCTCAGGAGCTAGAGTTTTGTTTGTTTCTCCTCATGGGTATACAATTCCTAAGTCATACAAACTATTTTTCCCATGTACAAACAACATTGTGGAGTATGAAGCTTTGACAAATGGGCTCAAAATGGCTATAGAATGGAGAATCATAGAGCTACATATCTATGGGGATTCCTAGTTGATAATCAACTAGGTTAATGAAGACTATCAAACAAAAGATGAAAAACTGGTACCTTACAAAAAAATGGTTGATTCATTGAGATGGTATTTCACATTTGTCACATTTTAGCAAATCCCTAGAGAAGAAAATAAAGTATTTGATGCTATGGCTACACTTGCTTCACTTCTCCAATTAGAACAACATGAGTCCAGATTTGAATTCCTAGTGGAAGAGCTACATTATCCTATCTATGACTCACAAGAAAGCCAAGTCATCTATACCCTTGTTGGTCATGACTCATCCTGATATGGTGCCATTTAATCATACCTTCATGATGGTATTATCCCTGATACCTTTAACTACTCTAAATAAAGAAACCTTACCTGAAATGCCTCTCGCCATACCCTTATCTCTAGTGATTTCTATAGGAGGGGTTTAGATGGGACACTTCTTAGATTAGAAAAGGAGGAATCTGATCAATCTCTAGTTGACATTCATGAGGGCATCTATGGGGGACATTTCAATGGCCTTTCCATGCCCTGAAGGTTGCTTAGGGTAGGGTACTACTGGCCTGCCATGTAGATGGATGCAGTAGCTTTTGCAAAATCCTATGAAAAGTGTCAAAAACATGGTCACCTGAAACATGCTCTAAGCAAGGAGCTTATTCCTTCTATATCTCATTGGCCATTTCAGTGTTGGGCCTTTGACCTTGTTGGGCAGATTCATCCCAACTCATCAAGTGGACACAAATTTATCATCACTGCTACTGACTACTTTACCAAATGGGTGGAAGCTGTCCCACTTTCTATTGCCTCGGAAAAGATAGTTTCTCTTTTCATCCTAAACCATATCATCTATCGATATGTAGTGTCATCTAAGATTATCACTGACAATGGAGGTTGGTTCAAAAATAAGGACCTAAAGCAACTCTGCAAACAATTCAAGATAAAACAACATTGGTCCTCCATTTACTTCCCGCAAGGAAATGGACAAGCAGAGGCTTCGAATAAAACCATTCTTAAAATTCTCCATAGAACAATTCATAAGAATGGTAGAGATTGGCATCTACAGATAAATCCAACCTTATGGGCTTATAGAATGAGTATTTGTACTCCAACTAGGGCTACTCCTTTTTCCCTTACTTATGGTGCTGAAGTAGTGTTACCTTTAGAGGTTGAGATTCCTTCACTTAGAGTTTCCCTCAAAGGTCTAGTGATAGATGAAGACTGTCGTGCCATGAGAATCCAAGAGTTAGAACTTCTTGATGAGAAGCATAAAGCATCATTTGACCATATGAGGGTCTACCAAAAGCGTATGTCCAAAGCTTTCAACAAAAAGGTTTGCCCTAGAGAACTCCAAGTGGGAGATCTTGTCCTACGTGAAAACCCTAAGAACCAACAACATAGAGATCAAAAGGGAAAATTCAAACCTAATTGGCTTGGACCTTATATCATTACTATTGCTTTTGGGAAAAGTTCTTATTTGTTATCTACTATAGAGGGAGAACAACTCCCTGATCCTATTAATATCTTGCACCTGAAGAAGTTCTATCCATGATGCCTATTCTGTCTGGGGGCATCCTTTGTACATGTTTATTGATCCTGAAAAAATTCCAAAAAAAATCATATATGATGCTGAAAAAATCCTAAAAAGCATATAAAGTCTTGAAAAAATACAAAAAAATTAAAAAATTGCAAAAAATTCAAAAAAAAATGAAGAAAAAAGTGCTTTGGTGAAAACTTGGAAACAGGCACCTTGGTAGCAAAAATACAAAATAAATTGAAAAAATAAAATAAAATAAAATTTGCCAAGTGGTGAAAACCTGGAAACGGGCACTACTTGAGGCTTTTGCACCCTTGTTTCTCAGCACACGTCCTCGACACTTAGCCTTTCTCCATCATTCCTTGTCCTTGTTGCCTTGGTTTGGAAATGGTCTTTGTCTTTGTCTAGGGGGCATAACTGTGTTAGCTTTGGTCTCTTGGATGTGTCAGTCTTTAGGACATCTTACAAATGGTGTTTTTCAACACCACCCCAACTGTGTTTTTTAACACTGCCCTAGTGTCAAGTGTTTCTCAACACTTATCAGATATCCTACCCACAGTCTACCATGATATGATATTTTCCACTAGCAGATGCGACACTCAAAGTTTGACTCTGTGACCTACACACACACACTTAAACACTTGACTCACTGAGACTTGTTTAACTTTATTTCTTTGTGTGCTATCTATGATGATTTCTTTGATGAGTGTTCTCTCCCTAATAGTTTTCAATGATGTTGAGCTAGCAGACTGGGGGCACGAGGATGTGTTTTATTTATTTTATGCTTGTGGGTATATTTTGTTGATCTTAACTATCATGAGCATTTATGCTTGTTCCACTTGACACTAGGATCTACATTGTATTATCCTTGACTATTTTTTTGCAAGTGCATGTCTATAGTCATCTTGACTTTCTTGTGTCTTGATGTGAGTATAATCTTGCCATATTAAACTTAGGAAACCTCACTGCACTAGTCATCTTGACCTATATGTCTTTGATGCCTAGGTGGGATTCCCACATACCTATCTGATATAGATCATATTCAGATTCACATAGTTATACTAGTGTGTATTGTATGATATTGTGATGCTACCAATAACACTCGATGATGAATATTAGAGTCTAATGGATTTGTAACCTTGCAAGTAAACCACTTTTCATAGTAGCTTGCATTTTTAGGTTCATGTTAGTTTAGTTTTGCATCTTGCATATGGAGAGAGCTCTCCTTTCATCTTTCACGGACTTGTTAGTCAACTGCGCTCACCTTTTTCTTTCTTCTCGATCATGCCTTTCACTCCTTGTCTTTCACATCACATCCTTTTCCTATTATCGCAAAGGTTTAATCTTATCATCATATCTATATCAACAAAGAGATCATTTTTAGAAACATGAGTCTATATCATCACATGAGAACTAAACATACATCTATGAGATAGATTATACATGAGCATATAGCATACATTTGAGAAATATAACAAGACAATAAAACTGAAACATCCATCACAAGTGGGACAAATACATAAGATACATCACAAATCTAGTAAATCTCATATATATATGTGTATCATAATACAAAGTACAATGTGGGATCCAAAATCTGGATGATGTCCCAAGATATGACACTATACATCTAAACCTAGACCTAGGTCTAACTCTCCCCATCATGTGGTGGTGGTGGAGGTGGTGCTACCACCCTTTCTAGTACCATGTCAGATCTCCTAGCCCTCTTAGAGTAGAGTGGTGCTCTTTGTGCCACAAAGATGACTTCTATATATAATCCATGATAGTATGCATCTCGTGCAGCCTCTCTCTAGATCTCTATAGCGTCAGCCTGTGCTGCCCTCTCCTACCGATCTATCTCAACTCATGCATCCATCAGCTACTGATCTCACACAACAATAGTAATCCTGAGCTACTGGATCTTAGTCTCCAAAACCTACACTCTAGCCCTGATATGCTCTCCTCCCCTCTCTGTAGGTTGGTCCTGTCCTACATCCACCCATTGGTGAACTAATCTTGTCGCATCATCCCCCTCATTATCAGAAACCTATCTCTATGACTATCTCTAGCCACCTGATTTGGATCCCTATCCCTTGTCTACTCCCCCGTCTCCCCCATCATCATCATCCCCATCACCACCCTATGCCAGTAACTGTGCATTAGGAACTATAAATCATGGAAATGGATATCTCCACCACTCTGCCCTATAGGCTGCATTTGCACCTGCATCTACCATATCAGGAAGGTAATCCCATGGCTCCCTATGTATAAATTCCATCTCCTATACTTCCCACTAGTAGTCCAACATCGGCAGCCATCCCTGTCCCTCCTCATCCCTGACCTAGGCATATGTGGTCATCTTTGTGGGTACCCTATGTTGTCATCCAAACTGCCTCCATACTCGAGTGATCATGAAGCTCTCAACAATCTCAGAGTGTTGACCTAATAGTGGCCGGCTACACAGCATATACCCCAGCTCCCTCTCTTGGTCACGCCACTACTCACAAGCCCTGTATGGTCTCCACTCGAAAGATGTGAGCTCGTCTAGGAGCCTCCTATAGTATGTGAGGTCTCTGCTATGGGGATGGCTGATGAATCCCATGTACCTATAGATATAGGGGCATCTCCGCTCCCTAGGCTGCACATGTGGGTGCATAATGATGATGTGCTCGCATGCCCATACCTATGCTAGAATAGCACCGCATGCCCATGTCCTACTCTCCCAATAGACTATCTCATGTAACTCATGGTACATGTCTGTTAGGATGGATGGGCCCCATGCCATCCGCCAAGGGTGTGCTATCAAGTCGGCAACCAACATGCCCCATCCTAGTGGGAATCCTCTCTAGCTCCTATCTGTGATAAGGGTCTGTGCCACTATCGATCACACTATGCATGGAACTGGGTAATCACGACCAAACTCCTCCATCATTCGGTCCCAAATGAGGTGTCTATCAATGATGGTGACATCCTAGAACATGTCCTAGATGACCTATCGCCCCTTAGTCAGATCCTGATCATAATATACCTGTGCCAATAGAAAATCATGTTAGTTTCTATCATATGTAAACTTTACATTTATGAACATTTAGAAACATGATTATACTCACTGGATCACCATGGCTAGGTATCTGGAGGATCTAATAGACATCCTCCAAAGTGATAGATGCCTCTCCTATAGGTAGATTAAAGGTGTTGTGCTCACTGTGCCATCTCTTAGCCAACACCGTCAGTAACCCGTGATCTACCCAAATATGAGGCATATCCAGCAAGAACCTGAATCCCATGCTGATCAGGTCATCTCTCCCAGGAGTATCGAGATCTTTGACACAGTGTAGTCTGGTCACTCTCGAAGCCCTGATAATGAGCACCGAAAAAGTCTCCTGCAAGCCATAACCCCAAACCAGATGTTAGAACATATCATGATGGATGTCTAAAAATTAGTACAACAAATTTTAAATGCAAAAATTTTCTAGACCCATGTTATATTGTTCAAATTCAACACATGCGATATTTCTTAATATACTGTTGCACTACTATTTTTGGATATTGTATCGTGTGATACTTTCCTCAATAGTAGTACGATACTATTTTTGTATATGATAGCTCACACAAGATCACATGATATTTCATCTAGTATCATGCGATACTGGATCAAATACCTATGTGATACTTTGTGGACCCGTGAACTATCACACAATAAAAAGTATCGAGGTGTGCGATACTTTCAAAGTGTCGTGCGAATTTTTCTGAAAACTTACCGGGGCACCATACTGAGGAGGCCGGTTGTGCAACTGACCACGCTCAAATTGATGTGTGTGAATTGGAATCACTTCTTGTTGGGCCATAATCTCTCTCTGAGCTCTCAAAGTTCTCAAAATCACAAAAGACAAATGAATCTGAAAATGACCTTTTTACCCCTTTTATAGCATTTTGACTTTTTGACCTAATTTTTGAAACATCTCAGAATTTCATGAAAATTGCACCCCTGGCTAATTTCAACATCCTAGATCCATTTTCAAGATCAAAATCAAAATCTGAGTTCATCTTGATAGTCAAAAACACATTTCAAAATTTCTTCTTCTTCTGCACAGTTGGTTGACCGTTAGAGGCCTGATCCTTCGATCTTCGCTAGGGCATCTTCATTTCTTCATCCCCATCTCTTTCAACCTTCTAGTATTTCATTCATGTTCATTCGATTCATCCCTCTGAGGTTTGACTTCATTTTTATCCTATATCTTTCCCGGTCAAACCTAGTCAAACTGGGGCATATCTTCACTGCTTGATGGTTATCCTATCATCTTTCATCTTCGATTATGATTCCTAGTGATTTGATCAAATTTATCAATTTACTATTTCTCCTCTACTTGATTTCAATTTTGATTCTGAGGGGGCAATGCCTATCAAACTTTAATCCTTGATTCAGCTTATCAATCAAACCTTGAGATTCTTATCTCTTATTTCATACTTGACAATCACCTATTTACAGGGGTGTTGGCCTTGTCTTTTTCAATTAGCTTATCTTTTTCCTGATGTGTTCCCATTCGTCGAACACATGTCTGGGTTGTTTTTTGATCCCAAATTGATCTCACACTTCAATTCAATTCTTTGACTGCATGTGATCCCAAATCGATCTCACATTAGTCAAAGAGGGGAAAATGTATGCACCCTAAAATGGTCACCTAGACTTTGGGCCCCATTCTTGCAATTTATCAAATCCCTGAATCAATATTATCAAAAATCAATATTTTCAATTATATCAATTTCCTTGATCAAATTCTAATTCTATCATTTATTCGATTATTTTCTATGGGATAACTATTTTATCCTAAGTCTTTATTTATTTAAAATTAATTCCCTCCCCTTTTATTAAATAAAAAGCCCCCACTTTCCTCTTATCCTAAGTTGCACAAATAAAGCATTATTCTTATTTTATAAAAAGAAGAAAAGGCCTTTTTGTCTCACATGAGGCTCAAAAGTCAACACTTCTTTCTCATTGGAGGAAACTTGTGCACATGGATTGCTCCTCTTTCAAACTCCACCCTTGATCAAATATTTTGCCTCTTAATCTCTATCATCCATTGATTCTCATTTCTTATAAAAGAAGAGCTCTCTTCTCATTCTAAATCCCCAATTCTTTTATACTAATCTTATGTTGCAGGATTTCTTGGTGACTTTGGAGCTTTGGAGATTTTCTTGCATTCTAGCTTTCATCCTTGCATCATAACTTCATGTTTATGCTTTCTTAGCTTAGATTTCCTTTCAAGTTCTAGCTTAGCTCACATAGTTTAATTCGTAAGGCTTGTAATACTTTCATTTTCCTTTCATAGCTTAGTTTGCATTCTTCATTTCTAGTATAGCATTGCATTGCATTTTCATTGTTGATTCTTAAAGATATTGGCATTCTTGCCCTTGTCTCATTGAATCTCCCATTGTGTGGTTTACTAGAAAGGATGAAGGGTTAATAGCTCTAGCTGAGAGCATTCTTAATATCCTTGTGACTCCATGCCTAGGGAGCTCTAGGTCACTTTCTGAAGGTTTCCCATTCATGGATTCTCTTGGAAGTAATGACTTAGAGAAGTGCACATCTTAGTGTGTACAAAAATCTCAATGTTGTCACACAAAGTCAAGGTCTCATTGTCATTAGAGGACCCAGTTCAAGTCAACCAAGTAAACCAAAGCAAGTGGCATCCAAGAATGTCACCTCAAAACTAGTAGTCAATCCTAAGTTGAGCTATAATCTTGTCAATCAGTTGCAAAGAACCCTAGCTCAGATTTCGATCTTTGATCTCTTAGAGTTGTCCCCAAGACACAAGCAAGTCCTTGAGGGTGCTTTGTGTGTAGTAAACATCCCTAAAAACTTAGACATTGACCAATTCCAGAACATGGTTAACCATATTGCTAGCCCTCATTACCTTACATTTTCAGAGGATGATGATAAAGCTTTGAGCCACCCATACAATCTCACCCTTCATATTGAAGTCATGATCCACAAAACCCGTGTTAGGCATGTGTTGATAGATGGGGGTGTTGGGCTTAATATTTATTCCTTGAGTCTTTTAAAGACATTGGGTTATTCTGAACAAGTCATAGATACCAGAAAGAAGATCACTATTAAAGTCTATGATGAGGTGAAAAGAAGTTCCAAGGGGTTGGTCATCCTTCCTATTAGGATTGGCCCTATTGAGAAGGATATTTTATTTCAAATTTTTGATGTTGGTCCCCTTGCATACAATATCTTACTTGGTAGACCATGGATTCATGATATGCAAGCAGTGCCATCTACCTATCATCAGTGTGTTAAGTTCCCCTATAATGGAGTAGAGATTTGTATACCTAGGGATAGCACTTTATCTGTCAACTTAGTTTCAGCGAGTGCTCATGTTCACCTCAATAGAGAAGTAGAAGACTTCAATACAACCTTAGCTGAATGTAAAGACAAGTTCAAGTTAGTAGACCTTGGCATGGGGGGGTATCAACTCAACTCCCTCATAACACTACCAGTTTCACCTAGGTCTTATGGTAGGCCTTCACAAGAAATGAGACCTTCCTCTTTAGCTATGACGTTATTTGGCACATTTGTAGAGTCCTCAGTGCCTATTCAAGATGAAAAAGAATAGGTGGTTGTTAAAGAATGGATTTGTAGAGAAGAGAAATACATGCACAATGAGAACTTCTCTCCCTCTCCTAAGGCTTATGGAAGAGGGTATACTTTTTTCAAATAGATGGGCTATCCTGGACATGGCCCTCTTAGTCATAGATTGGATGCTAGAGTTGAACCTCTTCATCATGCTCTTTTTGGACGCAAATCTAAGAAGATAGTTGGCCAAGGATTTGTGAATCATAACAAGAACATTGCTCCTATTCTTGATGAGTCAGATAGTGAACATGAACCCAAATACATACCTAATTTGACAAATCAACAAGATATGTGTGAGGATTGGGTCCCTTCCACTAATCTCCTTTGGGGAGATTTAGATAGTCCAGTCACTCATGAGATAGTTGCAACCTTAGAACAAGATGAATCAGATGTAGAAGATCCCATTAGAGAAGGTCAATGCAAGAATATTATTCATTTGATGGAGAGAGAATGTGTTACCCTTGATGATGTTAGAGCTTCCACATCAAGACATCCCAAACCTTCATGGTGTAAACATCCTAGTCGAAGTTTAGACACAAGTTCATATGAGTATGAATGAGACTCCTTCTCAGAGCCTTCTATAGTTGGCATGGATGTTGATGTCATCCATGTTAGGAATAAATGCTGAATATATCCTATGGGAGTATTAGCAGTCATTCTATAGCATTTGTTGTTGCATTCATGACTGTGATTGTCATTGATGTCAACACAGTGATCTATTAAAGATTAGCCGAGGAGCAGACTGTGTTTTGGTTAGCGCACATGGTATATTTGAGATCAAGCTATGTGATGTTAAAGACTTATTATATGTTGTGTTATATGTTTATGGTAAGAGCACAGATAGTAATTCATTTATTCATGGAAGTTATGAGTATTTTTGTGGAAGCAGTATTCAAGCAATGTTCCCTGAGTAGCGGTTTGTGGTAATCAGATGATATCTCCTAATTGGGATGGAATCTAGTTATGTGTAGTTGGAAAGAAGTTTAAGACATGTTGTTAGTGACGTGGATGATAGTGCAAACTTTGAGGTCACACGAGTGAAGAGTTATTCTAATTGGAAGCTGACAGTTTTGTGTAATTTTTGTGTAGCATGTGGAAAATTTTTATTGTAATTTGCATGCCGACTCATTTGTAATTACTTGAGTGTGTTATAAAGGAAGGAATGTATTCCTTGTTGTATATATGGAATGTGATGAATGTAAGTGTATTGTGAAAGTGAACTTGTTGAAAGAGGATATGCGAAGTACAAAGATCTGGAATTGAGATTTGGTGTAGAAGTGAGTGTGGTTTGGCACAGTTAGAGGAGAGGTAACATATTATTGAGATCAATAATATTTTGATATTATTTTGTTGAATAATCTAGAGATCAGTTGGACAGTGTGTTCAGTGATCTTGCCATTGAAGCTATTTGGGCAGTGGGTCCTTCTGTCTTCCATAACTCCTAACAGAGTTAGAATCTTTTAGTAGGGATTCAAAATCTCCTAACATGGATTCATATATACTAAATGTATTTCATAAGACTCCTAACAGAATCCATGCTTTCACAAGGAATTAATATTCATATTAGTGCATCTTTTGTGGGCATCATTCCCACCGGGGTTTACTCTTTGATCAAGAGGTTCCCTAGTCAACATATCTTGTGTCATTGTGTTATTATGTATGAATATCTTTCTATGGTTGTTGGTTACATTGCTTATATGGTTAAAATCTATTGAAGTTGATAAAGGTTATAACTATCTAATAACTAATTCACCCCCCCCCTCAGTTATCTTGGTGGACTTTACTTTCTAACAATTGGTATCAGAGTGGCAGGTCCTTGAAAGAGAAGTTTAATAGCTTAAGGAGATTCATGACAAATTTTAGGAAAGAAAGCCCTAAGTTTGATGGAGTGAATTTTGACAACTGGAAAGAAAAGATGAAGACACCTCTACTGTGTTTAGGACCAGGTTATTGGTTGATTACTAAGAATGAGAAGACTATCATTGATGAGGATAATATTGAAACTTGTACTAATGATGAAAGAGATCTATTCATGTATAACATACTTGCTAGAGAAGCACTTTTGTCAGCCCTTCTGGAGAATGAGTACAATCAAGTAAAATATTTGAAAACATCTCATGAAATTTGGTTAGATTTATAGTCTAATTTTGAAGGTGATGAACATGCAAAGAAAGTCAGATTACATAATTGGATATGTGCATTTGAACATATAAGAATGATGGAAGATGAATCTGTTAGAAGCTATATTGGTAGAATGTCAAAAATTGTTGTAGGTATAAAATCTTATGGAGGAACAAAGACAGAGAACGAAGTGATATGGAAAATTCTAAGGACATTGACTCCTACATTTAAGTAGACAACACAGATGATTGAACAAGTTATACCTTGTACTATGAACTTTACAAGAGAGACCCTTCTTGGAAGATTGGAAGCAACAAAAATGAACCTGAGGTTATCATGAGACTTACCTAGAATGGAGATAACATTTAGTGCTCTTAGTGTTCACCCTACTTTGTCAAGAAGCATCAATGTGAGTGGAGATTATGTTGGCATAAGCAGATCTAGAAATGAAGAAGACAGGAAGATTGAAGAAGGTATTGCTTTGCTTGTGAAGAGAGAACCAGACAGTAAGAAAAATTTTAAATGTTGGACATGTCAAGAATATGGTCATTTTGCATCTAAATTTCCTAAGAAAGTTAAGAAGTACATAAACAATTTTAAGCGTAGAAGATCTAAGGAATATTACTATGTTAATGATGAAGAACTTGAAGCTAGAATAGAGAGAACCTTAAGTGAAAGTGATACTAAGAATAATGATGATATAGGATTTGTAGCAATTAAAGAAGAAAATCTTAAAACAGAGGTTAAGGAAGAAAAAGCCCTAGTTTCTCAAGTTGAAAAGAAAGCTGATTGGATTATAGATAGTGGTTGTTCACATCATATGACTGGAGACATGAAAAAGTTCATAAAGTTTAACAATTATGATGGAGGATTTGTTAGAGTTGGAAACAATGCACCTTGTTTGATTAAAGGTATAAGATCTTAATCTCTTGATGGAAAGACTAATACTAATGATGTTTACTTTGTGGATGGTTTGAAACATAATCTTTTGAGTGTTGGACAGTTAGTTGATAAGGGATATCAAGTTTGGTTTACTAAGAAAACTTGTGTGATAAAAGACAAAGATGGAAATTTGATTAGTACTGGATCTAGAACCAGAGGTAATATATTTTAGTTGAATCCTATTGAGATGACATGCTTGATTACTAAGATTGATGATAGTTCATTATGGCATAGAAGATTTTGTCATATAAATTTTGATAACATTGTGAAAGTGATTACTACACTTGCAGTAAGAGATTTGCCTAGAATTATGAATCCTACTAACATGATGTGCAAGGAATGTGTGATGGCTAAACAAAAGAGAAGCTCATTTCCCAGTAAGAAGTTTACATCAGCAGAGAAGTTGGAGATTGTTCATACATACTTGAGCAGTCCTACAAGGACTAGAGGATTCTATGGAAAAAGGTATTTTATGATTCTTGTTGATGATTTTACAAGAATGATGTGGATTGCATTTCTTAAATAAAAATCTGCAGCATTTGATAAGTTTAAGGTCATTAAGAATAAAGTTGAGAATGAATTTGGAATGAAGATTAAATGTTTGAGATCAGATAGAGGTGGAGAATTTACTTCTAGAGAATTTAACACCTTTTGTGAAGTGAATGGTATTAAGAGACAATTTTCAGCCCCTAGGACACCTGAACAAAATGGTATTGCAAAAAGAAGAAACAAATCAGTGACTAAAGCAACAAGAGCTATGCTATTTGAGAATGACTTAGCAAAGATATTCTAGAGAGAAGCAGTGAACACAACAATGTATACCATGACCATAGTACAAATCAGAGCAGACACAGACAAGACACCCTATGAACTATGGTTTGGACATGGACCCTTAGTTAAGTATTTTAGAATTTTTGGAAGCAAATGTTATATAAAGAGAGATGATGACATTGGAAAGTTTGATCCTAGGAGTGATGAAGGTATATTTCTTGGATATCCTTTGAAAAGAAAAGCTTATAGATGTTACAATAAGAGAACTAAGACTATTTTTGAGAGCGCAAATGTTAAAGTTGATGAAAAGATCAAAATTCAGGAAAGAATGCTTGATTATGAATCAGAATCAGATGAAGGAACTCATCCTAGATCTAATATTGAGAATACTGAATTATTCTATGAAACTGACAGTGATTTTTTGAATGAAAGCCACAGTGAGGTAATTGAAGAACTGACACCTGAAGTGAGATCTGAGATAGTGACACCTAACAAGAATTTATCAAGGAATCATCCTATTGAGCATATTATTGGAAGCATAGACAGAGGAGTTTAGACTCGAAATAAGGTACAAGAACAGTTATGTTTGATTTCTCAAATTGAACCTAAATCTACTAGTGAAGCTTATGAAGATGAGCATTGGATTAAAGCTATGAAAGAAGAACTAGATCATATTGAAAAGAACAAGACATGGGAATTGGTCCCTAGACCTAAAGATAAGAATGTTATAGAAACAAAATGGGTATTCAGAAACAAGATGAATGAACAAGGAGAAGTAGTAAGGAACAAAGCAAGATTGGTATGTAAAGGATGCTCACAGAAAGAAGGAATTGACTATGAAGAGACTTTTGCACCAGTAGCAAGAATTGAAGCAGTAAGAATGTTTTTGGCTTATGAAGCTTTTAAGAAGTTCAAAGTATATCAGATGGATGTGAAGTTAGCATTTCTAAATGGAGAGTTGGAAGAAGTCTACATTGAGCATCCTGAAGGTTTTCCTTTAACTCAAGAAGGAGACATGGTATGTAAACTAAAGAAATCTTTATATGGACTAAAGCAAGCACCTAGAACTTGGTATGCAAGATTGGACAAGTATTTGATAAAATTAGGATTTCCAAAAGGAACAATTGATAGCAACCTATACACAAAATAAATTGAAAATGGTTTGTTGGTTGTAGTTATTTTTGTTGATGATATCATTTTTGGAGGAGAAGATGAAGCCAGTGATAAATTTGTAGATGAAATGAAAACTGAATTTGAAATGAGTATGATTGGTGAAATGAAATATTTTTTGGGATTATAGATAACACAGAAGAGTGATTGTATCTTTGTAAGTTAGACAAAGTACTTGAATGATTTGTTAAAGATATTTGGAATGGAGAACTGTAAACTAGTTGGAACACCTATGGTAACTGGACATAAGTTATCTAGCATAGATGAGACTCCTGCGGTAGAACAGAAGAAGTACAGATCTATGATTGGAGGATTGCATTACTTGACACATACAAGACCTGATATAGCACACTCACTTGGAATTGTAGCAAGATTTCAAGCTAAATCTAGAGAATCACATTATGCAATAGTGAAGAGGATACTGAGATATTTAATAGGAACAATTGAGTATGGATTGTGATATGAAAAATCTGATGATTTTACCCTATGCACATATACAAATGCTGATTGGGGAGGCATTGTTGATGATAAAAAGAGCACCAGTGGTGGAGCATTTTTCCTTGCAGGAAGATTGGTTTCTCGGCTAAGCAAGAGGTAGAATTGTATTTCACAAAGCACAATAGAAGTAGAGTATGTAGCAGTAGCAAACAATTGTAACCAAATAATTTGGATGAAGCAGATGCTGAAGGATATTGGAATAAAGTTTGTTGAGCCTATTTTTATACATTGTGACAACACCAATACAGTTAGTATGTCTAAGAATCTTGTATTACATTCTAAGACAAAGCATATAGAAATAAAGTATCATGTAGTAAGAGAGAAAGTTGCTGAGAAAGAAGTCAGACTTGAATACATAAGCACAAAGGAGTAGATTGTAGACATATTTACAAAACCTTTGCCTAAGGATACATTTGAGTATCTGAGAGGTATGCTTGGGGTTATGCCCCAACCTAATTTTGAGAAGTGATGCAGATTGTTGCATCCATCTAGTGGTATATGAGCCCTGTCTTTCTTCTGGACTGGATGTTGGTACTTCCTCTATGGGGGAGTATTTGTATCTGAGCTGAGTCATGATGACTCTAGTGAATGTATTTTCTAAATAGTGTCTTTTGACATTAGAGTTGTTGTTGACATAATGATAAAATTTCTGTCATTGATGTCTATGGGGGAGAAGTGTACATGAAAACCCATTTGTACCATTTGCTGGAGAGAACTGAATAGGAAAACAAAGCAAGATTTGATTGATGAAGAGGACTTGAAGTATTTTTCAGAGTAGTAGTGTTGCAGTGTTGGATTTATGGAACATTGGATGTTTTTCATCTATGTTTCCATCAATTCCAATTAGGGATATTTTTAGGAATGAATGCCAAATATATCCTATGGGAGTATTAGTAGTGATGGGGAGGTTAGGATAGACTAGCTAGTCTATGCCCTGATCCTCAACTAGGATCTTAGTGTTCTTATGACACCTATGAAGGTCTATAGGATTCTCTTCTCAGCAAAAGATCCCCTAACCTAGCCTAACCTGACCATCAAGTATTGCTTTGTCATCTTACAACTTATCAGGCATTGCTTCCTAGCACCATCCCTTACATAGGCTTATAAGGGTCTTTTAGGGTTCAATTACCCTCCCAAGCTCTGACAGTGAATTTGATGAGTTCCAAGGTGTTTTTGGGACATTTGAAACAACTTTAAGGCATTATTAAGGTTGGGTCATCACCCGATCTCCTACTTCCTTCCCAAAATAAGGCTACAAGGAAGTGCCCAATTAGGCCTCCCTCCAGCTTTCTAGGGCTTTTCACCACTTTCTTGCACTAAATCAAATTTCTTGTTCAAAAGGAACTTCATTTCAAATGTCTAACCCTCAAAGATTTTTGGGATCTTGGGCCTCCATCTATCCGTACAACTCTTCTTCCAAGAATGAGGGTTTCCAGTGCTTTTGGAACCCCAAAAGGTTACTGGTCTTCTTGACTTTCTTCATTACCTTTCCTAGATTCCTCAAGGTCTCTCCTTCACAAAATATTCCTTCACACATGTCCCTTGACTCCCTCCAAAGGGCATGCTTTGAAACTCTTCCCACTATCTGCTAGAGCTCTTGCACTGCTGACCGCTCCTAACCGGGCATTGCCTTAGCTCGCCTAGGGCATGGTCAAACAAATAGGTGCACTCATTCTCCAAGGCCCTTCATTTATATACATATAAGTTAGGGTCTATAATTTTATATTCCAAGGTTCCATGGTGTGCCCACGGTGGAAACAAAAGCTATAGCCCTACTTTCACATGTCTCTCCAAACTGGCAGAGAATAGGCTACAACAAGGAAATGAACCAAAATGTAAACTAAAACTTGAAATAATTTAACCTAGCACACACACATGAAGATATAAATACACATAAACAATATCCCTTGCAAAGATTCACACGAACTTTACTCTATTCACATGTAATCAGTCCATTAACAGTGACTGTTCCACACAATACTTTGTTCAGACTATTCTTTTTCATACAGAATCGTACAAAGTGATCTCCAACCTCATATTAGGGTTTTCCAGGTCCTTTATAGTCTTCTTATTGGGGTGTGGGTCTGGTTAGGGATTTTTAGCCACTTAGCAAAGCTAGGTAATATAAAAAGAAAAGTTGTTTAGCAACTTTTGAAAAGTTGCTAGCAACTTTTGAGCAACTTTTTGTTGCTCAAGCAACTTTTGCTCTCATGCTTCAAAAGACTATTTATAGGTCCTACCAAGGCACACATGTGCTCAAACCTTAACCAAACACCTAGCCTAAGACTTCTAACCTCATAGAAAAACAATGATCTCAGGATGACAACATTCCCTGAATCATTGTGCCATTTACAAGAAAAGACCAACTGAACTTCTAGGACCTAGCCTAGGCCTAGACACTCACACACTGAGCCAAGCTCTTATTATAATTACAAGATTCACTTAAGAAGTTCAACACAACAAAAACAAGATGGTGGGAGCCCTTAGGAGGGTGCTCCTGCACCAAGCAACCATTCTATAGCAGTTGTTGTTGCATTCATGACTATGATTGTCATTGATGTCAACACAGTGATCTATTGAAGATTAGCAGAGGAGCAGACAGTGTTTTGGTTAGCGCACGTGGGATATTTGAGATCAAGCTATGTGATGTTAAAGAATTATTCTATGTTATGTTATATGTTTATGGTTAAGAGCACAAATAGTAATTCATTTATTCATGGAAGTTATGAGCATTTTTGTGGAAGCAGTGTTCCTGAGTAGTGGTTTGTGGTAATCGGATGATATCTCCTAATTGGGATGGAATCTGGTTATGCATAGTTGGAAAGTAGTTGAAGACATGTTTTTAGTGGTGTGGATGACAGTGCAAACTTTGAGGTCACACGAGTGAAGAGTTATTCTAATTGGAAGCTGACAATTTTGTGTAGCGTGTGGAAACTTTTTATTGTAATTTGTATGCTAAATCATTTGTAATTACTTGAGTGTGGTATAAAGGAAAGAATGTATTCCTTGTTTTATATATGGAATGTGATGAATGTAAGTGTATTGTGAAAGTGAAATTGTTGAAAGAGGATATGCGAAGTACATAGATCTGGAATTGAGATCTGGTGTAGCAATGAGTGTAGTTTGGCACAATCAGAGGAGAGGTAACATATTGTTGAGATTAGTAATATTTTGATATTATTCTATTGAATAATCTAGAGATCAGTTGGACAGTGTGTTCAGTGATCTTGCCATTGTAGTTGTTTGGGCAGTGGGTCCTTCTGTCTTCTATAACTCCTAACAGAGTTAGAATCTTTTAGTAGGGATTCAAAATCTCCTAATAGGGATTCATATGTATTGAATGTATTTCATAAGACTCCTAACAGAGTCCATCCTTTCACAAGGAATATTCATATTAGTGCATCTTTTCTGGGCATCATTCCCACCGAGGTTTACTCTTTGATCAAGAGGTTCCCTAGTCAACATATCTTGTGTCATTGTGTTATTATGTATGAATATATTTCTATGGTTGTTGGTTACATTGCTTATATGGTTAAAATCTATTGAAGTTGATAAAGGTTATAACTATCTGATAACTGATTCAACCCCCCCCCCCCTCTCAGTTATCTTGGTGGACTTTACTTTCTAACAATCCACACTTATAGTTCTCAACCTGAGGTAGCTAACAAGTTACTTGTAGGATTGGAGGATTTGAACCCACATGTTGCATTAGTGGATGATTCTTCACTTGTTAGGATGAATCCCGATTTGGGTAGCTTAGAAGGATACTTGACGGACTCTAACTCTTTGGTCACCAGAGATGATATCATTCACATTCACAACCTTGAACCAATCATTGACTTACCTCTTGTTCATCCTAACCTCATTGATTGGTCCCAATGCTATCAAGAACCTAAGCTCTTAACGTTCCAAAATGATTATGAGATAACCTATTACTTGAATTCCATTGAACCCGTAGTCTCTTCCACCAGTGAACCATCTACCAGCATGACAGAGCTAGACATCAAGTACCTTAGTCATAAAATAAAAAGAATAAGAATAAGAGTTTTGATGGTGAAAACCATTGCGTGGCAGTGTCAGAACCAAAAAAAGTAAAAATAAATGACGTATCTAAGGGTGAAAACCTCTCTAAGGCACCTAAGGATGAGGTACTTGATTATCTCCCTAGCTACTTTCAAGGAAGATCTTCAGTGCTTATCGAACCAACATAAATAATCAATTTGGGTGCAGATGAGGCTCTACAGATAGTACACTTGGCTCAGTCCTTGTCACCATAAGAAAAAGAAGCTTACACTAAGTTCTTACAGAAAAAGAAGCTTACACTAAGTTCTTACAGAAAAAGAAGATCAACTTTGCATGGGCTTATTCAGATATGCTAGGGTTGGACACTAATCTTATCATGCATCACTTCTCCATAGCTCCAGGTGTCAAACCAGTTAAACAGAAATTGAGAAAGATGCATCCTCACATAGCTCTCTTAGTCAAAGCAGAATAAGAGAAACTCCTTGGTGCAGGATTCATAAGAGCTATTGACTATGCTGAATGGATATCAAATATTGTACCAGTTTCCAAACATGATAAATCCATTCGAATTTGCATAGATTTTAAAGATGTCAATAGAGCATGCCCAAAGGATGATTTTCCACTTCCCAATATAAACATGATAGTGGACATGAATGCGGGTTATGAGATTTATTCCTTGATGGATGGTTTTTCTAGATACAATCAGATTAAGATAGCTCCTAAAGATCAAGAAATGACTGCATTCACTTGTGCATGGGGTACCTATTGTTGGAACGTTATGCCTTTTGGATTAAAAAATGTAGGATCCACCTATCAACAAGCTATGACAACCATTTTTCATGACATGATGCATAAAAACATGGAAGATTATGTGGATGACACCTTGGCCAAGTCTAAGAAAAGAGACACACACTTAGATGATTTAGAAGTCATTCTAGATCACATGGAACAATTTCAACTAAGGTTGAATCCTAAAATGTGTGTATTTGGTGTTACCTCTGGAAAACTACTAGGATTTATTATTTCAGCAAAAGGAATAGAGGTAGACCCTGAAAAAGTCCAAGCAATCATATATATGCCACCTCCTAGAAACATTAGTCAAATGAGGAGTCTTCAAGGACATCTTCAATCCATAAGGATATTCATTTCACAGTTGGCAAATAGAGCTCAACCTTTTAACAAGAACTTACACAAAGGAGTCAAATGTGTTTGGAATGAGGATTGTCAAAAGAGCATAGATCAAATCAAGAAATACTTGGAAAATCCTCCCATTTTAATGCCTCCTATCCCAAGGAAACCACTTATTCTATACATTTTAGCGACAAAATCTTCCTTGGGGGCATTACTAGTTCAACTTGATGAACATGGGAAAGAAAGAGAAATATATTACATTAGCCACACTCTTGTTTCATATGAAGTTAACTACACCAGCATTGAGAAAGCTTGTTTGGCAGTTGTGTTTGCTTCCCAAAAGTTGCAACATTACATGCTTGCGCACACTATCCACCTCATAGCAAAAATAGATCCACTCAAATATTTACTAGGTAAGGCTGCCCTCATAGGTAGACTTGCTAAATGGATGATGATCCTTTCAGAATTTGACATAGAGTACATTGAGCATAAAGAAATCAAAGGGCAAGCCATAGAAAATCAATTGGCTGATTTTCCAATACAAGATAATGCACCTATTCAAGTTGATTGCCCAGATGAACACCTCATGTATATGACTAAAAGAACATGGAAGATGTTCTTTGATGGATCCTTTATGCAAAATGGTTTGGGAGCTGGTGTGTTGTTTGTTTCTCCTCATGGGTACACGATTCCTAAGTCTTACAAGTTATTGTTCCCATGTACAAACAACATTGTTGAGTATGAAGCTTTAACAAATGGACTTAAGATGGCCATAGAATGGAAAATCATAGAGTTACACATCTATGGGGATTTGCAGCTCATAATCAACCAAGTCAATGATGAATATCAAACAAAAGATGAGAAGCTGGTACCTTTTAAGAAAATGGTTGATTCCTTGAAATGATACTTCACATTTGTCATGTTTCAACAAATTCCTAGAGAAGAAAATAAAGCAGTTGATGCTATGGCTACACTTGCTTCACTTCTTCAGTTAGGGGAACATGGATCCAGATTCAAATTCTTGGTGGAAGAGCTACATTACCCTATCTATGACTCCCAAGAAAGTCATGTCATTTGTACACTTGTTGGTCATGAGTCATCCCGTTATGGTGTCATTTACTCATACCTTTGTGATGGCATTATCCTTGAAACCTTTAACTGATCTAAACATAGAAACCTTATTTGAAATGCCTCTCACCATTCCCTTATCTCTGGTGATTTGTATAGGAGGGGTCTAGATGGAACACTTCTTAGATGCTTAGAAAAGGAAGAATCTGACCAAGTGTTAGTTGACATTCACGAGGGCATTTGTGGGGGACATTCCAATGGTCTTGCCATGGCCTGAAGGTTGCTTAGGGCAGGATACTATTGGCCTACAATGCAAATTGATGTAGTAGCTTTTGCAAAGTCATGCGAAAAGTGTCAAAAACATGGTAACCTGATACATGCTCTAGACAAGGAGCTCATTCCTTCTATATCTCATTGGCCATTTCAGCATTGGATCTTTGATCTTGTTGGGAAGATTCATCCCAACTCATCAGGTGGACACAAGTTTATCATCACTGCTACTGATTATTTCACTAAATGGGTAGAAGCTGTCCCACTTTATGTTGCCTTGGGAAAAATAGTCTCTCTATTTATTCTGAACCATATCATCTGTCGATATGGAGTGCTTTCCGAGATTATCACTGACAAAAAAGGCTAGTTCAAAAATAAATACCTTAAGAAACTCTACAAGAAATTCAAGATTAAGAAACATTGGTCTTCCATTTACTTCTCGCGAGGAAATGGTTAAGCAAAGGCATCAAACAAAACCATTCTTAAAATCCTACATAGAATAGTTTGTAAGAATGGTAGAGATTGGCATTTACAGATAAATCCAGCTTTGTGGGCCTATAGAATGAGTATTCATACTCCTACCGAGGCTACTCCTTTTGCCCTTACATATGGTGTTGAAGTAGTGTTATCTTTAGAGGTTGAGATTCCTTCACTTAGAGTTTCCCTCAAAGGTCTAGTTACAGATGAAGACTACCGTGCCATGAGACTTCAAGAGTTAGAACTTCTAGATGAGAAATGTCAAGCATCATTTGACCATATGAGGGTTTATCAAAAGTGCATGTCCAAAGCCTTCAACAAAGCCCTAGAGAATTCCAAGTGGGAGATCTTGTCCTACGTGAAAATCCTAAGAATCAATAGCATAGAGATCAAAAGGGCAAATTTGAACCTAATTGGCTTGGACCTTACATCATTACAACAACTTTTGGGACATGTGCTTATTTATTATCTACTACAGAGGGAGAACAACTCCCTAGTCCTATCAATGTCTTGCACCTGAAGAATTTCTATCCATGATGCCCATTCTATCTAGGGGCATCCTTTGTACATACTTATTGATCCTGAAAAAATCCAAAAAAATGATACATTGTCAAAAAAATTTAAAATTAGAAAATGTCCTGAAAAAATGATCATCTTAGTGAAAACCTAGCAATAGGCGCTTTGATGTATCTCCAAAAAAAGTTATATATTCCAAAAATACCAAAAAAATAAAAAAATTCAAAAATTCAAAAAAAATAGAAAAAGTGCCTTGGTGAAAACTGGGAAACAAGCGCCTTGGTAGAAAAAAGACAAAAAAATTTATAAAAAGTCCTAAAAAAAAAAAAGAAGGAAAAAATTGCAATTAAATCCAAGTGGTGAAAACCTGGAAACAGGCGCTACTTGAGGCCTTTGCACCCTTGTTTCTCAGCATGTGTCCTCGACACTTAACCTTTATCCATCATGCCTTGTCCTTGTTGCCTTGGTTTGGAATTGGTATTTGTCTTTATCTAGGGGGGATAACTGTGTTAGCTTTGGTCTCTTAGATGCGTTAGTCTTTAGGACACCTCGCAAACGGTGTTTTTCAATACCACCCCAACTGTGTTTTTCAACACAATCCCTGACGTCGAGTGTTTTTCAACACTTATCAGTTTGGTCTTACCCAGTTTGTCATGTGATCTTACCTACTGGAAAGTATTCTATCCTTATCCTCGGAACTCAGTATCAATTAACACACTTAAATTTTTAAACACAACACTTAATGCTTGAGATATGTCATGATATTTTCTTTGTGTGCCGACTGTTATTGATTTTCGTTGAGTGTCCTTGTCTAATAAGTCTCTCCGGGATGCATAGCTAGAGGACTTGGGACCTGGGGCATGTTTTTATTTACTTTCTACTTGTGGGTGTGGTCTTGAAACTCTAGAGTGTCTCTTGTTTCTCCCTTGAAACACTTAGGAGATTTGAGGCATCATCCTTGACTATTTTTGCACAACTGTTCTTATGGTCATCCCGACATCTATGCCTTGATACGAGCATGGTTTTGCTACATTAAATTAGGTAAGCTAACATCGAAGTCATCTTGACCTTTATGTCTTTGATGCTTATGTTAGAATCTTTCCACATTCCAATCCGATATAAATCACATTCATATCTTCATAGTTGTGCTTGTGACTAGTGAAGATTGTGTGATTTTCTGATGTCCGTTAATAATGGCCCAATGATGAAAATAAGTTCCTTAACATTCTCTAATGAATGATGAACACAAAATCCTATGTTACAATTTCTCTATTGCAAGTACACCTTTTCATTTTCATGTAGCTTGCATTGTTAGACTTCATGTTAATTTGCATTTTTTAGGTTGCATCAGGAGTTTGAGAGAGTTTTCCTTCATCTTTTTTTTGGACTTTTAATCAACTGTGGTCATATTTTGATCTTCATTTCCTTATCTTCTTTTGTGATCTTAATCAAAATTTTCTATCTTAAACAGTTGATCGATTTTGGGGCATTCTCTTTCTTGAGGTAAATTATCTTTCTTCTCTTCATTTCTTTTCACCTCTTCCAAACTTCTATCTTCCATTTGCTTTCACCCCACTTCTTTTCTTCTAATTCAATCTTGGGGCATAATCTTTCATGCTTGATGATCTAGCTTGGTTTTGTGATCCTTATATCTTTCATCTTACATCAAGAACCTTATCTTTAGTTCAATATGATCAAATTTATCAATTTACTGTTTCTCCTCTATCTCATTTCGATTTCGATCATGAGGGGGTAGTACTTATCAAACTTCAATCCTTGATTCAACTAAATCAATCCTATCAATTGCTTTGCTTGGGGAAACCTTGCTTGAGATTCTTATTTGGGACATGACAATTACCTATTTACAGGGGTGTTGGCCTTGTCTCTTTTTCAATCAGCTTATCTATGTCCTGATGTGTTCCCGTCTGTTGATCACACATTTGGGTTGTTTTGTGATCCCAAATTGATCTCACATTTCAACTTCATTCTTTGACTACATGTGTTCTTATGAAGATCATGCATTAGTCAAAGAGGGGCAAATGTATGCACCCTAAAATGGTCGCCTAGACTTTGGGCCCCCATTCATTAATTTATCATTTTCTGAATCAATGCCTTGCAATATTTTCAATTTAAATCAATTTCCTTGATCAAATCGTGATTAATTCAATTATTTTAATATTTCCTAAGGTTTGATCATTTTATCCTAAGCTTTATTTAATTAAGAGAACATGCTCCCTTTTAATTAAATAAAAAATCTTTTAATTAAATAATAAAATCACTTTATCCTAAGCCACATTTAATTAAAAGAACAAATCTCTTTTAAATAAATAAAAAATCTTTTAATTAAATAATGGAAACCACTTTGCTAAAAATAATAAATAAATAATAAAATAAAAATAAAAATAGTTTTTGTCTACACATTGAATGCACACTTTCCAAGATGAGTGGAATCTCCTTTTGCTTCTTAATCTCTTCCACACATATTTTTGCCTCTTAACCATGTCCATTGATTTTGCCTCTTGAGAATCTCGAGCACATGGATCAACCAAGATTTAATCTCCACCATTGCTCATTTTGTTTTGCCTCTTAATCTTGACTGTCCATTCATTTCTAAATCCTTTATAAGGAGCCCTCTCCTTCTCATTTTTATGCATGGAGATTTTAGAGATCCAGATTTTATGTTATTGTTATGCAAGTTTGGAGAGCGATTTTGGAGGAGAATTTGAGCACTTGAGCTTCAACATTGCAACTTATCTTTTCTTATCTTCTTCTCTCATGCCTCCATGGCAATCCATTTAGATTACTCTTGCATTTTCATGTTAGATTAGATTCATATTTCCTTTCATAGATTAGTTTTCTTTCATGCATTGTTATCATATAGAATAGCTTTCATTTTCATTTGCATGCATACTTGATGATCATGGAGACTAGCATTCTTTTTTTTCCTCTTTTAATCTCTCATTTTATGGTGT
This sequence comes from Chamaecyparis obtusa, assembly GCA_027943335.1. NCBI lineage: Eukaryota > Viridiplantae > Streptophyta > Pinopsida > Cupressales > Cupressaceae > Chamaecyparis > Chamaecyparis obtusa. The sequence continues at coordinate 826,525 of BSBK01001327.1, read as the reverse complement.
ACTTGCATGGGCACAAACTAGGTCTAAATTGAGGGCGTCCCTTATAAGCCCTTGCACTCCATGAATAGAGAGCTATGAGTCATCATTTGAGACCTCATTCTTGAGCAATCTTGGATATAAAGACTCATAGAAGTGTGTCAACATTTTAACACACACAACCCATGATGAAGATATCTTAGATCGATTATCTATGATGGGCTAGTGGTGACAAACATAGACAATAGGTAAAACACACAATAAAAGAGAAAAGAGAGTTAATATGACTACCTCGGTGCATGAGGGTGCTTCTTAGAGGTGAGTCTGTATTTGTCTGTTTGAGGTCATTGACTTGAGATATGTATCGATATCTATCCATTTGTGAACATTTACCTGAGACTCAATGCTACTTGAGCTACCATGATCCAAGTAATAACACTCCACCTTGAGTCCCTGCACTATAGCCTTGATAGCTTTGAGTAGTGGCACTTTGTTCCTATCCCATATTGTATATTTACTTTCAGCTTAGCTTCATGTTGAGTGTTCTCCATGTTGTACTTTCTTATCTACATATGAGTGATTGCATTGGGACTATTGTACCATCCTCGGATTCTTTCTCTTGTATGGAATAAGTGTTAGCCTACTTTTTATATGTGGATTAGGTGTGTTTGGGCCATGTGACTATCTTTGTGAGCATGGTAGGGTGGGCCTGAGGGTTCCATATGGTATAATGGCATTGCACTTTACCACTATTGAGGACTAGAGTACAGATGGAAAAGTCTTCTAAAGACATAGATTCTGAGCATTGAGGGCTCAATGTATTTCCTTTGTTTCTTGTACCATTGATATATGTACATGTATATGCGTTGATGTTATGATCTTTAGCTTAGCTTCCTTTATGCTATTAATGTTGTAATCTATTGACGCAATTGAGTGATTATGGCCTCAATATATGCTATCTGATACTCTCCAATGTGGAGCTAGTTGTTTATCATTCATACATTAGTGTTGGATTAGGCTTTTGGATTTTGTCCCTTATATTTTTGGCCAATTTCCCATATCAGTGCCTATGCTTGATTCAATGCCTACATGGATCAACACCTTCGCAACCTTAATCAATGTATACGACTCATTGGACTGAGACTTTTTTTTGTGTCTCAAGACTTTACCAGTCATAATCAATATTTGTGTGATTCAGCACCTATGCCTTAATGAGCACCTCTGCCTACTTTCTTGTTTGTGCCCAATTTGTCTTTCCACTCAGTTTTGGAAGACAAGTAAGTTTTTTATGTTCTTGGGGTTGTTTCCTGATGATTTTTGGGATATTTTCTTATGGTCAGCTAGAAATTAACATGTATGTTTAATCATATTAGGAACGTTTACTTTGGGTTTAAAATGAACATTAGTTAGATAGATTTGAGAATAGATTATTCTCCTCTTTGTTTAGCCATGGGTTCTTGCCAGCTTGCCTCTTGTGATGTGTGAACATTATCCAAGTCCTTGTAGGCCAGTCTTGGGAATGTGCATTCTTCGTTTCGAGTATGTGAGTTGGTTGTCTGGGAGCCTTTGGAAGTGCTTTTTAAGTCTTTCACTTGTGTACAATTGTGTGATGATCATGGTGTATTTTCTTGCATGTTTCTATCTTGCATATGCTTTATGGTTATGTGATTCACTTAGTTACATGATGTTTATTCCATATTTAAAAAAGAATTGTGAAGTGCATATTTAACCCTATGTTCCAAGGGTTCCTTGGCGGGGTATTATATAGACAATGATACTAGAAGAGTGTGCACATAACAAAAAAGAAAATTAGGATATTTTAGAATGAAAATAGAACAAGTAGTAATTAAAATGCATTGTTATAATAGAAGAAAATAAATGCATTAACTTCCCAAATAGGTGCTAAAATTTAGGATGTCAAACACTCAATGTTTAAAAAAAAATACCAATGCCACAAATAAATACTAACTGCTAAGCATTTTCTATACTATAAATCTACAATCAAATTAGTTTTAGGAAAAGAGATTTCCTAAAGACTCTAACAAGTTTGAAGTCCCAAAGGGTGCACATCAGGAAATAAAAAAGTATTATGTCCTTGCATACCAGTTTAAAATAAGATTCCAACTACTACATATTGTGTTGGGAATGGAACCAAGATTTATGTATATAGTTGTTATACTAACTTGAAAACAAAAATTCAAAGATTCAAATTCATATACAAAGCATTACGTTTTCAGTGTTAGGACATATACAAATCCCTTGAAACACATATTATAGTTTGAAATAGAAGAAATGCGTGTAGAATGTATTGCAAAGTTGAGCAAGAAATACAACAAATTGTACCCATTTATCCATAGTCTGTGATGAAAATGAAGTTTGAAACTTTAGAAAGCACACCCCAAGTACTCAGGTTTCACACTAGCAAATACTTTCCTCCTAGTTCCTTTTGCCCTTGTCCTCTATATATGATAATTTTTCTCATCTTTTTCCTTTTTTTTGTTTCTTTCTAGTTTCCATTCATTCATTCCTATGTTCTTCATGTCGAATGAAAAGGACCTGATTCTCATTTAATACCCTCTCTCCCTAATCGTTTGTTATCCTCCTTCATATCAATGTATGCAAAACCAAGATATTTTATTTTCTTAATAACACTGTATTTATCTTTAAAAAGATTTTCAAATAATAAGAAAAAAATTAGAGTTATATCCCCTTTTTTTAACTACTTTCAAGAGAAAAAAATAACATTCATCTACATATCTTCATATATAGTTCACTCTCAAAGCATTTTTTTAATAAAAGATACATACATTAATATTTAAAATCATACTTTGCTAATTCTAGGCACAAATGCATTTTCTGTAAATAAAAATGGAGTAGTAACAAGATAAGGAAATAATTATGCTTCGTTTCACTATAGAGATACTAACAATGATTTATCTAGTTTATTTTTTGTTAACTCTTTTTTTAATAAAGAAAATCACATCAACACACATTGATCACATTGAGAGAGGGTTAGGAACACAACTTTTTAATCTAACATGTAAATGCATATGCATATAATCATGTCTATGTGGTGTGTATCAAATCCACCTCGATCTACCACTGTTAAGGAGCTAGCCTCCCTTACCTTGGCCGCGCCCCTCACACCTGTGAATCAATGCAACCACTATATTTTACATTAGTAGGTTAGTATCCAATAAAACCATAATCAAAATCCAATTGCATCATATTCCATTGCAATATCATAAACACATAATAAATCATCTTTTCTTTGCATTCAACAATGAGTGGTACACAAAATAATTAACACACTATCCATTTCGAACACACGTTAAATTCTAAGAATGACATCATCATTAAGCAAGTCGAAGTATCACACCACAATAAGCATATGTCATAAGAGTATTAGTCGAAAAATACACACATCATCCAGCAGTCGAAAACATATAGGTATAACCGACCACAACATAACAACTAAGGTCTAATGCCATACAAAGTCCTGAAAAGTAGGAACCAAAAGGATCAAGTTGTGACATTTAATCTCAGCACATCGCTTTAGGGTTTGGATCTTTGCTTACTTTCTTTAGTATCTGTCTTTTCCCTTTTCAAAAACCCCAAGAAAGAAAACTCGACTTCTCTAACACCCAGAGGTTGTTTCATAGGTTACAGTTCCACAATTATGAAACTTGCAGATTGTGATTTCTTCAATGCATACTTTAGAAATCAATAATTCTTATAGTCACGACTTTGAACTCTCTGTCCTTGTTCATAATTTCAAAACATTAATTAAATCTAGTATTAAGTGAGAAAATTAGAAACTTATCTTGATACATATGTCTATATAATTTAATAATATTTAAATAAAATGAAAGAGACACCATACAATAAACTAATACATATAAAATATATACATGTAATAATTACTTTAGATGCTTGGTTTTAATATATCTCTAACTAATGATGATGTTATGAAAGATCCAAAATGATAGGAATTTACCATTTTATATATCTTTGAATTTGAGCATTTCACATAAAAAAAAGCTGATAAGGATAAGGTCTACGTAGGCCTATGATTAAATTTAAACTTTAAAAGATAAAATTTAGAGTGGAGACTATTAGCTCAACCTCTAAACTAGTCAGTTTTTTGCCAAGGGCTAGTCAAAGTCAAATTCCAGACTCAAAATTTTGATAAATAATTCAAGATTCCACACGCCACAAGAATACAGTTCAATATAAAATGTTTAATGAGGACCGACGCCACAAAAAAATAATAAATGTTTACTAATAAATATTAAATAAGGACTGACGCCATAAAGAATAATGATTAATATTAAATACGTGAGGACTGACACATTTCTTACGTTAAGGAAGGTAACGACGACCGACAATAATGATCCTGATGACCGACAATAATAATCCTGATGCTGTAAATTTTTGCATGATGGCCGCCCCCGCAGGCAAATGCGTAGATTCCCATTAAATTCCAGATGAAAGTTGATTGGATTGCATCGAATTGAAATCCGTGGGACCCTTCGATTTATTATATAAAATGCACGCTACCATTCAATCCATGGCGCAAGACAAATCTTAACGCAGATACGAATTGGGCTTCTCCAGGTATATAATTTGGATATGCTTTTCTAATTCCTACGCAATAGCCGATTTGTACCAAAAATGGAACCAAAAGCACGAGGTTAACGTGATCAAATAATCCACACCATTACCGTTGTTGTTACCTACCAGTTTAGGGCTGAATTTCCATGGAGTCAATTTGCCCTGCACAGTGAATCAGGGCTAGAGTAACCCATTCAAGAGAAAAAATAAAAATTGAGGCGTGGACGGGCACAGATAATGGATTGGTGGTAGGCTGACGTTTGGAAATTTGGGTTGCCCTTGGGCAAGGAATTTTATACCTAGTTTGATTGTAGAGATTCATTCGCTCACGTATTCTCTCTACCCACGCTCACTGTTTGAGCAAAAGCGGGTTGCCAGGGCGAGCAGAGCATGCGATTGAGGTTGAAGGAATCCCGATTCTGACTGAGGAATGGCAGATGAGATGAATGTTGAGGAGGGCTTGTTGAGAGGAGTGGAGTGGAGGATCAAATTGGGCGTGCTGCCTGCAAACACTCGATGCATTTCTCAGCTCAGGCGAGCTGCAGCCGATGGCCGAAGGAAGTAAGTGATTGATCTTTTCTCTCTCTTCGCTGAACCCATGTACTCATCTCCGGAAACCCCTTATGAAATTTATTATCTGAAAACCTAAGATCCCTGATGAAAGGATATTAGGTAATCTTCTGAGCGTACCTAGGTTCAGGGTATCTATCAGTTGGACCTTTCAGTTCGCTCTCCTTCAGCTGCCATTCCTTTTATCCCTCTTTCATCTGTAACCCCTATTTTGACCTTACATTGAGTCACCCATGATTTGAGACTTTGAAGTTTTGGTAACGAGGGAATAAATTCTTAGATTTGGTTATCCTCGACCCCTTACAATATGCTCACACAATCAAAGTAAAACTAACAGTACTTTTATGCATCTTCATATTTTGAAAGTAGCGATTGCTTTCAGCTTCAGCTCATGCATGCAAATTTTATAATCCACAATAGGCCTGGAGTCCTTTCTTTGTCACACTGAATGGGTGAACTGCTATTGTTCATAGTTCATTCAAATTAAGTAAGTGCGACAGGAATAAACTTCAGCCTCTATGACATGACAATTTCTTGAAATTGAGAAGCATGATTGGAAGTACGATTAGTAACCCTGTGTCATTTGTTAAGTAATACGAATTATAAATTATCACTTTGAAAATAATTGGCTTATAAAATAAATCTGCCCTCTCAAATAATATGCCAACAGTATTTTCACCATTTTCTTTTGCATATTTATCTATCTTTTTTAGTTATATCCTTATGTGTCATTCTTTTTTGCTACGCTCTTCCTTTGAATGGCAATATTGATGTCAATAGACTCGTGTGTGCGTTGACCGTTTGTGAAACTCCAGAACATACTCTGTTTTCATTACTTAAACCTGTTTACATGTTTTATCATCAACTCTTAAACCTCTGGTTTCTCCAAGGAATATTTAATTCTTTGCGAATTTAAAGAAAATTTTTAGCAGGCATTCCATATTCTACATAAGCAAATTATTTCTATTCCATGCAAAATTAAAGAAAATTATTTTTCAGGTATGCTGAGTTGAGAAGGCGCCTTCTTGTTGACCCACATATTATGGAAGAAAACCATGCGGGTGCTGGTCTGAGTATTGACAACCCTTTATCACAAAATCCAGGTAAGTCTACATATAGAATGTTTATGAATTTCAGAATTTCAATTTAATTGGTTCTTTTCTAATCTTCATAGTAATTGACTGTAAATTGTTCAACTCCAGAGAGTGTATGGGGCCGCTTCTTTCGGAATGCCGAACTTGAAAGGACCATAGACAATGATTTGTCACGGTTATACCCTGAACATGGCAGCTATTTTCAAACCACTTCATGCCAGGCAATTCTCAGACGCATTTTGCTGCTAAGAGCATTGAGGTATCCAGAACATAGCTATCGGCAAGGTATGGTCATTAACAATACTAAAGATGTTCTTGAGATACTTGTTTCAGACATTTAAAAGCCAATTTTGGATTTCACAGTGTGTAGTTTTGTAATATTATGGACTGTGGAAACTTCGTGCATTTAAATCTTTCAGATATGCTTTATCATTTGGCATTTTTTGTTACTTTATTTCCCCAAATTATTTTAATCACTTCCAGTATTTGACAAACCTTAACAATATTTAATGCTGTTTATTTTTTTCAGGAATGCATGAACTGCTTGCTCCTCTTTTGTATGTCCTGCATGTTGATATCATGCATCTCTCCCATGTGAAACATCTGTATGGAGACCTTTTCGATGACAGGTTTGAGGATCTCTCATTTCAAGAGATCAATCGAAGTTTGAGCAAGAACTTTGAGGAACGAAAAAACATACCAATCTTTGGTAAAACTGTGATAAAAGTGGAAGATGAGGACAAATCAGTGGATAGCATTTCCAGTCGTGACAGCTCTTGTACTGATTCGAGTCTGAGCAAACTTGGCAGCAGTGATAATCTTGATACAGATTTCATGTCTATCATTTTGAGCAGTGATGCGTATGGGGTGGAGGGGGAGCTTGGGGCTCTTTTATCTACAAGATTTTTGGAACATGATGCTTACTGCATGTTTGATGCATTATTAAGTGGAGGAGGTGGGGCAGTTGCTATGGCAGATTATTTCACGAACACCCCTGCAGCCGGCTCTGTAGCAGGATTGCCTCCTGTTATTGAAGCATCTGGTGATTTATATAAGTTACTTGCCATTGCTGACATTTCCTTGTACAGTCATTTAGTCGACCTTGGTGTTGAACCCCAATATTTTGCTTTGCGTTGGTTGCGTGTTCTGTTTGGTCGAGAGTTTGTACTTGAGAATGTGTTACATGTTTGGGATGCTATATTTGAAGCATCTAACACTCCTCTATCAACTTATGGAGATGATGTCCATGGAAGTAGTATTCCATACTCTCCTCGCAGTGCTTTCATTTCAGCTTTAGCTGTTTCATTGCTTTTGCATTTGCGATCCTCATTGCTTGGCACAACAAATGCAACAACTTGCCTCCAAAAGTTGCTTAATTTTCCAAAAGATGCAGATGTGAAGAAGTTAATTGATAAGGCAAAGCTGCTTCAAGCGCTGGCTCTGGATACAAATGACAGTAGTCCGTCTCCTACAGGGAAAATGGGCCAAAATTATGGAAATGGAGGGATAACTAAGCTCGTCAGGAGCACAAGTGCTTCTCCTTCGTGCCAGGCACCCAAATTGTCTCAGAAAGCTGCAATTTTGCATCACCAAAAATCAAGTTCATGTACACCAGATAAATTGACTGTTTTAGTGCCAGAGAGTTATTGGGAGCAGAAATGGAGGAGTTCTATGCTACAAAAAATTGTGCCTGAAGATTCATTTGGTCAAGAAAGTCAATGTATAGGCAAGGCTTTACCTGCGCAAGTAGATATCAAGAATTCTGCTGATGCTTCATGTCAGGAACATATTGTTTCCAACTCCGTTGATAGTTCGGAGTCACAGGAAGTAGGAAATGAGAACAGTTCCATTCTATCAATTGCTGACCAAGGGTTCTCAAATGTCATTGGTGCCAATCATGAAATTGGTACTTCCTCTGTCAGATCAGCTAGAAGAAAATTGCTAGATGATAAGTTTGAGAGCTTGGATTTGAATGTGAACAGATTGTGTGGTATTGAGGGAAATGATACCAATACCGCAGATAAAAATGTATTGAGTGGAAATCATTTTGATCAGCATAATGAAAGGCGCTTGGTGGATAACATAGATGACAGAGGTACAGATATTTTAAAATATAGTGATTCTTTAAAAGATTTAAACTCTGACACTCCTTCAGTCCAACCAAGTGAGAGTCGGAGCAAATTTTGCTTTGATAAAGAAAAGAACCAGGAGACTAATGCATTGGCTTCCTCTTTAGATGCCCGTATGACAACAGAGTTGGAAGTGGATAAAAACTCTTTGCCTGACAAGGATAGAATGAACAATGCATATATGGCAGCTAAAGAAGAATTCCCAGAAGTTTCCATCAGTGGTGGACATATTCAAACATTTCCACAGTGTCCAAGTGAGGCTTCCATGAAATGTACTTCTGAGGAACCTTCAGGGAAAGCTTTCACAAGTGGTTCTTCACAAATAGAAGGGAATTCAAATGTTACAAAAAAACAAAACCCTCCAACAGCAGCTCATTCTGGAAAGATCCATTGGATTTGGAATTTGTTTAGGAATACTAGTGTTGAAAAGGGTAGTAATGAGATATTCAAAGCCAAAGGAAAAGACAACATTGCTCCTGATTGCAAAAAGGTTTTCCCTGAAAAAAGTAGTGTCCCTCCAGAAAACGCGAATGATAGAGGTAAGTCACAGTATACTTGTGAGAATAAAACTAAAAATGATCAGCCCTCACAAATTAGTGATGATGGCAGAGATCAAGCCATCATTTGTGACAATCATAGAGATCAGGCCTCACATATTTGTGAGGATATTAGAGATCTTCGTTCACACAATTTTGAAGATGACAGACCTGAGCCCTTACAAATTTGTGATGACGGTAGAGACCAGCCACTACACATTCCTGAGGATGGCAATCAGCCCTCACATATTTGTGACAATGACAGAGAGAATCTGTTTTCTGATCATGAAATTAATGGAGATGAGCTCTCTCATAGTTCAGATGCTTCAACTGCAAATGCAGCAAATTGTAGTTGTTCATCACCCCTTGTTAAATCAGAGGCAACAATACTTTCTAAAAGCAAGGACCCGTCAGATGATCTGCGAATTTTGGGTCAATCTATGCTTGAGAATATTCAGGTATGTTGATAGAATTTGTCAGTGATACTTTTCTTTTGTGGGAGATGTCATATTGTTTATTGGTATATCGTAGGAATACTGCTTTACTAATCTGGATGCTAATTGGAATTTGATTCTTCTGCATTTCAGGTCATTGAATCAACTTTTTTGCAAGCTTCTGTGACAAAGAACAAGGATGAAATGCATGTTGCTTCAACAGAAAGGTTGGAGCATTCATCCATGAATGTACTCGCAGGAAAAGGACAGGCTGCAGCTTTGGTTGCTTTAACAGAGTTGCGGAAGATCAGCAATGTTTTGTCACAGATGTGATCCCAATGTATATATAATATATTATGCATTCATTCTTCTATTCTTGTTTGATAAGAAGTTAAGTCATTTCCACAGCCTGCAGCAGATCAATAATGCAATTCCACTCTTCGGAGTGGAATTCGTAGTTCCTTTTTCTCATACATAAAGGTGCAGTGTATATTAGGGACCGTGGAAACTTTCCTTTCCCAGTAATTGTGGAAAGTCTTGATCAGATCGAAATAATATTTCCTGCTGCCAAATAATTTCTTAATAGTAAACTTCATGTGCAACTGATTTTTCCCCTCATGAAACAAAAGAAGACAAAACATCTTTTTGGGATTTCCTCTATATCATGTTGCTTTTAGCAGTTATTTTTTTATCAGTAGCAAGCTGTAATGTTGAGGTACCCGTTACTCAGAAGCAAAACTCCCTAGGGGTTGGAACGTGCAGAACATGTCTTTAACGTCAAAAATAATAAAATTAAAACAAGAACATTAGAAACTTTATAATGAATCAGAGTTTTAAAGCATTTAAAGATAAAATTATGTAATGATGAAAATACCCAAATCCTTTTACCTAATATTGTTTGGCCCACTTTGAGTGTCTTAAAGGCAATAATGAATTTATAATTGGTATATCGTGTATACGGCTAGATATCTTCATTTTATCATTGATTGATAGATTTGTTTTTTTTGTTGTATAAAAGGCCATAGGCCTGAACTATATTAAATTAATCAAAATGAAGTTTACAATAAAAAGATCCTTAATCTACTAGCATGAAGGAAATATAGTCATCCGTCTGACAAAACAACTGAATCTTCTAACACTAGGGAAGCAAACACCAACCATACCGATCAATTTTGATCCACTGAGCAAGGATTCCGTACACAACCTGAGTACCAACATCAGGTATGAACCCAACAGCAGACCCAGGCACGTAAAGATGGAGATGCTGATGGAAGAGATCTCAGATTGACACAAGACACCTGGCTGAAGGGAAGATGAAAAAGACCCAAAACATGAGCCATTTTGAACAATTCTGATCCAATGAATAAGGATCGGCACATTCCACATACATCAAACTCTGTGGAACTGGTAAAAGCTGAGTTGAGAAACACTTTAATTACAAAATCTCCTTTCTTCAAGTGAAGGAAAAATTCATGTACAAATTCTACTACATAAAGCACGCTACATTGCTTCATTTGTTCTGAACATTGTCACAGAATTGAGATGTAAAATCCGTGGATGGGAAGAAGTCTCTGATCATCTAGACCAGAAATAATAAATAAGTGCTAATGTCTTTGTATACCAAAACCCCTCCTTTTTATTGACAAAATCTTTTATTTCATCCCTTACCCAGTTAGAACTCTGCTCCATCTAGGCAACAGATCTTAACACCATAATGGCTATTTTCACTGATGATATCTAATAGCCATCTCCAATCTGCTTCTATTTCATCTTCGCTATCTTGCATCTGTATTTCTTTGTTTTTGTTTTCTTCCATTCCAAACATTTCAGTTTCAGTTTCTTTTTGGGCTTCTGAAGTGTAAACTGATTTTGATTGGCTCTCTACTTTCCTCATTTTGCTTTCACTAGTGCTAGCATTAGAACTAGTTTTAGCCTGTTCAAACCCAGAATAGTTGCACTTGGAAGATGCATGCTGATCAATTTTGATCCACTGAGCAAGGATTTCACACACAGCCTGAGTACCAACATCATGTACGAACCCAACAGCAAACCCAGGCACATAAAGAAGATGGAGATGTTGATGGAAGAGATCTCAGATTGACACAAGACGCCCGGCTGAAGGGAAGATGAAGAAGACCAAAAACAGGAGCCATTTTGAGCAATTCTGATCCAATGAATAAGGATTTGCACGTTGCCCATACAGCAAACTCTGAAGAACTGGCAAAAGCTAAGTTGAGAAACACCTGTCAAAAAACAAATACCCAATTATACAGAAAGAAGAAAGCTAAGGATAAAAGCAAGGAACTAAATCATTAAACATAGAGGTTGTCCCATTCCGCATATTTTAGATTTTCTGATATAGCTCGATTTGCCAAAGTATCAGCCAACGAATTGGCTTCTCTGTAGCAGTGACACCTCAAAATTATTAAAAGCATTTAAAATCAGAAGGGCTTGTTGTAAGAAATAGTTTAGATGCCAATTTGGAGAAGAGTGAAGAGAGAGAGCCCTAATGATCACCATTGAATCTCCTTCGATACTGATGTTACGGACTCCACATTTAGCTGCCAGAGATAGCCCCAGGATGAGTACTGATATCTCCGCCACATTGTTTGAGGAGTAAGAATGTACTTGCAAACAACTTTGATGACCTTGCCTTCTGAATCTCTGAGAATGGCCTCAGCCCCTGAGATTCCTATGCTGCCTTTAGAGGCACCATCAAAATTCATTTTGATCCAATTCTCTTGTGGAGGCAGCCAAAAAACTTCTGATCTGTTGATTTTAGAGCATGTTCCAAATGATCCTGGTGTTGGAGGGGGCTTAAGAGAAACCGCGATTTAAGGGTGGCATGTTCCAAGTGGAAAAAATCCAATGAGAATTTGGGACCTTTCTCAAAAAAAACTAGCTGACTCGGAGATTGAGTGCTTAATTTTAAATAGTATTTGGGGAACTTTTAAATTTTTTATCCTTGGAAATTCTGTTGTTTCTTTCTAGCCATAAGTTCCAAATAATAATGGTTGGGACAATCTTCCAGAGGCAAGCAAAAGTTGAGGAATCATAAAGGATAGGCCAAGATTGGAAGTGATTAAGCAGCTTACTGTGAAAAGACCTTCCTAGAGCAGTTTATTTTGGAACCATTTCCAAATAAAATTTGAAAAATTACATTGGAGTAACAGATGGTCAGCAGTTTCGTAATCTTTATCACAAAGGACCTTCATGAGCTCTTTGAACAAGAGGTTTTCACATTCTTGGCATTCAAACATGTTTTCAGATGAATGAATGAGCATTTTAAATGCTCACACCAAGCCAACAAATCAACACCACACGACCTAGATTAACCTCACAATGATTATTAAAATGGTATCCACAATTATGAAAGTGAGTAGTCAGATTTGCACCCATAATTCTAGTCTAATCTGCTAAAAAGGTGTATATAGGTATAATAACACAAATCTACATTGGAGTAATAGATTTGTGTTATTGATACCTATATACACATTTTAATCAGCTTAGACTAGATTTATGGGTGCAAATCTGCCTACTCACTTTCATAATTGTGGATACCATTTTAATAATCATTGTGAGGTTGATCTAGTTCATATGGTGTTGATTTGTTGGCTTGGTGTGAGCATTTAAAATGTTCATTTGTTCATTTGAGAACATGTTTGAGTGCTAAGAATGTGGTTCAAAGAGCTCAAAAGAGAATCTATTATGCATGTGCTTGCTTATGACATGATCCTAAGTTTGTTGCATGCTTGCTTTCAATCTTCGATCTTTTGTTCAAAGTTGTAATGCCGATTTGTTTAGGGGTTCAATTGAAAGAGAACTCGACTCTTGCAATTCAATAAATATTTGTAAACATTATTCATCTTTGTGCACATTCAAACATAAGAAATTAACGTGAGCAAATTCCAATAAAGTACACTTTTTTAAATCGGAGTTGTGGGTCTCATGTCAAGTTTGGATGCATGTTGGGAGCTACTCATGGAAATTAGGTCTACACACAAAACATGCCCAAATAGTATAAAGTTAGTTGTAAAGTATAAATTACAATATGTAAGGAACTTCTCAACTTTTAGATGCTTTTAAATCAAAATTAGAGCTAAACGCCTATCCAATTTGATATCACAGTCATGCCATGACACTCTACCCTCTATTGCCATTATAGTTATGTCCCTCGATGTAATAATAAATTTATCACATTGATGTAAATGAAAGCTTTTCTAAGATCCAAGAAATTGAGAGACAAAGGAGAAAATTATTGGGTAGATAAAGTAGATCAATGTCTCATAGTAGATCCAAACAAAAACAAGATGATGGTGTTGAAGGAGTTAGGTAGGCTTGAAATAGGATGGTACTAGAATTTTAATTTTTCATCCTTTGGCAGAGCAGAATCAAGAGACAAAGAGATTCAAATATATCTTCGCAAGGGAAAATTGATAATCTCAAGGAAATCAACCATGCGAATCAACAAGAAAACCCTCTCAGACACAATGGATATTTTTAGATGGTGAGATGCTCACTCCCTAAACTTATTAATAATTTAGATTGGATTTAAAATGATGTTCGACAAGGGAGATTGAGCGCAAGCAATGTTCCAATCCACCTTGCATAGGAATATGAGGTTGGTTGCTCTCCGAGAGAGTAATGACGATTATTTATCAAAATGTTCTTGACAAGCAATGTTTTATTAAGCATCAAATAGACAATGGTAAAGTTGATGTTATCCTTCAAGAAACTAAATTGAATCTTGAAAATTCAAGAAGTCTTTTTTCTTATTAATTCTCTTGGCAAAGGATAAAACTATAAATATGTAATGATGCAATATACTTCTAGCAACAAGGGTAAATTTAAGGATAGAAGGATAAATGGTCATGAAGTCAACTAATAATAGAAGCAACACAAGTAGCATCACTTGGTCACATATATCATCATCCATTACATAGGGAAAGTCATATACATGGAAATTGAAATATTATTTGTAACTCTAGTAAAGAATATTGTGAAAGAAGGAACATTGACAATGTTCTTGAAATGGGGTTTGGAAATGGGATGTATAGTTTCTCTGTCTTTAGTAAATATGGTGTTAATTATAAGAGTTCCATGATTGTGAAGTAGAAAGAGATAATTAAGAGGGACTATTATTATAGTTATCAATAAAAAAGTTATGTTTTGTCTTAATGTCACCAAACCGATAAAGAGTAAATAGAGGAAAACATTATTAAGAAAAGGAAGTATAGAACTATCATCCATAAGTTCTTAGGTTATGTTCTTTAGGACTCAACAATGATTAGTGAAACTTCCTAACAATTGATGGTAGGGACAATAGAAGTTACTTAATTAATTTTAAAAAAATGGGAACATGTAAGAGTGGTTAGTTTGATTTCTACGAGAAAGGTCCATAATTGTGAATGTACTTTGATGCATCACATGTCAATGTTGTAGGAAAGATGGTAATGGTTGAAGAAAGAACATATAATTGTCATACATGAAAATAGAGTCATCATAGCTATCATACATCTAAGTTTAATGAGTCCATGTCATTCTGATAAGAGTGTAAGTATTGTATCTGAAAGGGACGCGTAGACACCTAAAAATGGTCATCGAGCATAATAACATCCAATTTATTTAATCATCACCTAGGCCTTGATTTCATATAATTTATGTAAACATCATAATACCTAGTACATAAACAACACCACCTTTTCACCCAATACCTAACAAATTCACTAAGTAAATCCCAAGTTGTTTAATTGAGGATGTTCATTGATTTATCCATTTTCATCCTCTTTAATTGAATATTTTTTATTATTTAATTAATTTATTAATTTTTTATTTTTGGGGGGGAACCTTAGATCGATTGAGTAAAACATCTTGTTACAAGAAAGTGGTCACAAGGTCGAGTCTCCTCACCATCCCTATGGTACCAAAGGGTGTGTCATGCTAGCATCATCAATCACATGAAAAAGTTTACCCGAATACCAATTTATAGGGAGCTATCAAATCTTATACTCTAAAATATCCATTCGTTTATTCCTTTTATCTACATTAATTAAATAATTTTAATTAATTAACTAATTCATTTCCGCCTTATTTTTATTAACTAAATATTTTCAATTATTTAATTAATTTCATTAGTTTTCTTCGTTCACGATGATTAAATAATTTTAGTGATTTTTTTATTGATATTTTGTCCATAAGTAAATAAATAAATTTTATTATCCTTTCTAATTTTATTTCTTCAAATTAATATTTTATTTATTTTGTATCATGCACGTTAATTCAATAATTTTAATTATTTAATTTTATTAATATCCATTTTGTTCACAATAATTAAATAATTTTAGTGATTTATTAATTGATATTTCCCCCATAAGTAAATAAATAAATTTTATTATATTTTCTAAATTTATTTCTTCAAATTAATATTTTATTTATTTTCTATCATGCACATCAATTAAATAATTTAAATTGTTTAATTTTATTAATATATCAATATCATCATTTAAGTATAACCAACTCTTAGTCTAGTCATCATTTTTTCATGCAGTCAATTAACTTATGCATGAAATCAGTTAACTTTTATTTTTAGCCTTTAAACCCTCTCAATCATTTTGAATCATTATTTCCCCTAATCAATCTCCATCCTTTTCAATATCGGATTGAACCTATAAATCAATCATCATTCATCAAACCAAACATTAGTCAATTATTATAAAGCTAGTTATCTTATCAATCATTCAAATCTATATCAAATTATCATTAAGTAGTAAGTATTTGAATGCTAGAATCATTTTGATGAATTGTGCAACCAAACTATCAAAATCTTGAAGCATATTCAAGAATAATAGAGCAACAATAAGGTCTTGGTGAAGATATTAACATTATTATCTTCTTTTATGCATTGATCTTAAAACTTAATTAAAATGATGTAGTTGATTCTTAATTGGTTTTTTTATTTCCATTTTTAGGTTATAGGACACAATAACCCAACCAAAACAACTCTATGCACAATAACCCAAAGAAAAAATATCCTAGGGTCACCATAACCCAAGCCAAAATAACCATGGATAGAATATCCCCACAAAAATATAGAGGAAGGAAAACAAAATTTACAATTTACATGTATGTTGCTAAAAAAAACTCTACTTTATTCCCTTCAAGACCCAATTTTTTTTAGTGCTTTGATGAATTTCTAAACCGAGTTGTGTGATGCTTGAAGCAATTCACTAAATGCTTGAATAGTTGAATAGAAATTCTACATTGTGATTGGAAACTTGAGTGATCATCTATTGCAATCAGTTATGCCTTGCAAATTCTCATGTTCTGCATAATAAGGAGATTGTAGAAGTGTTTCAAATGCATCAATTACTTCAATCTGAGGTGCAAAAGCTAATGCAACAAGTTTCTTGATCTCAAATGCAAAGACTTCATTGACATTGTAATGTGTTTGTAGACCTTCTTCTTGAACTTTCCTCCACAAGCATTTAGAGAAATGGAAAAAACATCCCTAGTTATTGACATTTAGAAATTTCTTAGACATAGCTCCCATGAAACCTAATTCAAAATCAATAAGTATATTTTTTGTGTTTAGATCATGTTGAAGTTGTTTTAATTTTGCAATTACTTGTGTATAAGTGGTTCTTGTTTTGTTGGTCATAATAATATAAATGAGTGGAAATATTGCATCAATGATCAAGCCAAGGATCATGTACAACTATTAAAAAATACTTGGCACTATTTTGAATGTATCATCATTGAACCAATTTTTACATTCTTTTACTAATTGTAAAATATGTGTGATGGTGAATATTAAAAATTATTCTCATCATTACTATCATGAAAAATAAACTTTTCCCCTCTATTGGTAATTTTATATTCAAATGGTAAGATAAGATCTTTCGATGTCTAAGGATTTGGTGGCACGTTACAAGTAATGAAGTATTAGAACATGAAGCAATAATAATATTTCTTGAATCTTGAGTCAAGCACACCATGGCTTTCATTTCATTCAGTTTGTGTTTGAAGTTTTCAGAGCATGATTATGTTTTTGTATTACTTATCATATCACCAAATTCTATTTGTGCCATTCTATTTGTATCTCTCTACCTAGTGTGGTGTCTTCCATTCTTCCCCCTAAAGAAGAAAATAACCTAATGTTGATTGACCCTAAACAAAGTCAAATTTCAAACAAAACTGAATGTAACCATTGTACTCGTGAATGTCATCATAAATGTCATGCTAGAGCCCATGTGCATGCTTTCCAAAACCTTTCCTCCCCTAAAACACCTATTGATGCTTTGATTCTCTTTGACCAACCTATTCAAAGCTCAAGGGAGGAAGTAAATCTTAAAAAGATGAAATTGAACAAACATGATGATCTATTCAAATTAGAGATCCTATCTTTATTAACTTGGATGAATAAGAACAATGCCCAGTCCAACGGCCACTTTCCCAGTCGGTGTCTTTGGGCGGGCAGGGTTCAGAGGTTCGGGCAGGGTTCAGAGGTTCGGTAGGCATCTCAAAAGGCCTTTGAGATGGTTTTGGATGGCAAGGCCCTTGTTAGTGCGGGGGCTGATCTACCTATTGGAGATGAGGATGGGGGTAAGAACCCTCATGTGGTGTTTGTGGTGTCCTCTGCTGCTCCCAGGGAGGCTATTTTGAAGAAGTCGGGTGCTGAGTGTGGGTCTGTCCCTGTCTCAAAACCTATATCTATTAATTTGGATAAGGATATTGAGGAGGAAATAGATTTCAACATTTCTATATTCTCGTCATACGCCCTAGTCTGTCATTTTAGAGGCTTTTGACCTAGTCTTCCAAAGTTACATGAATGGATTTCTTGTCACTGGGAACCTCTCCTTGTTGATACGGTGCATATTTTTCCTTTGGCTAAAGGGTTTTTTATTGCAAAATTTGAAGACATTAATGATAGGAATAATATGTTGTGTGAGTATTTTTTCAGTTGGGAAGATCGATTTATGCTTATGGTAAAGCCTTGGCATATCAATTTTAACCTGTCTTCTAATTCTTTTATCAAGTCACCTATTTGGGTCCATCTTCCTTATCTTCCCCTTCATCTATGGGTTGATTCTCTTTTTGAGGGGGTTGGTAATGCTTTGGGGGATTTCTTGATGGTGGATGGAGATTCTTCTAATATTCTTCATTCTACTTATGCTCGTATTCTTGTTGATATTGATCCTTCTAAGGGGCTTCCTGCGGAGATTGTGATCAACTCTTCTAAAGGAAGCTGGACTCAAACCTTGGATTATGAATGGATTCCCTTCAAATGTACAAGATTTTTTAAAACTAGGCATATGGCTTCTCGGTGCGGATTGGGGAAAAATAAATCTACAGTTTCTTGGTGGAATGGTGCTTCTTCTCAATACTACACAGTGGAGAAGAAGCCTATTTTCCAGAAGAGCTTCTCCTATGTGGCCTCGCAGGTCCCTCTTTCTACTCCTTCCTTAGTTGCTGGCGTTGATGAGGCTCTTGTGCGTCAATTTGTTACTGCCTCGCCGACTACTTCATCCCCTGGTTTGATGGTTGAGGCCGAGTCCTCGTCTTTGGTCTCTCTTGTGGTTTCTCCTGTGAGGGTTGGGTGTAGGGACTTGGTGTCTTCACCCCCTGTCAGTATATTGGTTGTGGATTCTATGTCGACGGATGTTGCTAGTTTATTATTGCAGGTTGAGGAATTCCCTCTTTTGGGCTCCTCGAATTGGTAGGGTACTACGAATAAGGTGGAAGAGGGGTGGACTATTGTCAAAGGAAAGAAACACAAGAAATCCTCTCCATATTTTGATATGACTCTTCATTCCCAGAAGCGTGGGGCTAGAGTTAGTTTTTTGCGAGCTTCTTTGAGCTCTGTCTTCTTGACTTCCTCCAGCCGAATCCAGAGCTTTGTTTGTCTTTTTTTTGCTGGTTGGTTGTGCTAGAATGCTTTCCTCATTTCCCCCCAGCAGTCTCTTTTTGCTTTGTGCTTATTCTTCCTATCTTTTATCCTAATGTTAAGGGTTACGGTTCCCTTCAAAAACTATTCTAACCTCAATCGAAAACTTGGATGAATAAGATACTCTTGATGATAATGATCTCAATATTTCTAATGCAAATGATGATGTTAATGGTACTAATTCTAATTATATGTATGAGCTTATTGATGTTAATCATGATTTACTAGCTAGATTTTCAAAAATATTATATTTTAATCCTAATGAAAAATAAAGTGACTCATCCTTAAAGCATGGTCTTTGTTTGGAACTAGCCATTGTTCCATTTTTTCGTGCTTGACGTTTCTCCTCTTGTGTATTTCTCACCTTGCCTAAATAATATAGGTTGAGATGGGGGGCAGACGATATGCTTGATTAACTCCTCTTATGTAGTGGATCCTTTGTGTTTTCCTATTATGATGTGCTTCCCCTGTGATGTGATACTTTTTTATATTTTTTTAAGATTTCTTTAGACAACCCTTGTTGCTCCATTGGTGCAAAGTGATAAAAGAATCAACCTATTATGACATTCCTCTATTGGTATCTTATTTCTTCTATATGTCATATGCATGTTATGTTGTACATGTGCCATTGTTCATAAATATGCCCTTGTGTTTTTTGATTAGGGATGATGAAAAATGGTAGCTACCTATTCTTTTTGGTCTCTACGATGCTGACCTAAAAAGACTCTTCTTTGTATCTCTTATGGGTTAGTCTTTCATTGAGCTTGTAGTTCTACTACCTTTAGGGAATGATGATAATTCATTTTGATATAATTATGATATATATGAGTCATCTTATGATCATACTGACCCTAGAGTTAGTAGATCCCTTCTGTGCTCTCTTTTTATCATGTTCATTTCCCTTGGTTTGTCCTTTCTTTAGGGCATCTCATAGTGGAAATTCCTCTTGTAGGGTGCATGTAAGCTCAATTAAAGCCATTGCTCCTATTAAGGTGTTTGTAATCGATTCAATGTGGGGGCATACACTCTACTCCTTGTTTCACATTTGCACACACATAACGAATCGATGCAATCTTTCTTGTAGATGGATAAGGAGACAATTATTTCCTTGTGTTCATCTTTACATTATCATGCCTCTATGAATTATTTAGTAGATCCTTAGACTGGTCCTTCCTTATTTGAGTTGGTCCTTCGACTAACCATTGTTCTAGATCCCATAAAAAAGAGAATTCTTTTCTTAAGGACCGATCCTCCTATTTAGATCACTTTAGAGACAATGCTTTCCTTAGGAATGATCACCTTTTCTAGATCCCTTAATGGATACAATACTTTCCTTAGGGATTGATCTTCTTTTTCTTGACAGGTTGACTAACATAACACAACTTTCTAGACTACCATTACCATCTTTTGCAACAATTCGTTCTCTTTGAATGATCCATAATAAGGAAATATCTTACTAGGCTAGTGGTCATCTCTCTCTCTCTCTCTGGATTTGATGAGGACTTAAGTCACTTGGGGGCTTGATGTTTCCTTGTCTCTTTGACCTTGATAAGATTATTCTTATGTTTTGATCTACTTTACTATGAGCGTGAGTTTGTTTCATAATCCCGCTAAAGTGGGGGCTAAATGTACCATCCTAAAAAGTTATCACCACAATTAGATGCTCTATTAGGCCCCATTTTAGTGATTTCAAAATTTAATGTCTGTTATGCTTGACCCTAGCTACCCATTTCCACTTAGTTCTACATCTACCTCATCATCTTGGCATCTGGTTCCAATTTCATCACATTTTACTAGGTACATTACATTTGGAACATTATGTACCTACATACATAATGTTTGAAACATTATATACTAGCATATTTTGGCTCAAATTTGAAGCAAGGGCTCATATCAATGTTAAGGTGGGAAAATAGATCTCGTAGTTGACCTAGCTTAATTTTCTTAATTTTGAATCCAAAAATATTTGAGAGGTATATAAACACCCTATCTCTCCTCATTTTGGTAACCAAGAATAAGAACCATGATCAAGGTTTCAAGAGAATTCCCAAGATTTGAAGGCAAGCATCCAAGATCTAGCATTTCTCCAAGTATCCAAGACAATTTGAAGGCAATATTCTCTATATCACATATATTCCATTCATATCTTTTCCAAAGAAAAGACCTTTCATTTATACCTTATTACATTTTACCAAGATCAGGTTGGCCTATAAAGCTTTCCTAATTAAAAACAATTACATAAACCCTTGCTATATGTACGGTATCTAAAACAAGTTTTCAATGATTACATTACAATAATTAAGGACCGACATCCTTGATTTGTGCTTGCCAAACAAAACACACGCTTCATTCCCTGAGTTGGCTTCAGAATAAGCCATTGCCAGAGCACACGCCACAGAGGAAGTCACCAATCACTCTGTACCTTGCACTGACCAATGAACATCCATCAGTACCTCTTCCATCATCCTTCAAGTTTGCATACCTTGAATCCAGTTCCTCTGAAAGATATAACAAAAACTCAGAGACTAACTCTGTCAATTCTCACTATCACAGTCCAGTGACCAGTCTTTACCAAAACAACTGCAACTTTCTTAATATGAAATACCTAATGATGAAATCATAGATATAAGATCATAACATCTACTAGAACTCTCTTCTGAATTCACAACATCAAAAACATCCGTACACTAACCATACACCATGATTACCAGTCTGGTTCCTTCATAAAAGCATATGTTGACATCAGTGACAAAACACAAATGACAACAATATGAGTGCCTATTTAGTAACGTAGTGATTAAACATATTACATGTCTCAATCACCATCCATGCATTAGCAATATCCAACATTGAATATCTAGGAGTGGTATTCATATATCCAAACATTTGTGAGGGTGGCCTTGATTACTTTCTACAACAACTACATTTCAAGCAACATTTCAAGTTATCTTCATGAATGTGAGCGATTTCTACATCCATTTGTGAAGGTATAATCAAGGTAGATCAAACATTTACCTTTTCATTTACATTTCTTTATGCAAATTCAATTCAATTTCAAGGTTGATTACTAAACAGGGATTTGACCAAGGCAAACCCCTTTCCACAACCTTTTTCCTATTTTTCTATGTGCAAGTACAAGTGACATAGTTGTTAGAAATTTTACAAAAAGATTGGGAACTATCAGAGTAACCTTGTAAATTTGAGCCTAAAACACAAGGTACAAGTCATTTAGAACATTTTTCCCTTGCATTTTCAGCTCAGACTTATACCACAAGTCAATTCCATAGTCTAAATCTCATTTTAAATCATTTATGGTTCTCTATTATTCTCTGTCAGTCTATATTTTCTAGTTCATCTACATTTTCTTATTTGGCCCTTTATCTTGTGTACTTCTTTCAAATTACACCTATCTATTTCACAAATATGTGCATTTAGTGAAGGATTATTGCATCCATTTAGCGCTTGAGGCCTTCTTAATCCTATTGGGTCATTTTTCCTTTTCAATTGTGCATTAGGGAATTGGATCTTGTTGGATATTGCTAATGCATGGATGGTGATTGAGACATGTAATATGTTTATTCACTATGTTACTAAATAGGCACTCATATTGTTGTCATTTGTGTTTTGTCACTGATGTCAACATATACTTTTATGAAGGAACCAGACTGGTAATCATGGTGTATGGTTAGTGTATGGATGTTTTTGATGTTGTGAATTTAGAAGAGAGTTCTAGTAGATGTTATGATCTTATATCTATGATTGCATCATTAGGTATTGCATATTAAGAAAGTTGCAGCTGTTTTGGTAAAGACTGGTCACTGGATTGTGATAGTGAGAATTGACAGAGTTAGTCTCTGAGTTTTTGTTATATCTTTCAGAGGAACTAGATTCAAGGTATGCAAACTTGAAGGATGATGGAAGAGGTACTGATGGATGTTCATTGGTCAGTGCAAGGTACAGAGTGATTGGTGACTTCCTCTATGGTGTGTGCTCTGGCAATGGCTTATTCTGAAGCCGACTCAAGGAATGAAGCGTGTGTTTTGTTTGGCAAGCACAAATCAAGGATGTCGGTCCTTAATTATTGTAATGTAATCATTGAAAACTTGTTTTAGATACCGTACATATAGCAAGGGTTTATGTAATTGTTTTTAATTAGGAAAGCTTTATGGGCCAACCTGATCTTGGTAAAATGTAATAAGGTATAAATGAAAGGTCTTTTCTTTGGAAAAGATATGAATGGAATATATGTGATATAGAGAGGTTGTGAAAGATGCAAGCTTGTGTCTACTGCATGTAGAGTAGAGGTTTACGAGTGGACTTCATTGGAACTGATCAAGCAAAGATAGTTGCTGGCAAACAGTTCAAAAGATTGTGTATTTCTTCATATACACCGGTTGTGAACTAGTGAGTTCTGAAGGTGGATTTAACCTTCTTTGGGAAGTGAGCCTTCTGTTGTTCTTGACTCCTAACAGGGTTTGTCCTCTAACAAGGACTATGTATTGTAATGTTTCAATAAGCTCCTAACATGGCTATATCTTCTAACAAGGATTACTATACTCTCAGTACATCATTAGTGGGTGCTAATTCCCACTGGGGTTTTTACCTTTAATAGAGTTTCCCCGTAACCAAAATATTGTGCTATTGCATTGGCATTCATTGTGTTCATTGGATCTAATATTGTTGAGCTTAAAGTTTAAAGCTTAATATTCTATCATACAACTGATTCACCCCCCCTCTCAGTTGTATTGTGGACTGTTATTCCTAACAATTGGTATCAGAGCTTGTGGTCCTCAGAGAGAAAGCTTAATAGCTTGAGGTGATATGGGAAATGGCATTCTATAGGAAGGAAAGTCCTAAGTTTTCTCCTGAAAACTTTGAAAGTTGGAAGAACAAGATGTGAACACATCTGCTATGCATAGGCATAGACTACTGGATGATTATGAAGAAGAAGGAATCTCTAAAAGCTAAGAATGACTTGGAAATAATTGATGAAGATGAAAAGAAGTTATTTTCATGCAACATGGTCACAAGAGAAGCATTGATCAGTGCACTATCTGAGGTTGAGTTTACTGAAATTAAAGATCTAGATTCGACACATGAAATTTGGAATAGACTAGAGGCACTCTATGAAGGAGACAAGTATACCAAACAAGCGAAATTGCAAAACTGGAAGACAAAGATGGAGAAGCTACAAATGAATGAAGATGAAAGCATTAGAGCCTATTTTCAAAGGGTTACAAAAGCTGTAATTGGAATCAGAAATTATGGAGGTACTTATGATGAAGATGAAGTCATTGCAAAGATTCTCAGATCTCTAACTCCTACTTACAAATTCAAGGCAATGTCAATTCAAGAAACTATACCCCTGACTCTAAACTTTAGCAGAGAGATTTTAATTGCAAAGTTAACTACCTTTAAAGCTACGGAATTAGGAGAAGTTGAATCTACATTTAGGGCATCCACACACAAGAAAGTATCTGCACTTTCGAGCACAAGCAAAGAAGACCTGAAAGAAGAGCTTGGTGAGTATGCTGAGGAATGGGAGAAGATAATGGAGGAAGAAAAGAAGATGGAAGAACTTGTTGCATTGATAGCTAAAAGAGGAAAAAGAGGTAAGGGAAAATTTGAAGGCAAATTACCTTTGAAATGTTTTTCATGCAATAAGATAGGTCATTTTTCATCTAGATGTCCTACAAGAATTCCTAAGTACAAACTTGATTATGCAAAGATTAGAAGAGACAAAGAATGTTATTATACTAGTGAAGGAATCTCCGATGATGATGATTTAGACAATGAAGAGATTGGATTTTTTGCTATTAAAGATGAACCATTTCATGAGGAAAAAGCCTTAGTATCTCATGTTGACAAGAAAAATGAATGGATAATTGATAGTAGATGTTCTCATCACATGACTGGTGATAAGAACAAGTTCGTTAAATTAGTAAATTATGATGGAGGTGTTCTAAGGTTTAGGGACAATCTCCCAAAATCCATCATAGGAGTAGGATCCATCACTCTGGATGGAAAGACTAATACAGACAATGTACTACTTGTTGAAGGACTGAAACATAACTTGTTGAGTGTTGGATAGTTAATGGATAAAAACTTTCAGTTAAGTTTTGTTAATGGTAAATGCTTTATTAGAAGAAAGGAAGGAAAACTGATTGCTACCGGTTCAAGATCTAGAGGTAATGTATTTGAGCTAAACACATTTTGAGCCTCTTGTTTTGTTGCGAAGGTAGATGATAGTTGGTTATGGCATAGAAGATTTTGTCATGTTAACTTTGACAACATTGTGAAGGCAAGTATGGCTAATGCAATAAGAGATCTATCGAAGATTGTGAAACCTTCTAACACTGTATGCAGAGAATGTGTTATGGGAAAGAAAACTAAAAGCAATCATAAAAGAAAAACATTTATATCAAAAGGAAAGTTGGATTGGGTACATATAGATCTATGTGGGACTACAAGAACAAAGTCATACTACGGTGAAAGGTATTTCATACTCTTTGTTGATGACTTTTCTAGAATGATGTGGGTTACTTATTTGAGAGAGAAATCAGAAGCATTTGACAAATTCAAGTTGTTTAAAGAAAAGGTAGAGAATGAATCAAGACTAAAAATAAAATGTTTAAGATCAGACAGAGGTGGAGAGTTTACATCACATTTATTCAATTCATATTGTGAAGAGCATGGGATAAGAAGACAAACATCTACTCCTAGGACTCCACAAAAAAATGGGATAGCAGAGAAAAGAAATAGAACTATACTTGATGCTACCAGGAAAATGTTGATTGAAGGAAATGTATCTCATGTACATTGGAGAGATGTTGTTGGAACAACAATGTACACATTAAACATAATTCAAATCAGAGATGGAACAAGTAAGACTCCCTATGAACTATGGTTTGATCACACTCCTACTGTAAAATATTTTAGAATTTTTGGTAGCAAATGTTATATCAAGAGGGATGATGAGATAGGGAAATTTGATGCTAGAAGTGATGAAGGTATCTTCCTAGGTTACTCTGTTAAAATCAAGGCATACAAATGTTTCAATCTGAGATTAAGGAAGATGGTTGAAAGTAACAATGTAAGAATAGATGAGAAATTTCAAATACAAGAAAGAATGTATGACAACAGTCAGATATCAGAAGTGAAAGAAACCACTACTACTACCGAAGAAGAAGAACTTGTTGAAGAAAGTGAAAAGGAGGCTTGTGATGATACAAGAAAGACTACTGAAACTCCTGAAACTCCTGAAACTCCAAGGTATATAAAAAATAACCATCCTAAAAATCAAATTATTGGCAATACCAGTCATGGAGTGCTAACTAGATCTAAAGTTAGAGAAGAAATTTGTTTGATTTCTCAAGTTGAGCCAAAAAATACAGATGAAGATTTTAAAGACGAATCTTGGATAAATTCCATGAAAGAAGAATTGGATAAGATAAAGAAAAATAATACTTGGGAATTTGGTTCCAAGACCTAAAAATAAAAATGTTATAGGAATGAAATGGGTCTTTAGAAACAAGATGGATGAAGAAGGAACAATTGTAAGGAACAAAGCAAGACTAGTGTGTAAGGGATACTCACAGTAAGAAGGCATAGACTTTGAAGAAACATTTGCTCCTATTGCTAGAATAGAGGCAATAAGATTATTTATATCTTATGTTTCACACAAAAACTTCAAAGTGTATCAGATGGATGTTAAATCTGCATTTCTGAATGAAGATCTTGAAGAAGAAGTATACATAGAACAACCAAATGGATTTCCTCTATGCGAAGACAAAGATATGGTGTGCAAATTAAAGAAAGCCATGTAAGGGTTGAAGCAAGCTCCTAGGGCTTGGTATGCAAGGTTGGACAAGTATCTACTTGGACTTGGATTCAAAAAAGGTAATGTGAACAACAATTTGTATTTAAGAACTACTGAAGATGGAATCTTGATAGTAGAAGTATTTGTGGATGACATTATCTTTGGAGGTAATGATGATCTATGTAAGAAGTTTGCTAAAGAAATGGAAAGTGAATTTGAGATGTCCATGATAGGTGAAATGAAATTCTTCCTTGGACTACAAATAACTCAAAATGAGAATGATATTTTCATTTCTTAGACCAAGTACCTCAAAGAATTGCTTAAGAAATTCGGCATGGAAGATTGTAAACCAGTAGGAACACCTATGGTGACTGGAAACAACCTAACAATTGATGATGAATCAAAATGTGTTTTGCAAACTATGTATAGATCAATGGTTGGAGGGCTACAATATCTGACTCACACCAGACCAGATATTGCTGATGTTGTTGGAATTGTGGCTAGATATCAGGCAGAACCCAAAGAGACTCATCTAGTTGTTGTGAAAAGAATATTGAGGTATCTCAAAGGAACCATATACTATGGTTTATAGTATCACATGAATGATAGCTTTGAAATTCATGCTTATACTGATGTTGTTTGGGTAGGAAATATTGATGACAGAAAAAGTACAAGTGGTGGTGCATTTTTCCTTGGGAAAAAGTTGGTTTCTTGGCTAAGTAAGAAACAAGATTTTATAGCACAATGTACTATTGAATCAGAATATGTTGTTGTTGCTATAAATTGCACTCAGATTGTTTGGATGAAACAAATGCTAACAGACATTGGAATAACTTTTAATGAGCATGTGGTTATCCATTGTGATAACACCAACATAGTAAACATGTCAAAGAATCTAGCGATGCACTCTAAAACTAAACACATTTCTATCAAGTATCACTTCTTGAGAGACAAGGTGGCAGAAAAAGAAATCAAGCTAGAATATATCAGTACAAAAGAGCGGATTACAGACATTTTTAAAAAGCCACTACCGAAAGATACATTTGAATATCTGAAAGGTATGCTAGGGGTTTAGGCCCCTCCGAGTCAGAACTAAATGATGTAGAGATGCATCAGTCTAGAAGTGTTCAGAGCCTCATCATTTTATGGACTGGATGTAGGGGTCTACTCCTCAGGGGGAGTGATCATGGAAGAAAGTTTATCTGTGAAGGCATTTGAAGGATCATGGCACCCTTTTCCATTTTTGTCAAAGGGGGAGTGTTGCTATGAGAAAATCTCTACTATTTGGGGAGATTGTTCAGTTGAAGGACTTTGGATTGATATAAATTTGGGATAAGATTTTCCCATATGTTGACATCAATGCCAAAGGGGGAGATTGTTGGATATTACTAATGCATGGGTGGTGATTGAGACATGTAATATGTTTAATCACTACGTTACTGAATAGGCACTCATACTTTTGTCATTTGTGTTTTGTCATTGATGTCAATATATGCTTTTATGAAGGAACCAAACTGGTAATCATGGTGTATGGTTAGTGTATAGATGTTTTTGATGCTGTGAAGTCAAAGGAGAGTTTAGGTAGATGTTTTGATCTTATATATGTGATCGCATCATTAGGTATTGCATATTAAGAAAGTTACAGATGTTTTGGTAAAAACTAGTCACTGGATTGTGACAGTGAGAATTGACAGAGTTAGTCTCCGAGTTTTTGTTATATCTTTCAGAGGAACTAGATTCAAGGTATGTGAACTTGAAGGATGATGGAAGAGGTACTGATGGATGTTCATTGGTCAGTGCAAGGTATGAAGTGATTGGTGATGCCATCTCTGGTGTGTGCTTTGGCGATGGCTTATTCTGAAGCCGACTCAAGGAATGAAGTGTGTGTTTTGTTTGGCAAGCACACATCAAGGATGTCGATCCTTAATTGTTGTAATGTAATTGTTGGAGTAAAGTATTAATTATATTAATTAACTTTACTCCCTTCTTAAGATGTCAACTCCCTTTTGCTTTAGTTAAAAGCACATGCACTAGTTGTTCTAAACTCATGCATTAGTCATGTAATAGTTAAAATGATTATTACATGCACTAGACTTTGCCTTTCAAGGCTTTCGATCTCCTTTATAACGATGATCCATTGTACATTCTATTCATTCATTATTTGAGGATATTTTCTTCTTCATATTTTTGAGTCAAACCCTTGCTCTCTTCTTATCTCTACTTCCTTGTAACAGGTTTTTGTATGCAAGTGATCTTCAAGTTTTGTAGATTTGTATTGCTCAAATCCTACACAGTATCAGAGCTTAATCTACTACAGCTTGTTCGTGTTTGAAGGATTCAAATTAGGGATTTTTTAGCAAATTTGAGAGGTTTTGGTTATATTTCTTAGATCTGGTATTCTCTATAAGACATTATTTTGGTGCACTTTGAGCTCAAACGGACCTCATTGCTGAGCTCGCAGGGCCCAAAAACCCCTATTTTAATATAAAACATGTCCAATTTGGACAACATTGCAGGGAGAGGCAAAAAAATTTTGCCCCAAGGCTGTATGGTAATGCACGCACCCTTAGGCAATAATTTTCATGCTGTACGAAGTGGAAAAATCAAAAAAATTACACAAAATTTTTGTGCCGATAGCGCGCCGCCCGCATTCAACCCAGGCACCGCCACCGCCAAGCGCCGCCACCCCGCAGACTGCCACAGGCCCAAACTGCTGGCCTTAGCTGCCAGCATCTAGCGCTAAACCACTGGTGGTGGGCCCAAACCATCGATGGAAAGCCCTCTAGCACCAGCGCCCAGGCCTCATGTGACCAGGGGCTAACGCTTAGAGAAAAAAAAATTTGGGGATTTTTTTTCTCTTTTGGAGCATCTTTCACTAAAATTGGCTTTCTGGGAGCTTCAGGCATCATTTTTTGACAAACAAGATATCACCGAAAAGATGGTTCCGAGCCCGAGGCTCTCATGGAGGTTAATCTGGTAATTTTTGTCATCTAGCTTTCTATTTTTTTTGTTGACGTCAGATTATATTTTTTACATTCGGGGGGGGGGGTATAATTTGCTCAAATTAGCTCCATTTTTTGATCTGGAAGAAGCACTGGAAAGCTCTTCTCAAGCACCATCCATATTTCTACCTATTTTTATTAGAATTTTTTCAAGGTACACAAGATTCAGATCTGAAGCTTTTTTTCTCTTCTCTTGATAAAGCATATCATTCTAGGCTTAGGGGTTCGATATTTGGTTTGTGGGGGGGTGTTATTTTCTTGTTTCTATCAGTTAAACCAAATATTTATCAAAACAAAACCCTTTCTAAAAAAATGGCCGAGACCTCTTCTTGTCTAGAACTTCTAACCCCACATAATTATCACACATGGAAAACCCTAATGACATGACTTCTCCATTCAAAAGGGCTCTGGTCTTGTCTAGATGCAATGCAACTAGTATTGCAGAGGCCCTTTGAGATCATGAAACATCGAAACAAGATGGATGAGGCTATGAGGTTGATTGCTTTATAGGTATCAGACAGCTTGCAGTTTCATCTTGATGGGTGCAATACCCCTCTAGTTATGTGGACCAAGCTTAACACTTTGTTTGGTACAGTGAATGAGTTTCGAGCACTTCAAATTGAGGCAGAGCTTACCTCTCTTGTACTTGATTCTTTTCCCTCTATTGAAGACTTTCTGATGAAGTTCAAACATCAGAGATCTTTGTTACATGGATGTGGAAAGCAATAGACTGATAAAGAGTGCATTTATCTGATTCTGTCTAAGCTTAGGGGAAACTTTCAGATCTTCTCTTCTACCTTTCATTCTACCATGGACGCTTTGGGACCTACATTCACCATGCCCACTTTTGAGGTATTCTATGATCATTTGACTAGAGAGAAGGCCAAACTTAGTCAGTTGGACTCTCTAACAGGATTAAAGAACCAAGCATTGGTTGCCCAACCATCCAAAGAAAAGTAGAAGCAGAAGCCAAAGCAGATATCAGATTCCTCTTGTCAGCACTCTACTAGCTCACCATCTTCTTCTAAGAAGGAGAAACAAAAGCTTGAGAGACCTACATGTTCTTATTGTCAGAAGGAACCTCATGATGAGTCACATTTTTTTTAGAAGAGATTTGATGGCTATGAGAAATAGATTACAGATTTGCAAGCTCTTCTTCAGAAGAGCATTGTTTCCTCTCCATCCTCTTCTACCTCACAGGGGTCTTCTTTTCAGTCTTCTTCCACATCTTTGACATCTAGATAGGATCATGCATTATGAGCATCCATTGCATCCCCTTCATAGGTCCATTGAATACTAGATTCAGGTGCTTCTCACCATATGGCATCTTCTCAAGGGGTCTTCTCTACTGTTGAGGCTTCTCCCATTCCTCATATTCTCATGGGGAATAACATTGTCCTGACAATCTACGAGAAAGGTTCAGTAGGAATTTAGGATGGCACATTCAATGATGTATTGTATGTTCCATCTCTATCTGTAAACCTTCTCTCGATTTATCAGATTACACATAGTGGATCAGGGAAGACAGTTGAATTCACTGCAAATTCAATCTTCATTCGGGATAGTGCGACAGGAGGCATTGTTGCTATAGGGATAGTTGATCATTCCACCCATCTCTACACCTTCTCACACTTTGGTCCACTATCTCCATTGTCAGAGCACAACTCTCCTCTTTCGTGAGAGCCTCATGTGGTGCAGTCAGGTCGCTTGAACTTTTGTATTGTTCTTGAGATCACTGCTATGACTGCCACACCACATCCTGTTGAGGTCTTTTCTCTTCAGCAAGATTCTTCTTCAGCACTGCCTAACCCTCCAGCTCCATTCATCGAGCCATCAGGTGCACTTGTTGAGAATTCTACAGAGGACATTCATCTCCTCTTTCATGATAGTGTCAGCACACCGGTCACACCACCTACATTGGGGATTTCCTTTCAGGATCCTCGTGTTTTCTCCTTTGAGCATCAGTTAGGCCTTCTAGTTTCACCTCTCATTCAGGGGTTTCCTTGTTCTGTGCCTTTATTTTTTCCACATTGGAGTTTCATTGGTTTGATCATTTCCATAGGGGTTCCATCATTCTAGGGGGGATTTGGTGTCTCATCCCTCTCTCATGGGGGGGCTGGTTGTACTTATGGTTTTGAGAGAGTCTCTTGAGCCATTTCTTTTTTTGCATTTTTCTCTCTTTTTGGAGTAGGGTTTTTTCCCATTGGGTTTTCTCTATTTCTCCATTTTATAAAGATTTGGTTGTGCTGGGTACCTCATCAAGCCATGTTGTCGGGACCCATTTTTATGCTTTCAACATTGTAGTTTCCTTTTCTTTCTTCTTGCATTGTTTGTAGCTGCATTGTTGCTCATCTTAAGGGGGGTGTTGGAGTAAAGTATTAATTATATTAATTAACTTTACTCCCTTCTTAAGATGTCAACTCCCTTTTGCTTTAGTTAAAAGAACATGCACTAGTTGTTCTAAACTCATGCATTAGTCATATAATAGTTAAATTGATTATTACATGCACTAAACTTTGCCTTTCAAGGCTTTCGATCTCCTTTATAAGGATGATCCATTGTACATTCTATTCATTCATTATATTGAGGATATTTTCTTCTTCATATTCTGAGTCAAACCCTTGCCCTCTTCTTGTCTCTACTTCCTTGTAACACATTTTTTGTATGCAGGTGATCTTCGGATTTTGTGGATTTGTATTGCTCAAATCCTAAAGTAATCATTGAAAACTTGTTTTAGATACCATGTGTATCTTGGCAAGGGTTTAAGTAATTGTTTGTAATTAGGAAAGCCTTATGGGCCGACCTGATCTTGGTAAAATGTAATAAGGTATAAATGAAAGGTATTTTCTTTGGAAAATATATGGATGGAATATATGTGATATAAAGAGGTTGTGAAAGCTGTGAGCTTGTGTCTGTTGCATGTAGAGCAAAGGTTTACTGGTGAACTTCATTGGAACTGATCAAGCAAAGATAGTTGCTAGAAAATAGTTCAAAAGATTGTGTATTTCTTCATATACACCGGTTGCAAACTAGTGAGTTCTGAAGGTGGATTTAACCTTCTTTGGGCAGTGAGCCTTTTGTTGTTCTTGACTCCTAATAGGTGTAATACCCCAAAAATGGGCTATATGTTCATTAACCTCCTACATCGACAAATCGAACAAAATCGACATCGAAGTCCTAACCTAAGGCACATCTAAACATCATCGAATCATAATTGATTATCTTAAATTTCACATCAGAGAATATTCCTAGCAATATTCCTAATTATCATAATTATCTTTAATTTTATAATTATTTGGCAATAAATCACATTTATCCTAAAGTTTGATTAATTGAATATTTTCATATTTAATTAATTAGATTTAATATTTGCCACTTAATTGTGTAATTAAATTTAATTATATCTATTATTAATTGTATTATTTAATTTTGATAATAAATCCAAATATCCTATGAATAATTGATTAAATTTTTATTTAATTAATTAAAGCAAGTTGTCATTATTTAATAATATAGTTTTTAATAAAAGTTTGATTAAATAATTGATTAACCCATAAATCAATTGTTTTATTTTTAAAAGCAGTTAAGTTGGAAATAAATCACTTTATTATTAAATTAATTCATAAATAAAACATGTACAATCATAAAAGCAGACAACTATCAATTATCAATTAAAGCTAAACTCTATTTTGAGTTAAAGCTTAGCTTTTGCATATTTTTGTGAGTTAATTATCCTTTATTTAAAAATAACTCAAAAATCAACCTGAGTTATTTGAGTGATTTATGACTTTTTCTCATGCACCTCCAAAACCCTGGATTTCTATAAAACCAAGGCTCATCTCTTCATAACTCATCTCTAAAATCACTCAATCATCTCTCAAATTTGCATCCACAGAATCTCATATTTTTGCACAATCACGTTGGAGAATTAGAGGCTGAGGAATCAACTTGCAAATTCAAAGCTTTGTGAGATCAATTTCAATTGCATAGTTTTTATATCTTAACATAGAATTTCATAGTTTTCATATCATTGTTAGAATCTTCATTGTTAGATCATTTAGCATTCATTTCATATCAGTTTTCAATAGCATTCATAGCATATCAGTTTATCATTCTTATTGCATAGAAAATATAAAAAATATAGATTAATTGCATTCAATTTCATATCTAGATCAATTGCATTCAAATCCTTCATTTAGGTGTCGTCTAGGTCATTGATCTTGATTACAATCTGAGAACATTAATCTCGCACCTATTAGAAGGCAGTAAATCGCTTGGTTACATAGTTTTCAATTTTGCACGATTTCGATTTTTGCTAACCTCTAATGTTTTACTGAGTGTTGTGTCTACAGATCAGGTACAATTTTCACACACACATTTCTGGCGCCCACCGTGGGGCCTTGAGCCTCATTCTCTTCATTTTTATCTAATTTTATATATTTTTGGCATCACTTTTTCATCATTTTTGCGCAAACAAGAAAAACACCGCTTACGAGCAATCTAACGCCGCTTACGAGAAATCTGATCACGCCTATAAGCAATCTGTTCACGCCTACGAGCAATTTATTCACGCTTACAAGCATTCTACTCACGCCTACAAGCATTCTGCTCACGCATGTGACAGTTCCAGTCATGCATCTGACAGTTTCAGTCACGCATCTGCCAGTTTCAGTCACGCATCTGCCAGTTTCAGTCATGCCTATGCCAGTTTCAGTCATGCGTACAGGTATTTAAATCATGCCTATGAGTATTTAAATCATGCCTGGGAACATTTCAGTCACGCCTATCAGTATTTAAATCATGCCTGTGAGTATTTAAATCACGCCTGGGGCACATTTCAGTCATGCCTATCAGTATTTAAATCATGCCTGTGAGTATTTAAATCACGCCTGGGCACATTTTAGTCACGCCTGTGCTCATTTCAATCACGCCTATGCCTATTTTGATCATGCCGGCTTTCTATTTTTTAATTTGTTTTTTTTAAAAATTTTGGCATTTTCAAAATCTGTGCCACTCTGGAAACTTGGCACCCATTTTTTTTGCGAAATTTTCACATATGGTATTGAAAGTTTAAGTGTGATATATCATTGGAAAGCTCTTTCCAAGCCAAATCCAAGCATGTTGGTTTCATTTTCAAATTTTTCCATTTGATCACAGAATTTGCATATTTGTACTTTTAGATTATTGATTTCTAACGCTTACAGTTTGCTGTTGATTTGTCTTGGTGTTGTACTTTCGGACGTGTGCTAAATTTTGGATTGCAGAGCATTGGATCTAAGGTATTCTTCTCAAGCTAATAATATTTCAATTTGGATCCTAAAACAAATCTCTTATGTGTCTGGCTTGTGTGCATCTTTTCATGCTTTGATCTATTTCTACACACTTGCATAATTGATACTAGGTTGTGATCCCTTAAGGATTCATTAAGTAGTCTTAGAATACTTGTGATTGATCTTGATTGCTATCTTGGATTATTGGACTCGCTAATCCACCGGCCCCTCATTTCTGCCCCGTGGTTGCAATCTCAGCACCATAAAGGGGAGGGGTCAACAGGACAGAAGCATTAAATGTTCCACTTGGCAACCCTTTTGTGCTTTTAGGAACTCACTTGTTTTCTAAGTTGGGGACTCATTTTTAGCTTGTGTGAGGTGTTAAGTGTTCCACCTTGTGGACTCATCTCATATTTGCTTTAAGCGTTAAGTGTTCCTCTTTCTACTTTTTGGATGCTTTTGGTAGATTTGCTTTTGGAACATACATCTGTGCTCACATAGTAATTAGGCCCTATGAACACTATTCGTGATTCTTGAGAGATTGGATTCCTAGCGAAATCCTTCCTTGACAACAGAATCCTTGTAGGTAGGGAGGATACTTAGTGCGTTTCACATTCAACTTGGTTAGTGCGTCTTCTCTTATTGATCGACACATTCTCTCTCCGGAGAGGTTGATAGATCACGTGGGGTTGATATCACGAGCTTTGGTGAATCAAAATTGGTTAGTGCATCTTCTCTTATTGATTGATACATTCTCTCCCCGGAGAGGTTGATAGATCATGTGGAGTTGATATCACAGACCTTGGTGGAACAAAATTTTGTCTTAGCGTGTCGGATTAATCTTCTTGCTTTGTTTGGGTTAAAAGTGAAAAGGTGTCAAAAACCTTGGATCTGGAGCCAAGTCCCCTTGTGGTATAAATTTGTGAGTCACCTTTAGAGAGGGTTAACCGTAGCGGACAATCCCTTCACAGGGAAAACTGCGTTGACGGAACCTCAAGCGGTAATAGCCATTTTCGCCATGGTAGTGACGACCGCTATATAAATGTCCTTGTGGAAGAAATCTCCACGGGTATGGTTCATTGTTGGGTTGTTAGATCTCCCTAGCAGCTCTTGAAGATTAAGTTCTCGAATTGTGTCAAAACCTTGGTGCGCCGGGATTGGAGTTCACCCCTTTGAATCATAAAAGTTGCAGAGTCAAACCATTACTAAAAACACTAGAGAGGCCAATTTTTCATTTTCAGGTATATGTGTGTTATTGTAAAACTTTTCAGAACATACACAATTAGTACTCTTAGGGATTAGCACAATTTGGTCACTTGATTGTTCATGCACAAGGTTTCTTTTGCCCTTCTTCATTATTTTTAGACGTGCTTGGAATCACTTGCTTGCTGTTCTACGTGTTTGTTTATCTACTTGGCTATTAAAAATGATCAAATCTGGTATAACCTTCAAAATCTGGATAGTACAATTTGCAAACAATCCAGAACTGAAAACCTTAAATTTTGCAAAAATTGACGTAAAATTCTTTTTGGAGTCAAAAGTCATTTCAGGAAGTCAAAAGTCGTACGAGTTTTGTCAAGTGTCATTTTAGTATTACCCAACTGTCGTATGAGTTTAGCAACTGTCATTTCATAGACTACCCAATGTCGTACGAGTCTGCAGAGTGTCGTTTGAAAAAAATTGAGAGTTGTCAGAAATTATCAAATTGCAAGATATCCAATGTTTCCAGCCTAGTTCCAGAATCTGTCAAAAATATCATTGTGTCAAGAACAGAGCAGTAGCTATTGAGCATTCTACCATTTTTTGAGATTGATCTTTTGAATCCGATCTAGTCTTCTGTTTGATCAATTTGAGTCCTTTTTATCTCGTGTCAAAACCTTGTCATAACTATCAATCTTCAATCAATCTTCAAAAATAGACTTAGTGTTGAGAACTCATGTCCGCTATCTTTTGGGCGATCTATCCCATACATCCAGGGCACAGTTTCCTTCACCCACATCTCATCAGATCTTCAAAACTATCATAATCTTGACAAGGTTGCGCCATCCGATTTTCTCGAATCAAATTGTTCTTCAGTTGTCTTCATCCTTTTCTTCTGTTTCATTCAAAGTTAATGGTGGAGACCAGAGCTTCTTCACACAAGAAATCAGAAGAAACATCTCAGCACTTACTTTTGACCAATACCCCAGGTCCAACTCTTGAACAACTCATCAAGTCAGGTATCTACAAAGATGACGGTCTCGGTAACTTTCGATTGAAAATTGGTTACATACCTCCTCTATCAACTCACAGAGGTAATCAGCAAACTCCTCCTCAATCTATTCCAGGGAGCCCAAAAACTCCTAACATGTCTCAAGCAGGGACAAACCACGGTTCTCTAGGAGGAGGATCCCAAGGACACCATTCTCAACATAATGCCGACCAAGAACCTACCCCCTCTGAAATCCATCGATGTCAGAATGATGATGAATTCCAGAGAATGATGAGGCATTTCTTGAAAGTGGATAGAGAGGCATACTTTTTACAATTAGCCCATGAAGGGGCTAAGCTTCCTCCCAACTTTAACGTTGATGATATAATCACACATGAGGAAGAAACTCCACTCACAGCTATGACAAAATAGATGCATGTTATACAAGTCAAATTTAACAATCTTAAGAAGGAGAAGGAACCCAAGGAGTTCTCCATGGAGGCCCTATGTCCTTTCCCGTTCGACAAAAACTTGTATATGCCACCATTCCCAAAAAGAGTGGAGATTCCAAAGTATGATAAATATGATGGACACTCTGATCCTCAAGATCATGTCAGAGAGTTCTATACACAATCCATGGAATTCATGCATGAACCGACTTATCTAATGCATCTTTTTCCTAGATCCTTGGGAGGAGCATCCATTCAGTGGTTTTCAAGATTACCTTCTACAATCAAAACTTTTGAGGAATTGATTAAATTGTTTTATCAACAATATTCCTACAATATTCAACATCTAATTACCATGATCGATATCTGTAACCTCAAGAAATATCCAGGGGAATCATTCCTAACTTTTCTCAAGAGGTGGCGAAAGAAGTTTTCTCTATATGCTAGACCAATTCCCGAAATGGAGAAACTTGAAATCTTTATCAATAACCTTGTTCCAGAGCTCAACTATCCATTACAAATGCAAGATCATGTATCTTTTGATAAAATGGTGGATAATGCAATCAAGATTGAGAAAGTACTTGTCAAGAAAGGAGAAATCACACTTCAAAAGGACAAGTCTGAATCTTGATCTAGCTCAAAAGATAAAAACAAGAGCTGGAATAGAAACAAAGGTATCATCTCTGATGGTGTTGTTGACACTATCTGCACCCCATCAAAGGCACCGGCCTACAATCTCACCCTTGCCACCAAAGCCATTGAAGCTTCAGAGCAAAAATCTGCTGAACCATCTCCAAAGAAGCCATTCAAACGATGGGATAATAAATGAAAGTTTACTCCCCTGGGAGAATCTTTGGAATCTGCCCTAAGAACCCTGATAGCTGATAACATGATCTCTTTACCACCAATCTGAAACCCTGATTCGGATCCAAAACCATATTGGTGGAAAGATAATGAATTCTATGCTTTCCATCAGACTAAAGGCCACAGAACTAATGGATTCTTCCACTTGAAGCATACCATTCAAGAATTGATAGATCAAGGGGACATCACGATTGATAATCCTACCAGCAATAATGATCACATAGCATTTACAGAACCATTTCCACAACATGGCAAGGGAGTTTCCACTTCTCAGCCTAACATGGGGGCAAAAGTCAACTATGCCTACCCTGGAAACAATGTTGTCATCAATATGGTTGAACCATGTCTCTCTGAGAGCTGCAATGTCATCACGATTGTACAAAGAGACATAAATCATTCCTCAGCTAATGTGGTTACCAAATCACAAGCTCAGGCTCATCTAAAAGGACAAACACCAAGTTCATCTAATGTCCCTAAGATACCTTTCAATCTCACATCTGCTTCTAAATAGAAGGTTGCCTCGAAATATTCCAATCCAAAAGATACAAGACCTACATCTTACAACATCATCCAACAACTCCAGCATACCAATGCCAAAATCTCTATGTTTGAGTTACTTCGAATATCTCCAGCTCACAGAGATATCTTAGACAAAGCTTTGCTCGACTCTAATGTTCCTGATGATCTAGATCTAGACAGGTTCTAGACTATGGTTGGTCATCTAACGTCTCCGCAATATATCTCCTTTTCAGAGGAAGATGACAACTCCCTAAGTCACCCACATAATCAGCCCTTGCACATAGAAGTCTTGATCCAGAACCGTCGAGTCAAACGTGTGTTGATAGATGGGGGCGCAGGCCTCAACATTTGTTCTTACAACTTAATCACACAGTTGGGATTCTCAGAGATGGCTATTGATCCTCAAAAGAAGATCACCATAAAAGCCTATGATGAACAAGAAAGAGCTTCTAAAGGAACCATTGTCTTACCTATCCGAGTGGGTCCGGTCATCAAAGATACCACATGTCAGGTGCTTGATCTACCATTGGCTTACAATATCCTTCTAGGGAGACCCTGGATACATGAAATGCAAGCTATTTCTTCTACATACCATCAATGCTTGAAATTTCCCTATGAAGGAGTGGAGGTTACTATCCCAGCAGATCTGAGTACAACTTGCAATACATTGAAGGAAAGTGCCGATAAGCTTGTTCCCAATAACATAGAATCTTCCATCAAGCAGCTAAATGTTGCTTCCACATCTAAGATGGATGACATTGCTAACGAGATCAATATCAAAGAAAATGGGATGGAAGAATACACTATAGAGCCAGTCTTGTCTCTGACATCTCTCCCAATCTCACCTAAGTCATATGGACAATCCTTGAAGTAGTCTAAATCAGAACCTAAGGAACCTATGGAAGCATACAAAAGAAATTTTGTGGCGGAGCAAGTATCCAAACAAGAATTTGAAGAGGATGAAGCTGTGCTAGCATGGCTATATAAAGAGGATTCTGAATCTAAAATTGTTCAACCTAGTGAATCTATAGCACCTACAATCCCTTCTAATTCATATGGTCCAGGAAACAAATTGATAGCCAAGATGGGATATTCCAGTCAAGGACCTCTAGGAATCAGCGGAAAGGGTCTTGTGACACCCATTTCACATATTAGTAGAGCCAACAAAGATACTGGTGGCTTAGGGTTTCAGAAGAAACCCTATCATCTCAAAGGTGGTTGTTCTCATGTCATAGAACAAATTGCACCAGGAGAACCCCTTCTTAAGAAAGAAGAAATAGAATCCTATGATGATGATTCAGATAGCTCTGAGCTTATCCCCTATGAAAAATTGCCTAAAGAGATCAAAGATCTTCTTGATGATAAAGATGATCCTATCAGAAGAATTAATGTAGTAGACACACAAGAACCTACTTTAGCGCAAGAGATGGTTGCACCACAAGAACCAGCCAATCTCGAAGGTAATCAAACTGATCAAGAAGAAGGGGGTAGTTATTCTAACATTGACTCCCATGAATATGAATTCAAGTCAGAGACTGAGGGTAATCCTTCTTGGGGTATTCATCCTGATTTCACACATTTTCTAAGATTTCCTAGAGATCTTGAATCAGAAGCTGAGTCAAATGACTATGAATGGGGTGCCATTCCAGAAGAAGATGAGCTTATAACAGAGAAATATATTGATGTTATTCACCAATATGTATCTCAACCCAACGTAGGTCTAGAGTGAAACAATGAACTTAACGTGTCTGATCCACCTATGGCTGAAGAGGACTCCCATGATGATGTTGAGCCTATTCATGAATTGAACATTTTGAGCTGTAATATCACCTTTGAACTTGAGTGTCGGGTTAGGACCAATGATGACATATCCATGACTGTGAACACCATATCCCAAGCCTTTCCTGCTTTGACTATCCAACGCCCTGATCTTATCGACCAAACTTCCACAAACCCAAACCATGGTATTTATACCTTCCTGAATGACTATGCCCTTGCTTGTTACCTCAATGCAGTCAATCCTATGAGGACTTCCATCAGTGAACCGAGCGTTAGCATGACCGAGTTGGACATCAAATATCTTAGTCAAAAAAATAAAAAGAAAAAGAAAAAGAGTTCTGAGGGTGAAAACCACTTTGTGGCATTCTCAGAACTGACAAAAGTAAAAAGAAAAGACGTATCTGAAGGTGAAAACCTCTTTGAGGCACCTAAGGATGAGATATTTGATGTCCTTCTGAGTCATTTACAGGATAGATCTCCAGTTCTGATTGAGCCAACTCAATCCATCAATTTGGGTACAATAGAGGAACCACAATTGGTACATGTAGCACAATCTCTATTAGAAGAAGAGAAACATAAATTCACTACATTCTTATCAGAAAAAAAGATCAATTTTGCATGTAAATATTCAGATATGCCAGGATTGGATCCCAATCTCATTATGCACCATCTATCCATTGCTCCTGGAGTAAAATCGATCAAACAAAAATTGACAAAGATACATCCTCATGTTGCACTCTTAGTCAAAGCAGAACTAAAAAAACTCCTAAAAGCTGGATTCATCCGTGTCATAGACTATGCTGAGTGGATCTCTAACATTGTACCTATTTCAAAACCAGATGGTTCAATCAGAGTGTGCACGGACTCTAGAGATGTGAACAAAGCATGCCCTAAGGATGATTTTCCACTGCCTAACATTGATATGATAGTGGACATGACTGCGGGCTATGAAATGTATTCCTTAATGGATGGCTTTTCTGGGTACAACCAAATCAAAATTGCTCCAAAAGATCAAGAGAAAATAGCTTTCACATGTGCGTGGGGAACCTTCTGTTGGAATGTTATGCCATTCAGACTCAAAAATGCTGGAGCTACATATCAAAGAGCAATGACATCTATTTTTCATGATATGATGCATAAAACAATGGAGGATTACGTGGATGATACCTTGGAAAAATCCATGATTAGAACTGAACATCTAACAGACCTAAGCATGATCCTAGACAGAATGGAACAGTTTAGTCTCTGACTAAATCCTAAAAAGTGTGCTTTTGGTGTCACTTCTGGAAAGCTCTTAGGATACATAGTTTCAAAGAAAGGCATTGAAGTTGATCTAGCTAAAGTCAAGGCTATAATAGAGATGCAACCTCCCACAAATATCAATCAAATGAAGACATTGCAAGGTAGAGTACAGTCCATCAGAAGATTCATATCACAGTTAGCTGACATACCACAACCTTTCACAAAGACATTACATAAAGGTGTGACCTTTGCATGGAATGAAGACTGTGCAAAGAATTTTGATCATATCAAGAATTATCTCTCGAATCCTCCTATCTTAATGCCTCCTATTCATGGGAAGCCATTAATATTATATGTCTCTGCAACAGATACATCACTGGGGGCATTTCTAGCACAACATGATGAGAACAAAAAGGAAAGAGCCATCTACTATATAAGCAGAACATTGGTGGCGTATGAAAAGAACTATTCTATGATTGAGAAAGTTTGTCTCACTGTGATCTTTGCATCACAGAAACTGAGACATTACATGTTAGCTCATACCACTCATTTGGTAGCTAAGATTGATCCACTGAAGTACCTACTAAGAAAAGCTGCCCTCACAGGTAGACTAGCTAAATGGGTCATGCTCTTGAGCGAATTTGACATTGAATATGTTGAAAGAAAAGCTATCAAAGGATAGGTCATTGCTGATCAATTAGCTGAAGCACCACTGTTTGATGATATACCCATGCAAATGAAATTTCTTGATTCGTCTATCATGCACTTCTCTTCTAGAAAATGGCAGTTATTCTTTGATGGCTCCTACACACAAAATGGATCTGGAGCAGGCATATTGTTCATCACTCCTTAAGGATACTCGATACCCAAAGCATTTAGACTAAAGTTTCCTTGCACAAACAATATTTCTGAATATGAGGCACTTCTCAATGGTATGAAAATAGAAATACAGTGGA
Source organism: Chamaecyparis obtusa (assembly GCA_027943335.1). NCBI lineage: Eukaryota > Viridiplantae > Streptophyta > Pinopsida > Cupressales > Cupressaceae > Chamaecyparis > Chamaecyparis obtusa. The sequence continues at coordinate 783,138 of BSBK01001327.1, read as the reverse complement.
GAGTTACAGAGATGCACATCCATGGAGACTCACAATTGGTTATCCATCAAGTCAATGATGTGTACCAAACCAAAGATGAAAAGCTCATTCCTTACAAGAGAATGGTAGATGATTTAAAGAAATACTTCATCTTTATCACATTTGAGAAAATACCTAGAATGGAGAATAAGGCTACCGATGCAATGGTGACACTATCTACTCTCTTACAGCAGCCCGAACATGAGCTACGCTATGAGTTCCTGGTGGAAGCCCTATCCTATCCTGCATATGACTCCCTTGAAACCCGCATGATTTGCACCATTGTAGGTTATGATTCATCCCGCTACAAAAATTTGTTCTCCTATCTCCACGACCAAATCATCCCTGAGTTCTTTAACCATTTTGAGAAATGAAACCTTATCCGATCTGCATCCCGATATGTCATCATTGGTAATGATCTGTACAAATGAGGTCTAGATGGTACACTGCTTAGATGTTTAGAACGGGAAGAGTCTCAACGTGCATTAGAGGAAGTCCACGAGGGTATATGTGGGTCGCACTCAAATGGTTTAACGTTAGCTTGAAAACTTATTAGGGTTGGGTACTATTGGCCTGAAATGGAGAAAGAGGCTATTAAATTTGCTAAAAACTATCAACAGTGTCAAGTACATGGCAACTTGATTCATGCTCCAGGGAGAGATCTGATTCCCTTTACTACACAATGGCCTTTTCAACAATGGGCATTTGATCTCATAGGTGCTATCCATCCGCACTCTTCCAGTGGACATACCCATATAATCATAGCTACACATTATTTTACAAAATGGGTAGAAGCCATTCCTCTAACACAAGCAATAGGGAAACAGATCTCTATGTTCATCCTGAACTACATCATTTGCCGATATGGGATCCCTCACTCTATAATAACAGATAACGGGGGAAAATTTAAAAACAAAGATCTAGATGGCTTATGTGCTAAATTCAAGATTACACAACATTGGTCTTCTATTTACTATCCTCAAGGGAATGGACAAGCTGAGGCTTCAAACAAAAATCTCCTGAAGATCTTGCACAGAACAGTGAATAAAACAGGAAGAGACTGGCATCTCATGATCAATCCAGCTCTCTGGGCGTATAGAACTAGTATCAGAACTCCTACTGGGGCTACACCATTTGCTTTAGTTTATGGGTCTGAAGCAGTACTACCTATTGAGGTTGAAATCCCATCACTCAGAATCAGAATGCATGGACTTGTCACCGACGATGACTACAGAGTGTCTAGGTTACAAGAACTGGAACTACTAGATGAGCACAGACAAGCAACATATGATCATCTCAGAGTATATCAGAAGAGAATGTCTAGAGGCTACAACAAGAAAGTCCGACACAGAGAATTTTAGGTTGGTGATCTAGTCTTGAGAGAAAATCCTAAAAATCAATCCCATCGAGAACGCAAGGGGAAGTTTGAACCCAACTGGTTGGGTCCCTTTGTAATCACTACTACTTTTGGCTCTGGTGCTTATCAACTCTCAATGACTGAAGGAGAACAGCTCCGAGAACCAATCAACATTCTCCATCTGAAGAAATTCTACGCCTAAGGCATTCATTGCTTGGTAAATGTCCTGCAAAAATCTTAAAAATCAAAAAAAGTCCTAAAAAATGAACATCTTGGTGAAAACCTAGCAATAGGCACCTTGATGATTCACAAAAAAATAAAAAAATATTAAAAATTAAAAAAAATTAAAAAAATGAAAAAATACAAAAAAAAATTAAAAAAAAGAAAAAGTGCCTTGGTGAAAACTTGGAAACAGGCGCCTTGGTAGCAAAAATAGAATCTCTACCAAGATGGTGAAAACCCGGCAAACGGGTGCCACTTGTTCAAAATGATCCATCTATCAGCACAATCTTGGTCTTTCCCAGCTTTCAGTCTTGCTTTAGTTTGTACATATCTCCCGGTTTGTTTCTGCATTTCCAGTTTTCAATAAGTCGGTTTGTACACCAATCGGCTCAAGCATCTGTATCCTATCAATGTTTAACACTTGGGGGCAATCAATGTCATATCCTATGGTCTCCCATGTATCTTAGACAGATCATATCTAGTCACAGTCCTTTGAAGCTTCATGTGAGTCAGTTAGTCAGTCTTGTCTCCAGAAAGGATTTTGCATCTACAACAACGCAATCAAACATCAAAACTCAACTGAAAACAATCTATGCTTTTTACATGTTTTTATCTCCTTGTATGCTTACTGATTCACATTGAGATTTTTGCATATTGTGTCCCTTCGAGCTCTTCGATGATGTCCTTTATAGGATTTAGAGAGTGATGACTGGGGGCATAATCTTTTCTTTGTTTTCTGCTCGTATGTGAAAATCTAACAACTTTGGAAATTCCGGATTGAAATGGTGTCCGACTGTAAGAGCCTCTATCTCGAATTGGATGGCCATGCATACCTTGACCATTGATACCCAAAAAATTCAAGGAAGTTTGATCTAACTATTGTCTTTTTGAAGTGAATTCTTTCTCCTACTGTGAAACGCGATCTTGGCTAAGGATGTGAATGATAAAGGGTCACTACGGGTAATTCACATTGGATTTAGAATGATCTCTTGACTGTTTGATGTGTTTGCAATGCAAGGCGTACGCAGGTCATCACAACGTTCATGTTTTGATGCTTCTACAAATTTCTATATCAAAATGGACATGATATTCAGGTCATCCTGGCGTTTATGCCTTGGTGCTTATATCTAATCTGACATTCTGAAAATAAAAACAATATTCATATATCCATGGTTGTTGACCAGTGGGTGTTGTATTGATTCTTGCGCATACAAATCGATATTCATATGTCTATGGTTTCATAGCTAGTGGGCATTGTATTGATTTATCCGGTTACCAAAAAGTTCAATGATGATAACAAATCAACATATGATCAGTGACTAGGTCCTAGGTCTTAGGTTGCATTTCATTTTGCATGTCTCATTGCATTTTGCATGTTGCATGATCTCACAATGGCTAAACGAACTTCAATGCTTAAATGATTCTTCAAATCGCATCTTCAAGTCTAACAAGAGCTGAATCTCACACGAAGGTTCCTCCAACGAAACAGCAAGTAGAATCCTTTTTGGGATCAAAATCAAAATCTGAGATCATTCATATTATTCACTGCTTGCATAATCAACCTTCCATCATCACAAAAATCTAAAATTCAACTTAACTAATTATCTAACATCAAACTATCAAAATTTCAACTTGGTCAACTATGGTCAGCTCATGGTCAAACCTACTCAAACTTGGTCTCTAGGACCTCCAAACGATGCAGAATGTGTTCACCGGACGTGTTTAACCACTTCTCAAATCAATTAACATGCTTGTAAACTCTCAACACTGACTTTTCTTATCAGATTTCAATTTTAATCCCGAAGGGGGCATGGTATTGCACATCAATTCAAAGTCTGTAAATTAAAATTCTATCGATCAAGTCTATCAATATCTTTCATCAATGATCAAGAGAAACAATCACGTCTAGTTACTGATTCATCAAAAGTCTTCATCGCTCGGGGAAAATCTATCATCACTTGGGGCATATCAGATTCATCGATCCATATCAATCTGGTATTCTCCTAATCTTGTAAACTGTATCAGTTTTTGCAACCATCAGATCATAGTGTTCTTTCCTTGGTTCTTCGACAACTGAAGGATTCAGATGTGATACTTGCTAGTTCTGCTAAGACAATCGAGTCTAGAATGGGTTACTCACTTCTTATCAATTCTAAGGTTCAGAATCAGGCATTTTGACACTTTTTCACAATCATAGGTTCATTTGCTGCTACAGTGAACATTATCTTTGGTCATTCAGGACCTATTATCTCCATATCAATTCAATATCAATCAGCTTCTATCTCATATCAATTATCAATTTCAAACATCAGTTTCATATCTCTATCAAACATAGACTATCTTTGAACCACTGCGCTTCACACAGTAATTCAAAGAGGGGCAAAATGTAATACCCCAAAAATGGGCTATATGTTCATTAACCTCCTACATCGACAAATCGAACAAAATCAACATCAAAGTCCTAACGTAAGGCACATCTAAACATCATCGAATCATAATTGATTATCTTAAATTTTGCATCAGAGAATATTCCTAGCAATATTCCTAATTATCATAATTATCTTTAATTTTATAATTATTTGGCAATAAATCACATTTATCCTAAAGTTTGATTAATTGAATATTTTCATATTTAATTAATTAGATTTAATATTTGCCACTTAATTTTATAATTAAATTTAATTATATCTATTATTAATTGTATTATTTAATTTTGACAATAAATCCAAATATCCTATGAATAATTGATTAAATTTTTATTTAATTAATTAAAGCAAGTTGTCATTATTTAATAATATAGTTTTTAATAAAAATTTGATTAAATAATTGATTAACCCATAAATCAATTGTTTTATTTTTAAAAGAAGTTAAGTTGGAAATAAATCACTTTATTATTAAATTAATTCATAAATAAAACATGTACAATCATAAAAGTAGACAACTATCAATTATCAATTAAAGCTAAACTCTATTTTGAGTTAAAGCTTAGCTTTTGCATGTTTTTGTGAGTTAATTATCCTTTATTTAAAAATAACTCAAAAATCAACCTGAGTTATTTGAGTGATTTATGGCTTTTTCTCATGCACCTCCAAAACCCTGGATTTCTATAAAACCAAGGCTCATCTCTTCATAACTCATCTCTAAAATCTCTCAATCATCTCTCAAATTTGCATCCACAGAATCTCATATTTTTGCACAATCACGCTGGAGAATTGGAGGCTGAGGAATCAACTTGCAAATTCAAAGCTTTGTGAGATCAATTTCAATTGCATAGTTTTTATATCTTAGCATAGAATTTCATAGTTTTCATATCATTGTTAGAATCTTCATTGTTAGATCATTTAGCATTCATTTCATATCAGTTTTCAATAGCATTCATAGCATATCAGTTTATCATTCTTATTGCATAGAAAATATCAAAAATATAGATTAATTGCATTCAATTTCATATCTAGATCAATTGCATTCAAATCCTTCATTTAGGTGTCATCTAGGTCATTGATCTCGATTACAATCTGAGAACATTAATCTCACACCTATTAGAAGGCAGTAAATCGCTTGGTTACATACTTTTCAATTTTGCACGATTTCAATTTTTGCTAACCTCTAATGTTTTATTGAGTGTTATGTCTACAGATCAAGTACAATTTTCACACACACAATAGGGTCTGTCCTCTAACAAGGACTATGTACTGTAATGTTTCAATAAGCTCCTAACATGGCTATATCTTCTAACAAGGATTAATATACTCTCAGTACATCATTAGTGGGTGCTAATTCCCACCGGGGTTTTTACCTTTAACAAGGTTTCGTCATAACCAAAATATTGTGTAATTGTGTTGGCATTCATTGTTTTCATTGGATCTGATATTATTGAGCTTAAAGTTTAAAGTTTAATATTCTATCATACAACTAATTCACCCCCTCTCTCAGTTGTATTGTGGACTTTTATTCGTAACAGATCTACCCCTTGCATCCTTTTCCCCATGCACATAAACATTTACAATGGATATTTGATGGGTTAGGAGGAATTTATGATCATTCTTAAATATGACATGATGAGACATGGTGTGAGATGTTGTGTCTCAACATCCACAACCCTTTACAAAAAGTGTCTAATCATGCACCTTCCCTTGTAATTCGATTATTATTAGTTAAATAACTAAATGTTGATTGTGGCATTCCTTCCTTTGTCAACAATAATGTAGAAGATAATTAATTATTCTTTGGTCAAACTATGGTATTTCCTTCGACAACGATTATGTGTGATGCAACTTTATGCCTTGGTCTAATCAGTTTTACTCTTTCCTTTGATAACTATCTTTCATTGTTGACTAAATAAGGTAGAAATGTCCTTTGATTTAGGGAATGTTCCTATCTCGAGCATTTAGCAAATGTTCCAAGCTTGGGGCCATTGGTGAATGTTTAAGAGTAACACAATATAGTCCTTGAGTTGGGGCTAGGTCAAGGCTAGAAGTGGTCCTAAATGAGAAAGGAGAGTGGACATTAAAGCAAGTGCCAAACTAAGTGTAAAATTGGGCTTGTGATGAGAATAATCTAAAGCTTAAATTCATTATTTCAAGCCTACTTGTGCTATGTTAATTCACATTATTTTTATATGGGTATCTGCCTCTTCTGATTGCAAAGCCAACATATGTATTTTGTAAACATTTTATTAAAGGATAATAACTAATATGTTACACTACGTTTTCCATGTTTGACAAGGGACTTTAACCAAATTTTAAAATATCACAACCCTAGCCTTCAAAGTTGGGATCATAGCTTGCAAACTCGAAAAGAATTCATGATATGTTTTACATGCCAATTTGCTAGAAACTTATTTAACACCTTATAAGGGGACTTCTATGTTTCTTGGTGATACTTGCCTATAATTTGGGAACTTTTCACATATTTTCTTTGCAAACTCCAGCACCGAAAAGACTTTGCAAACTAATTACCTAACATTTTGTTGTCTTTTTTGTCATATTCATCTTCATAATAGGCACTCAACAACACTGAGTGATTGTCAAGTGATTGAAAAGATTTATTAGTTTTTGTTAAAAGAAATATAGTTATGAAAAAAAGGCATGCCGTGAATATCCTTATGGCTTCAAAGGCTTTAATTGTTTCCCCTATAACCCTACATTAGTTTTAAAAAAATTAAAATTGTTTTAGGATGGACCAAATATCATATAAGAGTTTTTGTCTTCATTTGACTTGAAATAGAAAAACTTGCTATTTCCCCTTATTTTATGATTTTCTTTAGCAATTTTAAGTCTCTAAATCATATCACAAGTTATGAATTATATTTATACTTTTTATGTGCCAAGTCAATCCCATTTTTCAATACTGTCATTAATATATAAATAAGTGTCCACCCTTTAGATATATTCTTTGCATATCATACATTATTGTTTTCTTTTATAGGTAAGAGACCTTGGCCAAATAATTTTATTAATATTTAATCTATTTATAGGCTGACTCATTACAGATTATTTAAATTTATTTTATGTCTTTATATAAATTTTTTTATTTGTTGAGTTCTTCTCAAAAAGTTCTAAGTCCAAATTTACAAACTATAGTTGGGATAATCACACACCCTGCCAAGAAAAGATTGACTTCTCTGAAAATGAAGGCGTGCAAAGATCAAATTAAACAAATTGATCCACACCAATCAAATAATTACAGCTAGGATTTCAAATTTTCTAGTGGAATACTAGAATTATATGTATTGTCTGCCATTGCAATTAGAAACCTTGAGTCCATGAATTTTGCAATTTGAATTATCAATTGAATAGTTGTCTAGTTTTCTAATATCCTATCCTATACATAAAACACATACGATCAATCAACTAAATTAAGCATCTTGAGAAATCATTGCATCTTTAGTTACATACATACTAATTGATTCCCAAATATTTACATCATGTGTGGTGTGGCTTTAATCTTGCTTTAACATTGTTGAATAAGGAAAAACAAGACCTAACAATAATCAAGATAAGATGTACATTCCTTCACTTAATAGAAAATCATATTGATGATCTTAAGCACCATCCTATTCATATACATATGGAAATATATCTTGAAATAGTAAGAATATTTGAAATTTAAAATCAAGGTTGCAAATTTAAAATTTAAACGTACAAAGATATTTGGCCAAAGATACAACATGATTTACATTAACTTATTAAAGGTTTATTTATATAAATTTACTAGAAAACTTCAAAATGAAGCTACATATTACACACTCCAATAAAATAGTTTTATTGTATACCAAACTAAGGGAAAGTTCCCATGTAGTTTCTTAGCTTGTTTTGGCTAGGTAAGGAGCAATTTGTGGAGTTGGTGAGTCCATGGATATGTAATTTTGTAGCTTATGTTCTAAGCGGTTATCTCAAATCTCATTTTAAATAGAATCATTAACAATAATTGGAGTAAATTTTGGAGAAAAAATAGGAAGCAAATAAAAATGAAGTAAATATTTTTATATAGCCACATATAATCTTTTTTCTATAAGAAATTATTGATTATTTCCAACCTCCCCTTTTTTTCAAAGCTTATTTTTCATTTCTAAAGTAGTAGCCCCTATTCTAAAATAGGGAACCATCTCAATTGATAATTTTCCTATAAATAGAAGTATGCATGATGTTGTCATATTGCTATCGAGATTCAATTGTGTAGTTTCCCATGTTTCATGAGTAGAGGTTAACACGAACCCACCTCTCATGAGAATGAATGGAACAATTAGCACTCGTTGCATCTAGGTGATGCTCACAAAGGTGAAGCATGAGACTTCCCAGGAGGTCACCCATCCCAGTACTACTCCAGCTCAAACACACTTAACTACATAGTTTCCTCCATGGTTAAACCCACTTTGCTTGCAACCCCATTTGCAAAACCTTGAACAAGTATTGTGCCTTATGAACCATTCATTAGAAGGCCCCTTAAGCTCATCAATTGATAAGTAGGAGATATTTTACAAAACAAGTCAAATTGTGATATTGTTGTCAGGATTCAACTGTGTAGTTTTTTGAGTCAAACTCATTGACCCATGTTTCATGAGTAGTGGTTCACATGAACCATCACTCATGAAAATGAATGGAACACTTAACACTTATTACATTTAGGTGAAGCTCATAGAGGTGAAGCACCATGACTTCTTGGGAGGTCACCCCTCCTAGTACTATTCCAACTTGAGCGCACTTAACTACAGAGTTTCCTTCATGATTAAACCCATTTTGCTTGCAACCCCATTTGAATTTTTTTTAACAAGTGTTGTGCCTTATGAACCATTCAATAGAAAGCCCCTTAAGCTCATCAATTGACAAGTGGGAGATATTTTCCACAAGTCAAATTGTGATATTGCTATCAAGATTCAATTATGTAGTTTTTTGAGTCAAACTCATTGACCCATGTTTCATGAATAGTGGTTCACACAAACCCATCTCTCATAAGAATGAGTGGAACACTTAGCACTCATTGCGTCTAGGTGATGCTCACAGAGATGAAGCACTGAGACTTTTCGATAGGTCACCCATCCCAATACTACTCCATCTTGAGCGTACTTAACTGTGAAGTTTTCTCCATGGTTAAACTCACTTTTCTTGCAACCCCATCTGCAAAACCTTCAACAAGTGTTGTGCCTTATGAACCATTCATTAAAAAGCCCCTTAAGCTCATCAATTGATAAGTAGGTAGGAGCCTCCTCATGATGACCCACCAATTATTTAAATTTTAACAAATAATACACTTAAGCAACCTCAACAAAAACACGAATTAAGAATGTCTTTCTTTGTTAATGAGTTTTAAAAAATTTCTCAATGCTCATTTAAATTCAACTCTTTATTTGAATTAATCAAATTATTATTATTATTATTTTTATCTGTAATAGGTTATATTTATTAATTAAAAATATTGTTATAATGTAAAGATTTGAGTCACACTATGACTCATTAGAAATATATCAGCGTCTTTACAGCTCGGCCTTAAGTAACTATTGTTGCTTATATAACGCAACATTACAAAACACAAAACATAATATGCAAGAATCATCAGTACCGTATTAACAACTACTCGACACACAACAAAAAGCCCAAAACACTGACCTTTACACAGGGCCACTAGACTGTATGTAATAATTGACAAAAAAGGCCATTAATGGCATAGACCATACCTAGTTAGAGACAGAGCCAAGCCCATAAAATAAGCTAAACGCTGGTAGCTAGAAATCGGGACTCTAAACACTACTGCAAAAAAGAGGGACTTCCCACAAAAGACCATTAATTTAGAACCTTAGAAACTCCTTGCTCAGTAGAGCCTCATTGACCGTGGCTTCCTTGGAAGCAGAACTGGCATGACCACCCTCATTTGAGCACCTTCAGCCTCCTAGATGGATGCAACTAACATCTGCCATGCCCTCCTGCATTCCACCATATAAACATGTCTGTCAACCCTTCGTGGCTAAATTAAAAAGGGGACCACACCCACCTCCTCCCCTTCTAGCTCGTCTGCAAACATTTCATTGTAATTGAATGCCCACCCCGAGTGAGCCCATTCAAGAAAATGCTCAACCCCCACTAGTAAATCTTGCTCAAAGAGAGACTCCATAACCCATTTCACCCTCGCTTCAGTGACACCTAACTCAATCCCCCATGCCATTATCATTGCAGCAATATCCACTTGTAATTTCCACCTCCGGTCATTGTTATTAAAAAGAGGGCCCAGAGTCTCTTGCAGAGCCATAATAACATGTTTTGAAGGTAATTTTAACATTTTCTACAACCAGATTCTCTCAACCGGACCAGATAAACCCTTCTACTATTTTTTAGTCTTGAAGGTGAAATTCAGTTCCATCATTTTGCAGAGAAAAGCCTTTGCAAAACTTTGAATGAAACACAACTGTTTAACAACATAAAAAACATTGTATTCTTGCTGTAGCTGCACCATAACCAAAGCCTATCCTTTACATAATTACACTACTCCATCACATGAATCAACACTAAAATAATAATAAAAAGCTTCCAAATTCCTCAAGAATTAAAAGCTCACATCATCTCCTAACGAGATTGTAATAATGAGAGAATACATTTAGATGATGCCACCCCAAACAAGCTTAATTGACATCATCGGCATTAGTGTGCCAGACTGCTGTCATAGAGGAGTGTCCACATCAAACGTCCACTGTTTGCATCTTATATGTGGCACCTCTAGCTCATCAAAAGATGTGACAATCTTTGACAATTTATCTGCCTCTTTATTTCCATCTCGCTTTATATGGGTAATTTGAAAATCATCAAAAGAATTCAATTCTCCTCTAATTAAATCAATGAAATTTTCCAAGTGCCAGGCATTTATTGTTAACTTAGCAATTTCTTGTACAATTATCATCGAATCTCCTTCAAGGTGAAGCTTCGTGATTCCAAATTGTCTTGCCATCATAATTGCCATCAAAGTTGCTTGCCCCTCAGCCATATTATTTGTCCCATCCTTCAACCGCATAGCTCCAACAACAACAATCACCCCCTCTAAATTTTTGATTATGACACCCACACCTGATCGGCCTAGATTACCTTGCAAAGCACCATCAAAATTAGCCTTCACCCATCCCTCATCAGGGGCCTTCCAAACAACCACTTCCTCCTTCTTTTTAGACCCGAGAAACAAAGAACCTAGAGGAGATTTAAATCTGATCCCTGACCACATCCTTTGGATAAGAATATCATGTTGTGTAAAAGGCACCTGGAGAGCTTATTTTCTCAAGGCCGATACACCCATAACCTCTTCAATAGCATGATCAATCCAATTAATACACCTTTTCTAGGTTGCACCTTCCCCTTTGAAAATTCTTCTATTTCATTCCTTCCAAAGTTCCCACATTATTAAGGAAGGAGAGATAATCCATATGCTTGAGAGTGTTGACTTACAAAAAGGCCTTGGCCACCTGTCAAGAATGTCTTTCACACTATTATCTCTTGGACCTATCCAACCCAACTTCAATTGTACATAATCCCAACAACTACTAGAAAACTTACACTGGACTAATAAATGATCAACATTTTCCTCATGTCCTTCACATAGAGCACACCTTGTCGGACCTGCCATGCCCAAACATTTCCTTCTCTCAGCAGTTAGAATTCTACCTTTGCTTGCAAGCACGCAAAAGCACTTGCTTTTGGGAGAATATCTTGATGCCAACATAAGTCCTGGGAAGAGAATAGAGAATCTTCTGAGCCTTCAATGAATCTGTAACCTAACTTAACCGAGTAATTACTAGACTGTGAGCCACACCAAAAGAGATTGTCATTCTTACCATTGTAATTAAGAATTCTATTATCAAAAATTGATTGCATGCACACTTTTTGCTAGACCGTAATATTCTCTCCATCCAAACTCCTCCATCTCCAACAAGGGCCAATAGCACTCTCATTTTTAACAGTATAATCTTTGACCCTATCCCCCCAATTCGAAGAAAAATAAGCCTAAATATCTACATTAAAACTGCCATCCACAAGAGACTTATGGCCATCCGAGGAATCCTCCCAGAATTTAACTTTAGAACCATCCCTGATTTGCCAAGAAAGGTGATTTGTTATAACCTGTTTGCATGAAAGAATAAAGTTCCATATAGCTAACCCTTTAGAAGGATCATAGATGGTTAGGATCCTATCATCATCAACAAAATCCAAATATTTTTCTTGCAAAATCCTAACCCAATATTGAGTTGGATTTTTATACATGCTCAAAACAAGTTTTGTTCCTAGAGCCTTATTCATATAATGCTAGTTACGAATTCCAGCTCCACCATTTGCTTTTGGCCTACAAATTTTCTCACAGGCTAAGAGAGGAATCTTATCTTCTTCATCAGCACCATTCTAGAAAAAAATCCTCATTTTCTAAGTTAAAAGTTTAAGGACCTTCTTGGGGATTTCCATACCCATCACAGAGTATATTGGTATTTTCAATATCACTGTTTGCAGCATGAGTATCCTTCCAACAGAAGACAACCATTTCCCTTTCCATCCCTCCATCTTCCTTAAACACTTATCAATTAAGTCTTTCCACAAATCAACTTTGTTTCCACCAGTGAAAAAAGGAATCCCTAAATAACGGTTAGGCATCTAACCTTGCTTCATATCTAAAACTTTGCAAATTCTGACCTGTAACTACTGTGGAGTGTTGAAGAAAAAAACCTCTGATTTTTTCTAGTTTATAAACTATCCTGACACTCTTCCATAAAGAAAGAGAGTGTCCTTCATAACCTTTGCCTCTTGCATAGTAGCCTCCCCACCCAAGAATGTGCCATCCACAAATTGTAGATGTGCCATAGCCTCCACACCTTCTGTAATTTTGATGCCCATCCAATCCCCTCTTTCCCTGCATTTCTTAATCAGCCTCCCTAAAACTTCAGCCATAATAATAAAAAGAAAGGGGTATAAAGGATCCCCTTGTCTAATGCCCTTCTCTTGAGAGAAGAAACCCTGTGGACTTCCATTCACCAGTACTGAGAACCTTGGAGAATCAATACAACTTTTTATCCATTTGACCCAAGGTTCCCCAAAGCTAAACCTATATAAAACCTTCACCAAAAAGCTCTGATCCACTTCATCATAGGCTCATTTAATATCCAATTTCAACATCATCTTTTGTGCTTTAGAAATCCTAATTGAGTGAACAACTTCATGAGCTACAATAATACCCTCAAATATAGATCTCCCCGAACAGAAGCCACTTTGTTATTCAGATATGATTTTGTTTAAAACATGTTTGAGTCTATTAGCTATCACTTTCAAAATGACTTTATAAACCATATTACAAAGGGCTATAGGTTTGAAGTCCTCAAAAGTGACATGTTTACTCTTTTTAGGGACAAGGGCAATGAAGGTAGAGTTAAAATCTTTAAGAATAAAACCACCTTTCCTGGATTCTTCTACCACTTCCCATAAATCATTACCAAAAATAGGCCAGATTTTTTGAAAGAAAGCTGTTGGAAAGCCATCCGGACCCAGTGCTTTGTCACCACCTAAACCAAATAGAGCCTTTTTAACTTCCTCTTTAGTAGTTGGAGCCATTAAAAAATTGTTCATATCTTCTGAGATTAGAGGGGGGATAACTTCCAGTACTGAATCATAAGTTCTCTCATCAATGTCCTCCTGAGAATTATTCTTTGAAAAGAAATCCATGAATTCCTTAATAATGCTATCCTTGTCTCCAACCAGCTCCCCTGCACTATTCTTGATATAGAAAATCCTATTCTTAGCTCTTCTGATTTTGACAGAATTATGAATTTTTTTTGTGTTTTTATCCCAAGCCTTAAGCCATGTCTCCCTAGATTTTTATTTCCAAAAGATTTCTTCTTTTCTTAACCATCCATCCAGCTCCTTTTTCAGTCTATTTTCTTCTTGGAAATCCACCTCTTGCATGCCCAACTCAATAACTTTGAGGCTTAGCTGTTTCAATGCATCTTCAATCCTACGAATTTCTTCAAAAATATTTCTAAAGTTTACTCTATTCCAAATTTTAATTTTCTCTTTTAGAAATTGTAATTTTTTGAAAAAGATAAAGGCTTTATTACCTACTCTTTTCGGAGCATGATCCCACCTATTTGAAATAAGATTGCTAAAATCCTCTGCCTAGAACCATATCATCTCAAACTTGAAGGGGCATCTTTCTAGGGTTTTTTCATCTTACACATAAATAGATCAGGAAATGGTCCGAACCTTGAAATGACAAAATTTCAGCTTCATAGGTCCAAAAAGTGTCTGCTCAGTTTCCTGCTAAGAAGAATCTATCAAGTCTTTTAGCTATGTTCAAAATGCCTTCTCTTCGATTAGTCCAAGTAAAGTCACCCTTCTTGAAAGTAACTTCAATCAAACCACCATCATCAACAAAATCACTAAAAGCTTGCTGAATTGAGTTTCACCATCCTTTACCTCCTTTCTTGTCTTCAGGTTTTAGGATAGCATTAAAATCACCTCCCAATATCACCATCTCATCTTTTAAGTCTTTTAATTTTTAGGCTAAACTTTCCCACAACCTCATTTTGAGCATTTTGTTATTTGGGCCATAGATATTGAATAAAGATAATTTACACCTCAACTACTTTGAGTAAACCTCCAAACATTGCTAGTTTTGATCTTGCTGCCTGACAGTTACCTCTAAGACATCTTCATTTCAGAGGGCTCCTAGTCCACCTGAAGCCCCTTGTGCCTCTATCCAATCACATTTCCATTTGTTGAACTTCCTATCATAAAGCAAAAAATCCTCTTTCTTAATCTTTGTTTCTTGTAATAAAATAAGATTAGGTTGCGTTTGATCAAAACACTGTTTGATCAAACGCATCTTGTCAAAGGCATTGCAACCTCTGACATTCCACAATAGGAGTTTCATTTCTCCCAGGAAAAGGCATAACCTTTTCCCAATCTTAAAAGCTTGGTTTGATCAGAAGCATTACCAGTTATGGCTAGCTTCACTCTATTAGATTTAAAACCTCTCCTCTTCTTTTCTCTAATTCTTGATTTAAGAACCTGTGATGGAGTTTTTTCTACTTGCCTGATGTTTGTTACATCTTGTGAATCAGCAAGGCCAAGATCATTTAAACTTCCTTACACTTCCTGCCCAGCATAGTCTGATTCCCAATCTTTTGAAACATCACCATTGTCTTTGTTACTATCAAAGGCACTATTTAGATTTCTTATTGGAGAAATTTCTATATCTTTGAAATTTAAATTATCATCTATTTTCTCTTCCTCATCTCTAAGTGGATGAGTTTAAGAAACTTGAAACTCTTGAAAAAGGTCATTCTCAACCCCTATATTGAGGCCATTTTTCATAATAGGGCTAGCTTGACCCTTGTTAGTTAGAGTCTCCAAAACCATAAGGGGTAAAACATTCATTATTGCAGATGTAGCCAAATAGTCATCCAGAGGACTAGCATTTTGTGGGTTCCTTTGTAGCGACATTACCCCTAGAGAGAAGGTGTATATCCTTTGAGCATCTAAAACTTCTAGAGGAGTTTCCTTAACAATCTATGTTGACAATCTATCCTCTCCCAAGGAGTTTTGAAAGATCACCCCCTGAATCACTGCCTCCTTTGCCAAGTTATACTCTTTCCTCCACTGAGGAGTATTTCCTTGTCCTCTATCTGGGGAGAAACCCTGATTTTCTATCAGGTCTACATAAACTTTCCATCCTCCTAAAAGTTCTTGTTCGATCTGGTCCAAGAGTTTATCCTCCTCAAGCCCTTTCCCTTGAGTTTGCACTACCAGTTGGGGAGGTTTTTGTGTGCTCTCAGTCTCCTCTCCCTCCCAAATTTCCACCATTTGTTTCCAAGTTCCATGCTCTGTCCCCAGGATGATAAAACTTGGAATAGGGTCATTGTTTTGAATCTTAATAAGGATATGAGGATGAATAGAGGCATATTTTTTATTGATCACTTCTTTGGCTATGACATAAGATCCAATCTTATTACCGATTTGTTCTAAGGTAGTTTCATCCCAGTATTCCATAGGGAGGTTGTGAAGGTTCAACCATATTGGGTATTCGTTGAGCTTCTCTTTCTGGGGATCAAAATTTTCCTCCCAATATTTCAAGTAAACCCCACACCCGCTTATCAGGTAAGGGCCATTTTTTAGGATCCATAACTTCTCCCCTTTAACAACAAAAATCCCCATGTAAAAGCCATTTGCTAGGGTTTTGAGTTAACATTCTTCCCCCATACTTGACTACACTAGTCTCTAACCAGGGACACAGAGAGCCAGGGTCCTAACCATTTAAAGAAAAAAGCTCTATCTTTGAGGGACTCTACTGCATCAAGCCATTGAGGATTAGCTATCTTAAGAGTTAACATTACCTCATATTTGATATTGCTCTCATCTTCTTTGGTTGGTTGAGGGGAATCCGCTGGTTTCGCCTTTGGGTGATAGAACCTTTGTTTAATCTTTGTGAAATCAAAGTTTCCATCAAACCATGTGTATAGAGGTGCTTGACCATGGTGTGCTTGACCACCAATCCTATTCCAGTTCTCCCCTCTCCTTCCATTCCAGAAAAAACCCATCTAGGGTTTCGAAACTCCCTTATCTCATTTCTCCTTTCAGGGAAAAAATGATCCTGCTGACGTAACTGATTTTGTTGATTGAAAGGCCAACCCTTATGTCCTTGTCCATTATAAAATTGCCCTAATACATTATGAATGGTGCTCTCACACCAATTTTTGTTCCATCACCAATGGATCGATTTGCAGGTGACCATTGCTTCCCTACTGGCTCCCGCTGCTCTCCCTGCTTCCACATCTCTCTATTAGATATCTATATCTTACTATCGATTGACCTCATGTACAAATCATAAATATATACAATTATTATTTATTTATTAACATTTAATTAACATAAATATTTTATGAGATATATTTTATTTAAATTTTTTTTTAAAACTAATTCATATGTTAAAAGTGCTCTTTCCAAAATTTAAATTACTTTAAATCTCAAAAATATTAATAAAAGAAAACTTGGGTAATTTTTATGATAATAAGAGAACACTTAAGAATTCTCATGTTAATTGTCTCTCAATAGAATCTAAAATTATTAAAATATTATCAGATATTACATATTTAAAGATTTCCAGTTGCAGCTCTCAATGTGAAGTTGTCAATCTATCCAATGTTGTAAAGGCCAAGATCAATTCCAATATAAAAAAATTGGTTCTTACTATAAAATCTGATTCTTGAAATAGACCTTTCAAAGTCTATAAAATCCATTAATTGGGCCCACAACTTCATAACCTAATTAACGAGAGCTGTGTTACAGCAGGAGTCCATCCTAATAGGAAAGAAAATCATGATTAAGAAAAAAATTAAAAGACAAATTGACCAGTTGCAAGATAGAGTTACTTGACAAGAGGCATATTTACAACTTAACACCTACAATAAAATAGCTTGTGTAATCAGACAAAATGTTTCTAAATTATGTGGCTAGTTTGAAATAGAGGTTAAAATATTACTTTCCACTAATTACTAAATCTTTCAATACAAATCTTTTATACTTATTGTTTACAATGCAAATAACTTATTATAATTTGATTTACTTAATCCTATTACTCTATTGTCTTTGAGGTTGAAAATATCTATTGAAATAATGTTTATCTCAATGGCTGCACTACAGATTTTCTATTTCAAGAATCAGTTGGATACATGAGACAAATTTAATACTCAATTCATGAGTTAAGGATCCAATGTTGCATATTATAATTTCTCAAAAATCGAATTCATGGTTACATGCCTAATTTCTATTTATTTAGAATAATTAAGGCCTAGCCATTCAATGAATTTTTCTTTCTTTTGACATGTGCACAATTGTGGTAGGTATAGTCTAGACTAGTATGACTGAATCTACGATAACAAAGATGTCAAAATTAGAATAATTAACTCAAGATGAACAAATTTCATGTTGTCCTTGATATTTAGCTCTTGATGAACAAATTTTTGAAATGGTCGAAGCCTATGAATTCACTTAGCACTCAATATCTAGAGAAAGAGATAAAGATGGGCATTGTATACAAAGAGGAAGAAGAACACACCTTTGCATAGTCAAAATTTGATTTGACACATGACAAAACATTACTAGGAAGAGACCTAGGTGTATTAGTCCATGCAAAAAGAGCTCCACCATCCATGTCATATTTTAGAGGGAAAGAAAATTTTATGCTAGATCTGATACATCATACCCAAAAATATGCATACATTCTTTCAGAGAGAATAAGAAACATAGAGATATGGAGGGGGGGGATAGAGATAAAATATAGAGTGAAACATTGAAAGGTAGAACAAGAGAGAGAGATTGAGAAATAAAGGTAGAAAGAGGGAAAAATAGAAAGATAAAGATGTATGAAGTGATATATTAGAGGTATTTAAGAGGGATTATATATATATATATATATATATATATATATATATATATATATATATATATATATATATATATATATATATATATATATATATATATATATATATATATATATATATATATATATATATATATAGACACACACACACACACACATATATATAAGGAGTTAAAAATATAAATATTTTACAATAATTCAAATTTTAATGGAACAAAATAATTGTAAATTGAACTATTAATGACTTTTGTTTGTCATAGTAATTTTTTGATCTATATTAGATTAAAAAATCTATAAAAAAATAGTCAAAATATAAAAATGTAAATGTTAAAAATAACAATAATTTGAAATATATAATATTAATAATAAATAATATAATCTATAGCTAAAATATGATTATAATAAGAAAAAAAAAAAAAAGCTTTGCTCTGCTTTGCAAATTCGCGCATTCTATTTGTAGAATATCTCGACTCTCAACTCAATTTTTTTGAGAAAACCAAATATGCCTCCTATCTTCCTAGGAGGTCATTTTATGAAGATCGGCATAATTTATCTATTAGATCAGCACATATTCCAAAAAATGAATCCTCATGGATCCCTACTTCCAAACAAAATGCTTGAAGGGCAAAAAAATCGGTAGCCTTCAGTCCCCATTTTCGATCAATCCAGGAAAGTTCTTTCGCAATACCATTAAGCAATAGATTTGAGGGCCTCCATAATAAGATCTCCCACCCAGAAGGAGTTGATCCCACTGAAGATTGGCATCAAAAGTATAATAATTTATACTGCCCACCTCATCGGTGTAATAAGCTAGGGCAGATCAAGGAAAATTTCCACAATATCCGAAAGAGACAAAATGATAATCCTATGCATAGGAGGAAGCCTGATAGCGCTTCAATGGGTAATCAATATGCAGGTAAGGATCTTCCCCCATTCGTTAATGGTAAATTTTATTCTCTACCCCATAGAAGAGGATCCATTAATAACAATCTCAAAAATTTGAACTCTTCCAAGCATATCAATCTCTCACCCAGTCTTTCTAACCTGGACCAGGAAACCCTAGTATTAAATATTAAAGATGGTTCTATAGAAAAAATCCAAGAAATGTGTGCAGGTTTTGGTCCTAATCTACAGGTGGAATGGATTTGGAGTATCTCATGGCATCATCGCAGATTTGTTAAAGTCAATTTGGCGCAAAGAGGTAATAGTCTCTATTCTACCAGATAACTTTATTTATCTTGATTTTAGCAATAAATAATTGAGAGATGAAATCCTAGTTAATGGATGCCCTAGTTTTAGGAATACATCCTTCTCTACATTTGAATGGATGCCCTTTATTAATCCAACAATGTTACAAAATTTTAAAGTAAATAAATCCATACTCAAGAATCTTCCATTGGATCTTTTTGAGGAAGATACTCTCAGAAAAATTGGAAACTGTTACAGATCATTTGTTGGCTCCATAGAGACAGAGCATTACTATGCAGAAAAATTCATCATAGTTAACATGAATCTCAACACTAAATCCATTCCGCCCATCAAACTTTTTTGTAAATCTTCTTCCGTTACCATTCGGCCTACATTAATTGAGGAATTTATTGAAGCCGAAGAAATTGATGAATCCCTTAACTCACCGACCCTTAAAAATAGTTACCTTGAATCTAACACATCTCCTCCAAATAGTAGCAAGAGGAGAAACTCCCTTTCAATTATCCCCAATTGTGACAGCTTTAATACAAATGTCTCTTTCTTCAAAGATAAAGGTGGTTTTAGGATTGACCCAAACCCTCTCAACAAGGAGATATTCAATCAAGATTATGGTTCGCCTGGCAACATTAATCCCCTCCTCTCCCCCCTGCATCCCATAGGCCTAGAAGTTTCTTGCAATGAGCCTTACTCATCTCAGTGCAATCCTCCCCCCTCTCTTGATTCCAAAATTTAGGTCATCGAGAATAGAATGATATTGGTAGGTGGATTAATGGAGGATCTAAAAGAAGTACAAAAGGAGATCAATGAAGAATTATCTCAATGGCACAACAAAGAAGCATTAAAAACCAAAGATCAACAGAACCAAAAAATGGAGTCCTCTCACATCTCACTTCCAATTGAAGTAGAATCTATTAACAAGGCATTAGGACTTAATCAAGAGCCAGACCTAGAAGATTATGGAAAAAATATTTTAGACCATGAAGATTCTTTCATTAATTCCATTAGGGAGAATGAGGACTGTGTTCAGGATGACATGTATAGGGAGGAAAACTTGTTTAAAAAACCCCAACAAGAAGATGAAGACATCAATAGATGTTTAGATGAGATAAAAAATGCTGATAGATAGCTAGGTATTGCAACTACCACTGAGGGTTTATCCTCTCCTATTACCCTTAAGATCAAAAATAAAAGAGGCAGGAAATCAATCAATGAGTTGCGATCAAAAGATGGTAAGGCTGAGAACCAACCGAATTTATTTGACATTCTGAATGTAGGGAAGGGGAAGAGCCTTCCCCAAGGGCAATGAAAATAACAACTTGGAATTTTAGGGGCCTGAATGCCCCTAAAAAACAAAGATTAATTAAAAGATACCTAAATATATTTGAATTTGAAATAATAATATTACAGGAAACTAAATTAAGTAAGGAGGAAAGTTTGAAGTTTAGTCTAAAACTAGGTGTATGGAAGTCAGAGATAGTCTTCTCAGAAGGAGCATATGGTGGGCTGGCAACTCTTTGGGACCCTAGGAAAGTAATGATCGAAGGAATATCGAAACATAGTAACTGGTTACTATTAACAGTTATCAGCTTAAAAATAAATTTAAAATTCAAACTCATTAATGTATACGGACCTATCCCTAATTCAAAAAAGAAAAAACTTTGGCAAGATTTACACATTCAACTTTCCAACAACCTAGATGATATACACATTCTAGGAGGGGATTTTAATGCTATCCTAGACATTAAAGACAAATTTGGTGGATCGTAATTTGTTTCACAATCACAAAAAGACTTTAGTCTATGGGTCAAAGATAATAACTTGACAGACATCAACACTAAGAATGGTTTGTATACTTGGAACAATCACAGATTAGGTTTTAGTCATATTGCTAAGAGATTGGATAGGTTCTTGATTAGCGGTGATATGGGAAATTTTAATTATAATACATTTGCAAAAAAATTATCTAATTCAGGGTCGGATCACTTCCCAGTTAGATTAACTATTATAGAAAACTTCAAACCGCTTAGAAACCCATTTAAATTTGAATTCATGTGGTTTCAGGAGGAAGAATTTATGCAACTTTTGGAAGAGTGGTGGAAACAGATTAAAGTCTCTGGCTCTAGGATGTACTGCTTAGTAGCCAAGCTTAAAATAATTAAACATAAGATTTTGGACTGGAACAAAGAAAAATTCAATAATATCTTTGAACAAAAAAACAAAATAGAGGCTGAAATAAATAGCTTAAATGAAATCGTCATAGAGCAAGGAATGAACGAAACAACCTATAGAAAGGAAAAAGAACTAATGGCTAAACATGCGGAGATCCTAACTAAGGAAGAAATCTTTTGGAAGCAAAAATCCAGAGAGACATGGCTTAAAGAAGGTGACAACAATACCAAATTCTTCCACAATAGTACTAACAACAAAACAAATATAAATGGAATTACAAAATTAAAGGATTCAAATGGTGATCTCATAGATGATCCAAAACTTATATCAGAACAACTTGTTCACTTTTATCAAACGCTTCTTAACAACTATGAATATTCCAATTTAGACGCGCAAAATAAACTATTGTCGTCAATCCCCAAATTAATCTCTAAAAAAGATAATAGATGGATAAATAGCAAGTTATCGTTAGAAGAAGTCAAAAAAAGCCCTATTTCAGCTTCACCCTAAAAAAGCTCTTGGACCTAATGGCTTTCAAGCTGGCTTCTTCCAAAAATATTGGCATTTCCTAGGTGAGGACATCTGGAAAGTTGTAGAAGTAACCAGAAACTTAGGCTCATTGTTAACAGAAATCAACAATACCTTTTTCTCTCTCATCCCCAAGAAAAATGATAGCTTAGAACCTAGAGATTTCTGCCCAATTTCCCTCTGTAACACAATCTACAAAATTCTTTCTAAATGCTTAGCAAACAGGCTCAAAACCTTTCTTCCATCAATTATCTCTGAAGAACAGACAGGTTTTGTCCCTAATCGTTCATTTTTGGATGGAATTATAATAGCTCAAGAAATAGTGCATACAACTCAGTACAACAAATAATCTTGCATGCTCATTAAAATAGATATCCAGAAAGCATATGATAAAGTTGACTAGAGATTCTTATGCAAATGCTTAGAAGCCTTCGATTTTTCCAAACAATGGATTAATTTAATATATAATTGTATCTCTTCACCCAAGATATCCCTCTTAATTAATGGGACTCTTGAAGGCTTTTTTGAAATCTCTCGAGGCATTAGACAAGGGGACCCACTATCACCCTTCCTCTATGTGATTATGGTAGAAGCCTTAGGTAGATCTATAAATAAGGCACATATAGAAGGTAAAATTATAGGAGTTAAAGTAACTAATAACATGGCCAACATAACCCATCAACAGTTTGTAGATGACACAATTCTGTCAGGGGCATGTAATAAAAGGGAAGTAAAGGCATTCAAAACAACACTGGATATCTATATGAAGGTGTCTGGCCAAAGTGTCAACCCTAATAAATCAGAAGTTTTCTTTGTTAACTCTTCCCTGTCTAAAGAAAGACAGATTTGTAACATTCTAGGTTACAAAATTGGTAAGTTCCCTTGCAAATATTTAGGGATCCCCCTAGACAAGGGAGTACGTAGCTCTAAATTATGGGAATTAGTAGTTTCTAAAGTACAAAACAAAAAAGGTAGTTGGAAAGGAAAATGGCTCACTAAAGCTGGTCGAGCTATGATGATTAAATCTATCCTATCTGTTATTCCCACCTATCAAATGTCTATACTTCCGCTTCCTGTCAACATCAAATCTAACTTAGATAAACTCCTTAGAGACTTTTACTAGCAAGGTACTTCAGAAGAAAAGATAACAATGCTTATTAGGTGGGATAATATTTGTAAACCAATTTCCCAAAGTGGGTTAGGCATTAAGTACCTTCAATGGCAGAATACAGCTCTAGGAGCCAAATTAGTTTGGAACATTTATAAGAATCCCAGTAGAAAATGGACAATTATCCTTCTGAATAAATATATCCCAAATGCAGAACCCATCAATATTTTTAGATCTCATTCACACACTAAAGGTTCCCGTATCTGGAATTTCCTTATAGAATCCAGAGGAGTTATCAATAACCTACTCACATGGGACATTGGAGCAAGTAACAAGGCACTTTTTTGGGAAGATTCATGGGGAGGGCTTCCCCCATTGAAAAGAGAAGGATTCTCACAGGAATATATAGATAATTGCAAAACTAGTATTGGTAAGTACGTTAAGGATTACATCTCTTCTGGAGCAGACCATGTATGGAAAGATATAGATATCACCCTTGGAAATCACAACGAAAACCTTAAGCTCCAAGAAATCCTTAGCAATAGAGTAATCTCATACAAAAATAGAGAAGATCAACTAATTTGGGCTGGCTCAAATGACGGAAACTATAAAGTCAAAGATGGATATAAAGCAATTTTGAAAGAACAAAATCTGGACACCTTAGATATCCCCCTAAACTTATGCTGGAACAAAGCATGCCTCCCAAAGGTAGGGATATTTCTCTGGGCAGCATTACAAAAGAAAATACTAACAACAGATAGAATTAGGAGACTAGGTTTTGAAGGCCCATCTAGATGTCTGTTATGCGAATGCCAAGAAGAAGAGGTTAACCACTTACTTATAAATTGTGAATTTTCCCAAGAATGTTGGAACTGGTTAAGTAACTACTTAAATTGGTACTCAACAAGGCCTATAGATATATTGGATTTTCTCAAAGCTTGGCCTTCACCAAATAAGGATAGCCTATTTAAAGATATTTGGGTTATTGCTCCATCTATAGTTCTATGGGAAATATGGAAAGAACGAAATAGAAGAATCTTTACAAATCAAAAACTCAAGTGGAGATCGATAACTAATAAAATAGAAGCCTCAATTATCGAAGTAATTAATAACAGACTCCGTAACCAAAATAGCTATGAAAACTCATTTAAGCAATGGTACAATAACCTTAGAAGGCGATGGCCAAAATTGGCAATCCCCCCATTATACAGAAAAGGAGGGGAAAAAACAAAGGCTGATAGTAGCACATGTAAATGGACACCACCTAAGGAAGGGTGGTATAAACTAAATTTTGACGGCACCTCCAGAGGCAACCCAAATATAGCTGGTATTGGTGGGATCATCCACAATTGGAAGGGAGAACATATTTCTAAATTTGCTAAACCCATTAAACCTACTACCAATAACATGGCTGAATGCAATGCAGTCCTAGAAGGACTCAAAATTTGCTATCAATTAGGTTTGTCAAAAATTGAAATAGAGGGGGACTCCCAAATTATTGTTAATGCAATCAGAACTAGGAAAACACCAAACTGGAAACTTAATTCAAAATTAGAAGAAATCTTAGAAATCTTAGATAAAATCCCTCAAAAAGAAGTAAAACATATTTATAGAGAAGGAAATTGTGAAGCCGATCTTCTAGCAAATAGAGGAGCAAATGGTGAATGCTTTGTAGATAGAATATAAATAATAAATGGTTAAGCTAATATATATCATAAATAGTTGCCCATAATGACCACATTCTCCATCCCTACAAGCAATAATTCATAAAACTAATGGATATTACCAAACCAAATATGTCTCCAGCAATTCATATAGATTATTCAGACTCACAAGAAAATGGGATACACAGGCATAAATGAATAGGAAAGTTTTTTAAATCTAGGACGATCAGATTTAAAACTAAATTAAAACTCTGCCTTCCCCTAAACATGGACATCTATCAACTAACCAGACTTATGATATTCATTTGGAATATCAGGTTCCTCAGATATTAGACACTTTAAGGTAAACTCTGTTGTTGACCATTTTTTGGGTCGTGGATGTCGCAATCTATATAGTTAGCCAGAACTTATATATCACTATTAAATTAAGTTCCATCACATAAGTAGATTCAGTATCTATTATTGAATCAAGCAGATTTGGCTCTAATTATCGTATATGTTTCCCCCTATAGAGAGAGTCGTTTAGAGAGACCGCTACAAGATAATTTTACTCTATTAGACAGGTATATCCAGATAGTAATATTCCCGATACATATTTAAACTTGACCTTCCTCTAGTAGATCTTTGCATTATTCCCCCTTTTTTTCTATATTGAAACCAAACCTCATTTTTTGAGACCTGGTATATCTGCCCTCTTCAATTTTAGAAGACTGTCTAAAGTTGTTTCTCCTGTGTATTCTAGCCTATTCATTAGAAATCATATGGATTAGTATAGAGGGAGGAAGCTATAGCCTTAACTATTCTACTTTAGTTTAGCCCCTTTAAACTCTCGAAATCTTCCTAACAAATCTATAATAGCAGAGCTCTGAAGGAATCCTCTAAAACAGTCTTCTAAATACTATGTCTACCTGCCATTATCATGTAATAGTAGGCTTTGAATCATATATGATACTCCCTAGTATTAGATAGATCTCCCACCGCCTTTAGAGAGATTTATTATTCTGACAGATTTCTGGCAATTCACCCAAGCAATATAAATTAAATCATTTCAGGGTAACCCGAGATAGGCTATAGTATCAATGATTTCCCCATGGAAATAGAAAATTACGCCCTTCACTATCAATATCGGGAAATAATTACATGTTTCAAGATAATCATTAGCATCTAAATTAATCACTGATTTTCATGAAGGAATGTACATTCTAGATTATCTACAACAAGTCCGGTTTCTTTAAAGAACTAATGTTTATGATGAAATGAAAGATCGAGAAGGAGTCTTACAATCATGAATCAACATGAGCCTTCATGGGGGTTATGAGGATAGGCGGGAAAGCTGCAATATAGGGATTATAAACTCAGATGTCTTTAGAGAGCCTTAGAATTCACACCCTACAAAAGTTAACTTCCTGTAGAGATGGAAATGAAACTGATAACTTTTGCAACCAAGGGCAGTCGAGCTATGGAGTTTAGAGGTTGCATTCTGCTGGAACATTGGAATCAAATCCTAAAACCTTTGTCAAATTTAGATAGGAGGGCAGTTGAGAGAGCTTTGGGAGACCAACATTTTGACAATACATTCACATTTAGGACCAATGGCGCAGTCATTGGACAGTTTATAGCTCTTTCTTTCTTCACAGGTAAGTGTAAAGAGGATATTATCCAGACTACTAGGATCATATTCAATGAAGATTTGCTGGAAGGGCTAGATAATATGGTTTTAAGCATCGATAACCTTCTCACCATCTCGTACCTTGAAATCACCATGAAAACAAAAGTAGCCAAACTTAAAGCAATTCCTCAAACCCAACGTATACCCATGATTTCATTCAAAGGTGAAGAATGTTTTGACAAGCATTGGCCCGAGATGCTGAGGAACTTAGATTTCCTTTATAATGAAGTCCTCTTTAGAGTGCAGGATTCAATTGAAGTAATCAAATATTAGAAACAGGAAGGCTTCCCCATCCCAAAATACCTAGACAAAGTAAATTCTGAGAATTATCACATCGTGGCCCCAAAGATACCAAGATGCACATGCCATTCAAAAAAGCCGATTGCCGAAGAAGAGTTCATTGTCCTAATGGAGAAGGATGAGACCCTCTAGAATTGTAAGATATTCCAGAGGGAGGAAAATATATGATTTTTGGTTTACAGTCATCCTTTTGAAAGCTTATATGATATAGTTTAGTTATAAAACTTGATACAATGATCACATGTTTAAAAGTACTAAACAGGGATTTATTTCATAGACCTTTTATAGATAAGGAAGATAATGCTAAAGTAAGTAGAAATAGTATTATACATGTACCTATCTTTCAATATAGTATTGTATATTCTATTTACAACTTAAATAGTTTTCTTATTCTCCATGGAATGTGGAAATTTTACTTTAAATTTCTCTTCAAAATGATTTGGCCTAATTCAGATTTGTTATATTCTTTATGTGTCCTTTTTCCATAGATAAACTAAAATAAGGTGCCTTCTTTAGCTCGTATGTGCTCCCTTAATAGAATATTATATGCTCAAAGAGCCTATGGTAAATATTTACCTTTCAAGGATAGATTATATAAGGCAGGCCAACTGCTCCTAATCATAATTATCTTACTATAAAGTATCAATTATAGCAGTGTCTCTCTTATAACAGGTTATTTTCTTTCATAATTCCTAGGCAAACTCTATGATAACGATAGATAGATCAAATCAACAGATCTACGCTATTCTAGCTAACTCCCTTAGCCAATAATGTTTTAAGAAGCCTCAACTCTTCACCTTATTTATTTGGATAATGGCACACATATCTCCATAGATATAGGAAGTGCCTTGTCTCCCCTCAAATAGATTAAAGAAGCATTATTGAGTGTAGACCCGGAACTCGAAGAGACATTAGCATCCAACAGTTAGGGCATTTTAAAACTTATATCATTATAAATAGTATATGCCCATATAACGACCCTCATCTCTTCCCTGCATAAATATATATGTAGGATAACATGGAAAATTCAGTTAAACTCACCTGTAGCAGGGGCCAGTTGGCTTTCGTAGGTAAGGTATTGCCAAAACATGTCAAAAAGATGCTAATAAATAAGCACCCCCTCATTACTAGATCTCTCCTACGTATCTTAGGCAGGGAATTTACCAACTTAGAAGACTATCATAGGGTTCTCAACAATATCACGTCAAGGTTTGTTGTCTGTTGGAAACTGAATTGAAACAATTGTTATATTGTCATTGATGTCAAACGTTAATTGGTAAGACTGTTGCTACTTAGAAAAGTACTATATCTATTTGAGTGTTGTTGAGGGGCTAAGCAAGGTTGGTAACAATAGCACCTAAGGAAAGGTTGAGTTATCTTGATACTACAAAGTGTACTTGACTATGTTGCACTATGATGAGATAATGTATTGTTTATCTTAGTAAGATTGAAGACTAAACTGGTAGGCTTAACCGAGAAAAGGATGGAAAAATCATGTTTAAGCCGAGTTATGTTAGTGTCAACCGAGTCAGTTTATGTCGAGCAAAATTATAGTGTCAACCGAGCATCAGTAAATTGCCGAGGAAGACAATGCAAGCCGAGGAGACAATTTTAGTATTGATTGAGCATTCTACATGGAGACTGAGTGAACAATCATAGTATTGACCGAGCATCAACAATTTTATATTTGAAGAGAATTTAATTTTGGAGCCGACATTGTTGAATTCTTGGATTATGTAAAACGTGTTGACTTTATTTATTGATTGTTTGGAAGCATTAAATGCTTTGTAAAATGTTTTATTGTAAATCTTTAAGAGATTTGAGATGATTCTAGAAAAGGATCCGAAGATCATAAAGCGGGTAGATTCAATGAATCTGACCTAACCCTAAGATCTACGAATGAGATTAAGCGGAAAAAGATGAGTTAACCTAATTGAGGAAAATATAAGGGAACCTGAACATTGTGATATGGATGCACATGGTGAACAGAGAATGCTATAAGAGAAAAGTTTTATTAACTAAATAAGCAGAAAAGGCTAAAGGAGAAGTGTGGTGATTGCTTGAAGAAAAGTTTCAAGTAGATCAGAGATGGAAATGGAAAAGTTTCAAAGTCAGTAAACTAGCATTAGTGTACGGAATCGGATTTGATATTTGCAAAGTGAATTGTATATTTTCAGATATTACTGCTGCTACTTTCTAACCATTGTAACAGTCAAAATCCTTTTAATAGAGGTTGACCTAACAGTCATATGTTAAATCCTTTGAACAAGATTGCATTCTAATGGAGTGTATGTAAGTCCTATGACTAGGCTCACTTTTAACAGGGTGATTGAAATCCTTTAACCAAGTCACATTTGACAGTGTGTATTGTAACCTTTGATAGGGTTGGCTTTTTACCGAGCTCACTTCAGAAGAGTGAAAATAATAGTAGCATGTTACAAAGTGGTTTTTCCCAAATTGGGTTTCCACTATAAATCCTGGTGTTTATACTTGTATGAATGTTTAGATCTGAACATTGCTATGTTTTACAAGTTAAGTTACAGCTAGGTAGTGGACTGCATTGTGAGATGTTTCTATTATTGAATTAGTGATGACCGAGTTTATTTTTGTTTTGGATCTAATTTAAGAATAAGTTTATGAGATTGTTTTATACATCAGGACCTGAGAACACTTGATTCACCCCCCCTCTCTATTGTTCTAAATCATATTAACAATTGGTATCAGAGCTTAGTTGCTTATTATTAGTGTGGACAAATATCAAGTTTAAAGGGGCTTGAAGCAAATGATTAGGATGTATAAGGAGGTACCAAAGCTAAACAAAGAAAATTTCCCTGCATGACAAAGTTTGATGAAGCTGCATCTAGCCGGTATTGGCAACTCTTCAAAGTACTACATTGAGAATAGTTATGTCTCACCTATCGCACCTTTGACTGCTGAAGAAATGAGAGCTAAGCAAGAACATAATCAGGCAATGTTGGAAATTGCATCTGCCCTAAGCTATCCAGAATTTGAGGACATTAAGGACTGCACTACTGCAAAAGATATGTGGGACACTCTTGCAAGGATCTATGGTGGTGACTTGAATGTGCTGAAAGCAAAGGCCAAGAGTCTTAGAGGTAAGTTTGATGAAATGAGAATGCAAGGTGAAAACATTGCACAATATTGTAGTAGAATAAAATAAGTTGTGAATGCTATTAGAGGAGCTAATGGGACTATTGATGATGAAACTATAATTGGGAAAGTATTAAGAACCCTGCATCCTATATATGCTATTAAGATCTATGCTATTCAGGAATCTAGATGTAACTCTACTAATGTGCTTACTTTGGAAAGTTTGGTTGGTAAGCTGACTGCTTTTGAACTCTCTAATTATGATAATTTCACTGTTGAAAGTATTGGAAATGTTGAATCTGCTTTTAAGTCACAGCTAGTTCTAAACAAGCCTAAGAAAGAAAAAGAAAGATGCATCAGTGAAAGTGAAAGTGATAGTGATACTTCTGATGAAGACCTAGAAGATCTAGAAGCTCTTATGGCTAGAAGACTGAGAAGGGGAAAAGGAAAGTATAAAGGTAAACTCCCTATTATATGTTTTGCATGTAATAAAGTTGGTCATATAGTTGCTAGATGTCCTGACAGGAAGGATAAAGATGATGAAAGAAAAAGCAAACACAAAGACAGAAAAGATGACAAAAGCTACTGATGGAAAAGAGACTACAAGGGAGAAGGTAAGAAATCTTGTTACATTGCTGAAAAAGAGACTGATACTGATAGTGATGATTTTGAAATTGAGGTAGTTTATGTGGCAATGAAAGATGAATCTGATGAGGATGAGAAAACTGCATTAATATCCTATGTGAACAAGAATGATAAATAGATTATTGATAGTGGTTGTTCACATCACATGACTGGTGACAAAAACAAGTTTGAGACCTTACATCATTACAGAGGTAAAAGTGTAAAATTTGGTAATGATGCACCATGTCCTGTTAGAGGAAAAGGTTTGATTAAACTAACTGATAAGATATCTTGTGAAAATGCATATTGGGTTGAAGGTCTTAATTACAATTTGTTAAGTGTTACTCAGCTTAACAAAACTGGTTACCGAGTGGAATTTCATCACAAGAAAGCTAAAATATTTAATGCTACTGGAGAACTGATTGGAAGTGGAGATCAAACTAGAGGTAATTTGTTCTATCTTGACCTATCTGAAGAAACATTTTTGATTGCACAACTTGATGATATTTGGTTATGGCATAAAAGGTTGTGTCATGTTAACTTTGACAATTTGGTAGAGATAAGTAAGAAGAAAAAGATAAGAGGTCTACCTAGATTGAAGAAACCTGAGAATGTAATGTGCAAGGAATGCCAGTTAGGAAAAATGACAAAGTCAAGTTTCAAGAGAAAATCTTTTACTTCTGAAAACATTTTAGATTTGGTTCATACTAACCTTTGTGGACCTATGGGTGTACAAAGTTACTGTGGTGCTAGATACTTTATTTTATTTGTTGATGATCATACTAGGATGATGCATGTGATGTTTCTAAAAGAAAAATCTGAAGCTTTTCAATATTTTAAGTGGTATTTGGCTAAGGTTGAAAAAGAGACAGGTAGGAACCTGAAATGTTTTAGATCTGACCAAGGTGGAGAATTTACATCAAATGAATTTAATCTATTTTGCAATGATAGAGGAATTAAAAGACATATGTATGCACCTAGAACACCTCCACATAATGGTATAGCACAAAGGAGAAATAGATCTATCTTGGATTGTGCAAGGACATTGATGATTGAAAAGAATGTGGCATAGAGATATTGGAAAGAAGCTATAAGCACTGTTGTCTACACTCTTAACAGAGTACAGATCAAGAAAGGTACAAATCTGATACCTTATCAATTATGGCATGGACATGCATCGAGTGTTAAATACTTTAGAATCTTTGGAAGTAAGTGCTATATATTAAAAGAAACTAGGAATGGAAAGTTTGATGCTAAGAGTGATGAAGGCATATTCCTAGGGTACTCCACAAAAAGTAAAGCTTATAAGTGTTTGAACTCTAACACTAAAAAAATTGTGAAAAGTGTGAATGTCAAAATTGATGAGTATGTAGAAAGAAATGAAGCTGACAGTAAAAGAGAACCAAAAGATTATAGATCTTTTGTGTACATTGAAGAAGAAGAAGATGCAAGTAATAGACTTGCATCTGATGTTGAGTCTCAGGTAAGCAATGCCGAGCGATAGATAGAAGCTATTGAGCATCAGGAAAATAGTGTCAAGAGAGAACAAGAATGTACTGAGCTACAAGAAAACATTGTTGAGTATCAGGAAGAGGTTGCCGAGCATTCTAAAGTTGAATCTGACAATTTTGTTGAGGAACATGATGAAATAAAGGAGAGAATAGATGAACTTGTTTTGGCAAAATATGTGAGAAGACAACATAAGCCTAAATAGATAATTAGAGACAAAGATACTGGAATCCAGACCAGAAGCAAGACTAAGGATCCAACATGTCTACTATGTGAATTTGAACCAAAGACAACTAGAGAAGCATTGGAGAATGAAGACTGGATACAAGCAATGAATGAAGAAATTGACCAGATTGAGAAGAATGATACTTGGACTCTGGTGCCGAGATCTGAAAACAAGAATGTTATAGGAACAAAGTGGGTATTTCGAAATAAGATGAATGAAAATGGTGAAATCACTAGGAACAAAGCTAGGTTGGTATGCAAAGGCTACGCACAAGAAGAAGGAATAGATTATGGGGAGACATTTGCCCCTATAGCTAGATTGGAAGGAGTAAGAACTCTGCTTGCATATGCTGCTTATAAAGATTTCAAGGTTTATCAAATGGATGTCAAGTTTGCATTTTTTAATGGTATACTAGAAGAAGAAGTTTACATAGAACAACCAGAAGGTTTTATTGATCCAAATAGAAGACACATGGTGTGCAAACTGAACAAAACATTGTATGGATTGAAGCAAGCACCTAGAGTGTGGTATGAGAGGTTGCACAACTACTTGATACAGATTGGATTTTCAAGAACAAATGACACAAGCAATCTATACATGAAGGATGAAGAAGGTAAAGGTATCTTGTTAGCAAAAATCTTTGTGGATGACATTATTTTTGGTGGACAAGATGCATTATACAAAAGTTTCTCAAATGAAATGCAAACTGAATTTGAAATGAGTATGTTTGGTGAGATCATATTCTTTGTTGGTTTACAAGTATATCAGAGGAAGAATGGAATTTTCATTACATAGTCTAAGTATGTTAATGAAATACTAAAAACTTTTGGGATGGAAGATGCTAAACCCGTGGGAACTCCTATGGTTACTGGACAAAAGTTATCTAAGAATGATGATGCTGCAGAAGTGAATCAAACTCTGTACAGATCTATGATTGGAAAATTGTAGTATGTTGTACACAGTAGACCAGATATTGCATTAGCTGTTGGGATTGTGGCAAGATTCTCTGCTAATCCTAAGGAAACACATATGATGGTTGTGAAAAGAATTATGAGATACTTGAAAGGAACTGTTGACTATGGTCTATATTATAAGAAGGATGAAAAATTTGAACTATGAGTTTATATAGATGTTGATTGGGTAGGAAATGTAGATGAAAAAAAGAGTACAAGTGGTAGAGCTTTATTTCTTGGATAGAGATTAGTCTCCTGGACAAGCAAGAAACAAAATTGCATTTCTCAATCTACTGTCGAGGACGAGTATGTTGTTGCTGCAGTGAACTGTTTAAACTTGGTATGGATAAAATAATTATTGGTAGGCATGAAAGAAGAAATCACTGAACATGTTATTTTCTTTGACAACACAAGTGCTATCAATATTTCTAAGAATTCAGTGATGCACACTAAGACCAAACACATTGCAATCAAGTATCACTACTTGAGAGAATTAGTACAAGACAAAGAAGTCCGAATGGAATATGTGAATACAAAAAAACAACTACCAGACATATTCACTAAAGCTTTACCTAGAGAAGCTCATGAGTATTTAAGAAGTCAATTAGGGGTTCTTCCCCTAACTAAGGCTGCCTAGACAAGCTAGGAGCACTGCATCAAATGTGCTACAGTAGAACATTTGACAAATTGATGCAGAAGATTGTCACACTTTAGGGGTGGCCTAGAGTTGTGAAGAGAAGCAATGACAAGGAATCAGTCATAAGCAAGATGACAGAGGGAGAAACACTGAGCTACACAGATATCATCTACATCTAATGGATATAAATTTTAGTTGTTACTTTGGCATTTTTGTCAAAGAGGGAGAATGTACTGACATGATAACACATGAGATATGGTAACACATGTACTGAAAAGTAAGAGGGAGATGAGCTGATGGAACTAAAAGGAAAGAGGATGATGAACTAAAATGAAGAATCAGGATAGAGGGAGATCTGAATACTTCTGACGGTCACAGGAGTGAGGCTTACAAGATTCTGAATCAGAACGAAGCTAAGGATATTATAAATAAGTTTTTGATGGACAAATAAGATTTTGGATTGGTTGGTAATCCATGTGTTATTCAGGTGATATCATATGGTGTTGCCATCAATGCCAAAGAGGGAGATTGTTGGAAACTAAATTGAAACAATTGTTGTATTGTCATTGATGGAAAACCTTAATTGGTAAGACTGTTTCTACTTAGAAAATTACTATATCTATTTGAGTGTTGCTGAGGGGCTAAGCAAGGTTGGTAACAATAGAACCTAAGGAAAGGTTGAGTTATCTTGATACTACAAAGTGTACTTGAATATGTTGCACTATGATGAGATAATGTATTGTTTATCTTAGTAAGATTGAAGACTAAACTGGTAGGCTTAACCAAGCAAAGGATGGAAAAATCATGTTTAAGCCAAGTGATGTTAGTGTCGACCGAGTCAGTTTATGCCAAGCAAAATTATAGTGTCGACCGAGCATCAGTAAATTGTCGAGGAAGACAGTGCAAGCCAAGGAGACAGTTTTAGTATTGACCGAGCGTTCTACATGGAGACCGAGTGAAAAATCATAGTATTGACTGAGCATCAGCAATTTTATATTTGAAGAGAATTTAATTTTGGACCCGACATTGTTGAATTCTTGGATTATGTAAAACATGTTGACTTTATTTATTGATTATTTGGAAGCATTAAATGCTTTGTAAAATGTTTTATTGTAAATCTTTAAGAGATTTGAGATGATTCTAGAAAAGGAGCCAAAGAACATAAAGCGGGTAGATTTAATGAATATGACCTAACCCTAAGATCTACGAATGAGATTGAGCAGCAAAAGATGAGTTAACCTATTTGAAGAAAATATAAGGAACCTGAACATTGTGATATGGATGCACATGGTGAATAGAGAATGCTGGAAGAGAAAAGTTTTATTAACTAAATAAGCATAAAATACTGAAGGAGAAGTGTGGTGATTGCTTGAAGAAATTTTTTGAGTAGATTAGAGATGGAAATGACAAAGTTTCAAAGTTAGTAAACCAGCATTAGTGTACGGAATCGGATCTGATGTTTGCAAAGTGAGTTTTATATTTTCAGATATTACTACTGCTACTTTCTAACCATTGTAACAGTCAAAATCTTTTTAACAGAGGTTGACCTAACAGTCATATGTTAAATCCTTTGAACAAGGTTGCATCTAATGGAGTGTATGTAAGTCCTATGACTAGGCTCACTTTTAACAGGGTGATTGAAATCCTTTAACTAGGTCACATTTGACAGTGTGTATTGTAACCTTTGACAGGGTTGGCTTTTTACCGAGTTCACTTCAGAAGAGTGAATAATAGTAGCATGTTACAAAGTGATTTTTTCCAAATTGGGTTTCCACTATAAATCCTGGTGTTTATACTTGTATGAATGTTTAGATCTGAACATTGCTATGTTTTACAAGTTAAGTTACAACTAGGTAGTGGACTGCATTGTGAGATGTTTCTATTATTGAATCGGTGATGACCGAGTTTATTTTGGTTTTGGATCTGATTTAAGAATAAGTTTATGAGATTGTTTTATACATCAGGACCTGAGAACAACTGATTCACCCCCCCTCTCTATTATTCTAAATCGTATTAACAATATCAGAAAGACTATCATAGGGTTCTCAACGATATCATGTCAAGGTTTGTTGTCATCATTTCCTCTTGGGGTTTCTAGATATAGAAAGTATGGAAACTTTGTCACAAAATGTTTAAATGAAGATTTGTGGGCAACCTAGATACAGTCCTTAAACATATAAAGAGGGACCCGATTGTCAGTAGGTTGAGTAAAAAGGATATGGCTCCCCCCCTATCTCCGCCCATTATTGCCACTAAGGACTTGGAGGACTATAAAGAGAATGAAGATATAGCTAAGAGAAACACATTATTCCTACTATACTACCTACGTTTACGAAAACCTGAGAAGGGAGATTGGTTCTTCGAATATTGGCACTTAGACGAAGTTGGAATCATAGATAAGGAGTGCCTTGCAGAATTTGAAGAAGAAAATCTAATTGACCTCTGGATGGAAGAAGGTATACCCCACAATCAGAAGATTATTCAACCCCCTGTTACAGAGAGCTCTGACTCAAGATAAAGAGCAATGAAGAGGATCTATGAATATATTAGTGATATCCTTTCATAAACAAAAGTATGTTAATATAAATGAATTTCTATTGTGTTATGTGTTATGTGTTATTAATATAAATTGTGATATGTGTTTTTTAATTCTCTGTACCTCTGTAGCTGGATCCTTATAGTCCCTATAGATCAGTTATCCTAAAACTCAATTATTTCTTAATGAGAGTATAATTTCTCTCAAATTATTATATTGTTATCTTCATAAGGTAAGCATACTATCCCCGTCTAGTTAATTACTTTCTTATAACCATCCCTCTAATCGGCAACGAATTTATATGGAGTTAGAAGTGAATATTCTAGAATCAAAGATACCCTCCAAGCCCTATCCCCTATTTTTTTCCACATAAGTATGGTTGTACAGCAAATATCGACATTAATGTCCCAAAGCAGCTACTTCTAGATAAAAGCTAGCCAGTAATTAAATTGTAATTTATCTAGGAAGGATACATTGAAACCTGGCTTACCAATCAATGGCTCATCATATATATAGGTCTAAGGATAAATATTTTCAAGAGGTAAATTGTTTCAATATGCCTAATACAATTATAGAAATGTGCATGAGTTTTGTCTTTGAGTTAGATTTCGGTCATTTCCTTTCTTTAAAAGCAACGTCTAAGATAACTTGTCATTTGTTATAATGCTCAGATGGGGTTAAGAAATTTGTTATAATAATTTAGTATAGTGCATAGATGATGTTTCGATGAATGGATAGAAGAATTAAATATTCTCTTCCAATCAGATGTATGGATGTACTTACTAGAATTCATTTGAAATATAACTATATATCAGATTATGAATTAGAATGTTACAAGGCTGTTATAAGACTTGCAAATAATCAAAAGCTCATTTATATTTAAAAAAAAAGTGAATAAATCAATTTTGAATAGACATTAGCATATCTCCTTAGCCTTAACTTATATAACAGTTTTTGTTTCATAAGGAGGCTTTTTTTTTGTCATATGCATAGACCTTTTCTTTAGAATTTGTACAGGAACTATGGCTAATAAACCGATAGATGGAACAATGGAAGGTAAGAGCTTATTCTTTCTAGCAAGTTTTTGTCTTTCTAAATTTTGTAACCCTCGTTAAAGAACTTTCAAAATTTGGATATACTAACAAAGATCAAAGCTAAGCTCTGATGTCCAGGTTAAATAATCATTTTGTGGAAACACCTCATAGAGGATTTAATTTGGGTAACCATACCAAATTTTGATTTAGGCTCATTCTCAAAGCAAACTCATAAGAGAAGATAGTCCCTAAGAATTTGGACTACAAGAACTATAAGCTAAGCAACATCTCTAAAAACCTGATGTATATGAGGCTCTTCCTTCCACCGATACAGAGATATATCAATATATTTAATACCAAGCTTGAACTGAGTATGGAGATTATTCAAACTAATTGTAAATGAAGGAATGCCTTCATCTTTTGATGTAAATGAGGGAATGCCCTCATATAATTATTTGTAATAGAGATTTTGGACCATGGTCCCGGGCTAGACTGGAAGTTTTCTTCTCCATTCTTTCCTACCAGTGCCCACACAGAATGAAATTTTGTATTATAATCTAATCTATTAATAAAATCTTTAGCTCAGGTCTTTTACCAATCAATATATATATATATATATATATATATATATATATATATATATATATATATATATATATATATATATATATATATATATATATATATATATATATATATATATATATATATATATATATATATATATCATTAGCTTATTAAATTATTTTTAAATACTTAAATAAGTGATAGATAATAAAGGTGATAAAAACAAGTAGGTGCAAGATAAATAATCCAAACTTAAATAGAAGAAAAATAATTATAAATTAAATTATTTATAATAACTTTTATTTATGATTGTGATAACATAAATAATTAGAATAATTTTAAATTTAAATTTAAATAAAAATAAAAATAGAATAAACAATAATGTGTATCAATAAATAAAATAAATAAAAATAAATAAATTTAATAATAAAATAGAGTTTAATATATAATTTGTTTAATAAGATAATAAATATTTAGATAAAATTGGTTTATTAGATTAATTGTAAAAGAATCATGTATAAAAAGTATAATAAATATTAGTACTTGTACTAATAAAAAAATATTAATCTAAATGTAAAGGAATCATGTATAAAGAGTATAATTAATATTAAAGAATAGTAACATTATTAGTACTTATACTAGTAAATAAATATTTTTTTCTCTTACTTTTTAATTGATTAGACAATTTTTTTTAATTTTCACAATGAAAAAATAATTAAACCCCAACAAAAATAGGAGCAGCCAATAAAATAAAATAAAAACTTTTCAAAAAATTCAAAATAAAAAACAAGGCACTTCAAACATTGAAAATCATGTTTAATATTTTGCACAGTCACT
Organism: Chamaecyparis obtusa; assembly: GCA_027943335.1. Taxonomy (NCBI): domain Eukaryota; kingdom Viridiplantae; phylum Streptophyta; class Pinopsida; order Cupressales; family Cupressaceae; genus Chamaecyparis; species Chamaecyparis obtusa. Next base: position 743,964 of record BSBK01001327.1, on the reverse strand, counting down.
GTTTTTTAGGCAAAGTAATAGCAGAAAATCAATTGAAAACATAAGTCGGCTGGACTAAAAATTGTGCAAACCTCATTATAGATAATGGTTTAGGCCTCCCTAAGGTTTTGAAAGACCATCTGTTAATATTTTCAGAATTTCCAAAACAAACGTCTGTACCAATAGATCCTGCAATTTGGCAGAAATGTATACTCGACGGGATTGCAAAACAAATTTCTAGCTACACCTTTCAAGGAATCGTTGGCAAATGTAGCTACTCCAAATTTCGAGGAGAATGTTTTAAACTAGTAACATCACTGCTAAAAATATCATGGTACCATCCAAGGTAGCATACAACTCATTTTATGTGGCGGATTATATATGGGGAAGAGGGGTATATATTAGAAAATGCAATTAATTAGAGAAAAACATATGATAAATAATATACTTAAAAATATACCAACTTATAAGAATTGAGAAGAGGAAAGATTTCATCCTAGTTATGATGAAATTAACTTCAAATTGGCTGATGATCAAAATATTCATCTAGCAAAAGTGGAAGGAGTGGAGCCACATTTCTGAATATTATTGAAGAAACATTTGCTGTAGCATCCCTGCTCCTCTAGATGACAGCAACCTGCAAAGCATGGACTGCAGAGTTGCTAAATGTCAAACATCTTAGCATAACTTATTACAGCAAGGTGGCTTAAATAGAATATAATCTTATGCATCAACCAACTGCAATATTAAAAGATCTTGATGATGCAAAGATATATTCTTCTAAAATTAAATTACTCTCTTTCTTTTTCTTAAGAATGACTAAGATAAAAGATAGAACATCAACAATGTTAAGCTTTTGCTTCTAATCAGCTTGCAGAGAAAGTTCGGCATTGAATACTATCTTTGAGGAGTCAGGTGATTGTGATTGGTAAGGAGAAAGAGCAGGAAGTAGGAAAATTATGTCAAGTTTCATAGAATCATCTAGACCTCAAACATGCAGGGGGAATGGGAAAAAATGGATACTTTAGAGGTACAATCATTTTGAACAGATTCATTTGCTTGCAGTGTAAAAGAATTACAATTGAGAATTTCTTAGATCGGAACAGAGTCTGTCAGTACTCATGTTTTGGATTTGATTCAGTTTCTTGTTTGATTATGAATGCACAGAAAAGAACAGTCTACTTATGAACTATGGCAAAAATATTGAACGAGGTGTAACAGTCATGTGTAACTGGCCTTAAAATACTTTTTAGTATGAATCATAGAAAGACCCTCAGATTGAAGACAGGACTTCTTAGAATGAGAAAGAAAATATACAAGAGTAACTTCAACAATTTGTCATTCTCAAGTCTATGATCGCTTAAAAATAATAGAAATACTATTATTTGCAAAGTCTCTTAATTTTTCTATTTGACCAGCATCAATCAGCCAGAAGAGTGTCTTAACAGGTCCTATCACTTGGAGCACAGCCTTGTCTCTGCATTTGATCCATCAAAGAAAAAGTTAATCCCAAGTCACGTCTTTTACGAGCAACACAAAATAAAATAATGTGTTGTATGTGATGTCATCTGCAAACAAACCTTTTGCTCTCATTTCATCTAACGTTGACAAAGCAATATCAAATTTGTCTTCTTTGCATAATGTGTCAATTAGCATGGTATAGGTTACAACAGCTGGTATAACACTAACCATTTTCATGCTTTTAAAAAGCTTTAAAGCCTCATCCATTTCACCATTTTTGCAATGACCATTAATCAAAGAATTATAAGCCTTTATGTTAGGAGTCATGCCTTTATCAAGTATCTCATTCATCAGTAGATGTGCGCTAGCAAGATCGCCTGCTTTACACAGACCGTCAATGATTGTGTTGAATGTCACTTCATCAGATTTCAAACCTTTTATTGTCATATTGTCTAACGTTTGAAATGCCATGCTCATTAGTCCTGTCTTACAGAATGCAGATATCAGAGCAGTATATGTACATAAATCTGGTTCCAAACGCCTTTTCAATATGTTTTGAAAACAATCCCAAGCCTTGTCCATTTTGCCATCTTTGCAAAGTCCATTAATAACTGAACAAAATGTCACTTGATCGGGAAAAGGACCAAACTCCATCATTTCTACAAACAAATTGTAGGCTTTATCCCTTTTTCCAGCCTTGAAAAACCCATCTATCAAGATATTACGAGTGTGAGTTTCAGGAAAATAGCCATCTTGTATCATTTTGCATACTAATGTTAAAGCTTCATTTACTCTTTCTGCTTTGAAAAAACTTCCAATCAAAGTGTGATAAGTAATAATATCAGGAAAACAACAAGAACTTCTCATTCCAGCTAATAAATCCAGAGCTTCATCTTCCCTACCCACCTTGCAAAGACCATTAATTAGGGCAGTGTATAAAATAGTATTCGGTAGAATGCCATCCTGTATCACTTGAGCTACCAATACCAAAGCTTCATCTACCCTACCTTTCTTGCAGAGAGCATCAATTAGGGTGTTGTAGGTTACAATATTAGGAAAACAATGGCTACTCCTCATTTTGTCCAAGAACTCTAGTGCTTCCTCAATTTTCCCTTGTGTAAACAAAGCCTTGAACAAAATGTTGTAAGTGATAACATTTGGATGGATGCCTATCCCTTCCATTTCAGCAAGGAGAAGGGAAATTCTATGGAGGTTGCCATCGTTCCCAAGACCGTCCAAAAGCACATTGAAGGTTACAACAGTGAGAGGAAAGTGTTTAGTAGTGGCTGCATGGACAAAGTCCCAAGCTTTGTCTGTGTTGCCCGATTTACATAGGGCGTTAATGGATTTGTTGAATTTTACAATGTTAGAGGCAGGGGATATGTCTTGTAAAAATTTATCAGTGTGTGGGAGGTTATGGTTGTTTGCAGAGTAAGACAGAGGGCGTAGGAAGAATGGAAACAGAAAAAATAAGCGGGTAGATGAGGTTACCTGTTACAAGATTGGGAGTCGCCATTTCATGGTGATGTTGGTTGCCCAGAGGGTCATCTACACCTTCAAATTTATTCTCAGTTGAATTTGACCCTAATTTATCTTTCCTTCCCTTGTCCACGATTTCTAATTGCATTCTTTTATCCAGTGCCTGAAATATCAAATAAGCGTCTAATTTAAGGAAACAAGCTTAAATTGTTTGTATAATGTTTTTTATGAATAGGTTTTAAAATTGGGATTTCTATTTTTATTATAAATTGTGTAACTAAATTTTTTATTTTAATTTTATTTTAGTATGTAAATAAGATTGATTTGGTTTCATGTGATATAATTTTATTTATCTTATTATATGTTTTTTCAATTGTTGTAGAATTTTGAAATTTTCATACATGCAAATAATATCTATTTTGGGATCAATATAATTCTTGAAAGTATTTTAGGAGTATTTTGTAAAAGGGGTGAAGTTTGAAGTTTCTTTGGCTTCGAGTGAAACTCCTAATGCTAATTTACAAGATTGAAAGATGAAAGACACTCTAATGCATAATTTCTTAAGCATTTTCTATCAATGTGAATGTTAAATGCATTTTATTTTTATAGAGTCTAAAATTGCTTATTTTGCAATTTTAACTCTTTGTTATACACTTATGTTTAGTGTCCACACATTTAATATGTTTTAATTTATATTTTGCCAAATCTTTAGCTTTCTTGCTCATTGCCAAGATGTCAAGTAACCCTAGGATGCCCAATTTTTGTTTTTGTTCATTTCTACAATACTACAAGCCTACTATGGTCATTAAATGAGTGACTTAAGACTTACTTGGTCCATTGGAGTCTAAGTCTCTAGCCAGAATGTTGCTTGCCTTTGAAGCTTGTATAGTTGACTATATTGCTTATCACGTAACTCATTAAAGTAAAAAAATATTAGTCACATATAGGCAAACAAGCCCAAAGGAAAAAAGAGCCCAAATAGATTAATGAATTTGAATGTCCTATATTGGACATGATAGGTTGAGTTAGCTATCTCCTATGTAATCAATTAAACCAAAAGAGAGAGAGAAAATCTACTAAAAAAAAAAGTAAATTTCATTAAATTTTGGTAACACGATTAAGTAGATTTTTACAACCACCCACTTGTTATGACATAAGCTAGGATTTTCTTATAGTTCTATCCACTATGTAATTTAAATATGCCAACCATATTGATATGCATTTTGATAAGTGACTCATTAAGGATCTAGGTCGTGATTCGGTTGTGAAGGATAGCTAAAAGAAATGGCAATGGTTTGAAGATGATTTGTAGTTACAAGTTATAGGGATGTTGTGCTTCTATACATTATTTATTTAGAAAAACATGTACTTCCAATCTAATAAGGTTTATCTTGGGTAAGCTTCATATTCATGCCATTTTATTGAGCACTAATTAGATAATTCTAGTGACCCCCTAAGAATCTTCAAGCTTACTATAATTACATGTTAAGAAGGACAATAAGATGAGGAGGTGTTGCTAAGAGATCTAGGTGAATTTTTGAAAAAGGAGAACAATACATAAGAATTTCACAACTTGGTGCAAATCACACATAAGAGATGGGGAGTAAGGGGTTAGGAAATGTTAGATCTAAGGGTATGAACAAATTGTATATTATTGGTAGGAAGTTGTTAAGGCTACAACTTGTACTATCTAGTTGGTTGACACATGAAAAATTTAGTTTGAATTTTTCTTTGATTACTGGAACAACATGATTGTGAATTTAGAGGACTCATGGAAGATTGGTGTTGAGTTTCACTATTGAATACAACTAATTTTGCATGTCTTGGAGTTTTGAGAAAAATCTCTATAGTGTCCATGTCGAAGTCAAAAGACTTGTTTCTATATTAAAAAGTAGCAAAACAAGGGTGTTTGAGCTTACAAAGATAAGTCCTACCAAAAATGTCATTTATAACAAGGACAAGAACAAACCATTAACATTGCACTAGCAAAACAACTAGTAATCCACATAAAGAGTGGGTAGACAATTCATTCACAATGTGGGGAAGAGAATGATAAATTGAAGTAGAATCTTTCCTACACTAGTAGACAACTGTCCAAACAATACTATCACTAAGATCACCACCAGAAGGAATAGGTGGGGAAATCCTCTTTGTGAGATTGTCAACACAAGGGGAAGAGTGCTAATAAGGCTATAAATCTTTGGTCAAATATTGGAGAAGAGTAGGAGATGTGTGCTAGAAAGTAGTCACACTTCTGTGAATCATTACATCCAAGAACACTCAACGATGAGGTCTCAAATAGCGATTCATAGCTCTCTATTCATGGGGTACAGGGGTTGTATATGAGGCTCTCAGATCAACCTTGTTAAACCCATGCAAGTACACCAAGAAATGAGAGATTCAAGGATGAGAAGCAAGAGTGCTAATCTCCATTGATCATCAAGTTATTGTATGTTAAATGAAACTAATCTAGATGATAACAATGCAAAGGAATAAGCTAGGCTATTGAAATGCAAATTTTACTCTCCTTTACTAATTAACTATGTGAAGATTAAGCTAAAACAATGAAGGAAACTAAGCTAAGATGCTATGAAGATTAAACTAATGTAAATATGAAAGCTAGAATGTAATAATATTCAAAACTCCAAATATCGCCAAGAAAACCTGCAGCATAACAACAGTATGAAAATTCAGGATCTGTGAGGCCTCACCCTAGACCAGCCATAGCTTTTCCATATCATTATGGTAGCCCTAGTGATTGGCTTAATGTTCTAATTAGTTAGTAGATTTTACTCTTTTGACAAAGATTTGTTTACAGTAGATGAGAATGCATTGCATTTGATGATGCTTTCTATATGTACAATGTTGACCCTATGATACATTATGACTGACATTATGATAATTAGATAAATACAGAGGTGTGCAATTAGAGAATTTATGTTGTTATAAGTTGTTAGGAAAATGAAAATCAAGAAATGAATTAGGTTGAGGTGTGTATTTCATTTCGGGTTAAATGTTAGGCGATGAATTATTGTATTCTATATGATTACAAGCATGTGATTGAATTATGATTTATATGTGAACATTGTGTTGTAGGTGATTCTATCTACGTAGTTGAATTATGGATTATGTGAAAGTGATTAGAAGTATGCATTGGAATTAGGAATTATATATGCAATTGAAGTATGAATTGAGTTATGCAAATTGAATTTATTTGATGTGATTATTGAATTCTATATGATTACGTGCAGACAACTGAATTATGACATCTCATTCTATGTGATTGAATGTTCAATTGAATTGTGTGAGAACATTACCTATCATGTGATTTCATGTATGCAATTGAGTTATGAATAATGTGTGGATATTACATCTTATATGTTTATATGTGATGGTTTTCTTCCTTGAATTACTGATGCGACATTGAGGTTTTGCAGGTGGAAGGACCATGGAAATGTTCAGGGAAACCACATTGAATGCATGTGCTAATAGTAAAGCCAAGGCCCCGTCTATTGAAGAGACCAGGGCCTCATTGTGAAGTGTTTTATTTGTAACTGTAACGTGAATGTATGTGTAGGAATGTTAAGTGTTGTAATATTGTGGACATACCTTAATTGTGATGTTAATTATGTGAGTGTCACTTGACACTAGAGTTATATGTTAACTAAGGTATGTCATGTGGTTGGAGTGTGAGTGCAAGTTCTAGAAGCTTCTTTGGGGGGGGGGAATCCAAAGTGCATCCACTTGTCATAGGACCCCAAAGTGAAGTCACATCTTGCTTTTTCGTGCATACACTTAACCATGGTTTTTGGAGGGTTAAATGGGACCCTAGGGGGTAGTTTCATGCATTTTGAGGTAGCCCATTCCATTTACCCATTGGTTAGGGATATTTTTAGCAGGTTAGGAGCCCAATATTGACTTTTTGACCCCTTCAAAAGTGCCTTTTTGAATTTGAGCGAAAATGCAAGTTTGAATGTGGTCCAAGATTGTCCTCTCTTCATTTTCGACCAATCTTAGGTTTCCACTTCCATGGAACACCTTTTTTGGGTGTAGGGGGTTGTGTAAGACTTTGGGAAGACCAACCAATGGCATGGGGTTCCATCTTCCTAAGATTTTGGGGATTGAGTTGGAGGCCATTTTAGAGGGGAGTTGGGGAAACAATGAGTTTGTTCACCCACTCTCTACCTTTAGAGACCACTAAACTTGGAGAAGGAAAAAGCTGGGGATAGAAGAAGGAAAAGGCACAAAACTTCACCATTTTTGCATTGGATCATAGGTTGGAGGATCTTGCTCTTCATCTCACTCTTTGTTGTAGTAGAATCTTGTAGTTGTAGTAATTTGTTAAGTGTTTTAGCTCCCATAAAGAAATCTTGGTAGGAGTATTTTGCAATTGAGTTATCAAATCATACTCCTTACTAGGAAGATGGGGTGGAGGAGGAAGAATAGGTTGAGAAGGTGGCAAAGAAGTAGAAACCACTAGATTAGGTTGAGGGTTATTCCTTGTACGATATGTGTGAGTTATCGAATCATGGTCATTGAAAGACTCTAAAGAATCCATAGTTTTACCTTTGATAGTAATGAGAGGACAACCTTTGACAGTTAACAAGGGTTTAGGATAAACCATTTTAGTTGTCTCAACACTACAAATAGATTCACAAGAAGGAAGAAAAGAGGACATCCTAGGAGGAGATGAGGTAAGATCTTGATTCTCCATAGGATCATCACTAAAAGGGAGAGCATTAAGGGAATTCATATCATTCACCACTAATGCCTCATCACTAGAAGGAATCTCAAATGAAGGTAAAGAATATATAATATCATCTTCTTTCGCTAAAATGTTCGCATAAGGGGAGTGTGTTTTAGAAAAAGAGTTATCACCATGTATGAATATGTCATCCATTAATAAATCACCCTCTTGTATCAAAGATTCTTCACGAGGAGGGGATAAATCAATGTCTTTATCCAAGGGTTCATCACAAATAGGAGGATTATCATCCCTACCAATAAAGCACATTGTAGGGTCTCCATAATTCACTAAAGCTTGATCCCCAAAGGGGGAAGAAGGACATCTATTAGGAGAAGAATTAACATCAATCTTCAACTCATCTCCATAAAGATAAATGTGATGGAGATATAGCCTAAGGTCATCTTCATTCTCTAATATATCCTTATAAGGTAAAGCAACATCACATGCACACTAGATGAAGTCTTGCTAGGTGTAACACCATGCAATGTTAAGGTAAGAGGAGGATGTTGTGTAATCCCAAAAGTGTTGGAAAACATTTGAAACAACTTGTGCAACATGATAACAAATAGATCTAGATATATCCAAATGCATTCAAATGAAATTTCTAAACATGAAAAGGAAATTAAACACAATAAAGCATCTACTTCCACAAAGCAATGTAAATGTTTTTGTATTTTTAAAGAAATTTTGCAATTTTTTTGTGTTTTTGAAATGTAAATGCAAGAGCTAATGTTAGGGCAAGAAAACAAATGATCTAACACCAAAATCAAAGAGTTGTCTATCGCGGGTTCACCAAAATGTAAAGGATAAAATGTGGATGAGGTCCTACTTACATGAAATTGTATTGATATGGAAAGTAAATGAAGATGATTAATATTGAAATGAAGAGATAAAGGTACTTACCTCAAAAAAAGAATGGGCTGAAAACCCTATCAAAAGTTCTAAAAAACTGTTGATTCTCATGTTGATGAAACCAAAACTGCGAGATCTACAAAACCCAGAAATCATTTTCTAAGATGAGATCAGGTGAACTTTGACCCTCATAAAAGGTCAATGACGACCTCAAGATTTTGAAGGTCGATTTTGACTTTGTTCACAGATCTCAGAAGTTCGGCGAAAAGGGTATCCAGATCTATACTTTAATTCGCCATCCCACACCTATACCTGCAAGAAAAATGGTTTTGTTTGTTGAGGGGGAGGGGTTTGCCCTAGTCAAACCCCAATTTAGGAATTAACCTTGCAATTGAATTGAAATTGCTGGAATAAACAAAGTAAATAGAAAAATTCACCTTGCTTGAGTTGAAACCCTTGTAGAGGATTCAAATCCTCAAGTCCAAAGAATGGATGAATGTAGAATCAAATGTAGGATGTCTCCAATCAATTGTTTTTAGATCTTCAACACCAATCTTGAATAGATCTTGAATTTGGAAGAGGCTTGAATGGAAATGGAGGAATCTTCAACAAGAGAGCTCCATAGAGCTTGAATCCTTCAATGGATTTTAATGGATCTCCTTGATGAATTGAATGCTTGAATGCTTGAAGGCTTGAATGCTTGATCTTCTTTCTTGAGAGATTGAGAGATGGATTGCAAAATTTGATGGCTTGATGGAGAAAATGAGAGAGGAAGGCTCCCTTTTATAGTGATCTAGGGCACAAGAGGGGCCTCGTAGAAAACAATAATTAAGGGCCCATGGCACAAAACTCTAGAGAGTTGCACATGGAGAGAAAATTAAATTAAAATCTTAACATAAAACTCTAGGAGGGGACCACCCTTAATATAGAAATAAAATAATTATTTAAGAGCCTTGTCACAAAATTTGAGGTAAGGCCAACCCCAAAGTTAATTTGAGCATTAGGCACAAAACTCGAGAAAGGCTAATTTCCAATAATAAATTAGGAATCCTATAAAAATATTGAGAGAGGTCCACCTCAAATATGAATTTGAGAATTTGACACTTAATCCGAGAAATAGTGGCCCTGAAGAGGGAAAATGCAAGATTTGATGAAGCAAACCTCAAAGATCCTAGACCCTAGGGTCAAGATCGAGCTCAAACTTGACTAGGTCAGGGTCGAGGTCGATCTTAACCTAGTCAGGACCGAGGTCAACTTTGACCCCATAAGGTTGACTTTGACCTTATGGTCAAAAACCTCAGGTTCATAGTCCAGAATGCTAGGAAAATGCTAGGAAGAAGTGGAAAATGGGGTAGAACAGGGGGAAAAGCTAGATCCAAGCTGAATATCTATTCAAGGCATTCGACATGACCCCAAACCACTTACTCAGAGGGCTAAATTCTCTTACCATGGAAGTGCTTCCATTTTAAGACGATACAAATGGTTTTTTAGGGAAATGTTTCCCGTAAATTCAACTTGATTATTGCGTTGTGTGCATAATAATCCAACTTTTAAGTTCCTGCACAAAACACCTAATATTAAAAAATTTAAAATTGAAATCATTTCATACATAATATATTAGAGCATAAAGGATCCTCTTCAAACAATGGATTTGATAACATAGAGAAATCAGACATATCTTCATCTACTTCCTCTTCAAACAATAGATTCAAGAAAATAGAGAATTTAGGCAGACATTCATGAGAATTTTTATTTGGATCATCAAGTTTTTCATCAACAAGACTAACATCTTCATTGACATTATCTCTTGAAACTTCCTCCTGTTCATGTAGTTCTATTTCATCTCCACAATTTGATTTCTCTTGAATATGGGCTGATCCGTCTACCTCCTTACCATGGTGGATTGAGAAAAAATTTGGACCATTCTTCTCAGTGTGTCTTCGGTATTCTATGTTTAATAAAGATGAAATTTTTCTTGTATTGAGAAGGTTTTCTTCCTCATCATCATGGTCATTGATACATGTTTCCATACACATCTCATCATGTACAAATTCTTCTTCAATCTGATCTAAATTTTTATCCTCCATGTCATCCCAAGTATTATTATGGTTCTCATGAATGTATGCTTCTTTATCTTATGTATGACTAGTGCATTCATCTTCCTCACCAAGATAATCATCAAGCACAAGGCCTTGTTCAATCTGAGCAATAGCCTCCCTTTTTCCGTCTTCATCATCTTCTTCTAATATATGCACAAGGAGCTTTATAGAAGGATCATGTGATGTAATTCCCAATTTTTTGACCTTTCTCATGATTTCTTTTTGTGAAGGCATAATGTTTGAAGGTATTTCTCAAAGAATGTCCACTGTTCTTATTAGCAAATGTGTGAAAGACTCCCCTTCAAATCTCTCCAAGCCAAAAAATGCATCAAGTGGAGACATGTAAGAGTCCTCTTCCATATTGTGATCCTGAATCTTGTCCCGTTCAAATGCATATCATCTTCACTTGCATCATGAAACATATCAAGAAACCATTGCTCAAACTCTCTCCATGATGATATACTTTGTTCAGGTGTCATACTAAAAATTAAACCTGCATGATTTGTCAATGATCTTACAAATAGTTTCATAATCACATCTTCTGCATAGATATGACAATCTAGAATAAATTTACAAAATGCTTGCAAATGCTCTGTTGGTGATTCTGATCCATCTCCATAAAATTTTGGAACATATTTTTTTATTTTAAGAGGAAAATCTTTCTGACCGCCAGGGATGTTATCAAAACTCAATGGTCTATATACTTCAATAATAAATTTTGGTCTTGGGTCACAAAAGTTTGATACTTTATGTGAGTATGTATTTTGGTACATACTGAATATTTAAATTTGTAGTAACTTTTTTCTTTATACATTAGGTTCTTTTCAATAGAGTCGCCACCTCTTTAAAGAGGAAAACTTTACTTATCTCCTTCTAGGTCTTCTCCCTCAGTAGAGTCACTAACTAGAATTATTTATTGAATAGAGTCACCACCTCATCTTCTGTGAGGAAAAATATAACTGCTTTGAGTCCTGTATCCCCAGTAGAGTCGCCAATTTGTTGGTGCCCAAAAATGATGGATCGCTTTTGGCCAACTGATAGGTACACATTGATATCTCTGCAATTTTGGCTTAATCAAGCCAAGGTTGGTAGGCCTAAATTCACTTTAAACTATCAAATTCTCTATGTCGCACAACTACATACATAAATAAATAAAGTTCCTCCCAAGGTGGTGAATTATCCTTGGAGGAAAGCAACAAATCCTCTAATAATCTCTACTCTATAAATCTTAACTAAAGTGGATTAAACTAAAGACTCAAAAGTAATGTTTTTGAAATAATGATTATATAATCTACAAACCACAAAGTATGAACCAAATGAAAATTTCCAAATAATAGTTAGATCAGTGCCTTCTAAATACTTGGGCTATAGAGTCATATATATAATTTCATTTTGACTACTTCGATTGGAGTAGTTCTATTTAATGAGCCATGATTGTAGACATCATCCTTTCTTTTATAAATCTCGTTCTTAAATTATATCTTAAAAAGGAACTATCTATTGTTTTCGTGGAAAGAATAAAGCTCACTAGAGAATTTAAAGCTTTGGGTTGCTTTCATGATTGATTTCTTGTTGGCACTTTGGTATGATAAGGATAAGGTATTTAGGCACCAATGGACGAGTATTCTCTTTCTATGATTGTTTGTCAATTAAAACTAGAAGCTCTTTCATGTGTCAAAATCGTATGAGCTTCCCACATATTCACTTCTATTTTAGGAGAAGCTTATGACATCTAGCCTCACTTTTAGTGGGAGCCAGTTTCCTGTCCCCTATAAGACAGTAATGGATTGGATGAATAATAGCTATTATCCTCATTAGGTACAGTGAGCTTGTTCAGCTTTTCTTCACTGAGATTGTTATCTTGAAGTCAACGTAGAAATCTGTGTTGACTTCAAGCTAAGGATCTCTTTTTAAGGAACTTATGGTCATAATTTTGAGAGGCTCAGTCCTCGTTATTTTTGGGGGTAGTTTTAACTCCTTTTCACCCAGGCCTTTTCATTTTCTTGCAATCCCGACCATCTAATAGGTCCTTTTATTTCTCAATTTTGATTATTTTCAAATTTTGTTAGAAATATTGTGAGGGCATTTCAGTTTATTGTAGGTAGCACAAAGGATACTTACCAATGGTATGTCTATTCCTTCTTCATTTTTATAGTTTTGGTCCTGGTTTAAGATGATTGAGGTCGTTTACAGTTTTGCATTAGAAAAGGGATCCTTGTTTAAAGCTGTATGGAGGATTTTCTTTGGATTTTCATTGACTATTTTCTCTTCCAGTCAAAGGTAGACATCTACGAATAACCTAGAAGTTAACCATTATTAGATAAGGTATTTAGCAAATTTGTGCAGCGTTGAAGAAGATAAAGGGAGTTCAGATCCCATTTTGAGCTTGTCTTGATAAAGGTAACAATAAAATTCGCACCTTATTAGCAAATTTGAGAATAAATGTTAAATTATAGAATAGTTTTGAACACACTAACAAGGATCTTAGCAAAGATTTTGAGTTGTTACAGGTAATTCAGGTATAAAAGTCACGAGAGGAAGGTTAGTCATCTTTTGTATTATTGAAGAAAGTCAGGTTCATATTTTAGAAATTTTTGTTCTACAAATGTAAAGGTACTTGGAAGGAAAAGTTAGGATTGCAGTGAGGATAAAATTTCATCCCAAAAAGAGACTCTGCATCTCAATCCGATGTAAAAGTACAACAAAAGGCAATTTACTACAATCAAGGACAAGAAGGATCAAAATAACCAAATTGGTGTTCTATTTTATCAAAATTTGTAATAGGAGGGAATGCCCTCTTAAAAATCATGTATTAGCATCTAGACTATAGTCCGAGGTAAGGCTGGAGGTTTTCTCAGCCCCACTGTTTCCTACTAGCGCCTGCACTGAGCGGGGTTTTTTATGTAACACTTTTAAAAATTAATAAAATAGTTGGCTTCGACCTTTTACCAAAAAATATATTTTTTTATCAATATCATATTTAATATATATATATAAAGAAACATTTAAAACAAATTTTAAATTAAAATATTAATTAAACATAAAATTAAAATAAAATAAAAAAATTTAAAATAAATTTTGAAACCCCTAAGGGCTTTGATGGAGTCCACCTGCCGGCAGAAGGTACCCTCCCAAGGTAGGGCCCACTAGCCATTGGCAGAGGGTACCTTGCCGTAGCAGGGCACGCTGGCCAATGACAGTGGTCACCCTGCCCTAGGCAGGGCCTGCTCCCATTTGGCACGGGGTACATGGACATCACCTCCCCTTAAACAAACATTGAATTTTTATAAATTAATTTATCATTATTTTATAATTTTTTTAAAATAAAACTTTTTCAATTCACCATTTTCGGTGATGTTGAAAATTATATATTTTTTTATAAAGGTTGGTTAATTAAAAAAAATTTATACTTGTTATATATAAAAAATATTCTTTTTTTTAAAGCCCTTTTTTCTAGGCTTCTTGGGTGGCAACCCAGATGGGCTCCACCCAATTGGACTTGTCCTCTAATTATCTAAATAAAGTCTTTTTTTTTGGACAAGAGGTTGTAAATATCAATTTTATATTGACTGTGTAATTTTGGAAAGTGTATGGGGAATTTTCTTTTTTTCCCATACATTTTCTAGAGACCTGTAGGTCTCTATTTGGGTCTTTTTTTTGTTTTACACTTGGCTTTTATTTTGTTTGCTAATGTCAATAGGATTTAAATTTTTGATTTAGTAGCACACCAAATATAGTGAATTTCTCTAAGATCTATAGTTGGCTATAATGAAACTTTAAATATATTTGATTATCATAAACATAGAAAAACTTTAACAAAATCTATTTTTTTAATTTATAAACTAAGTCATTCATCAATCTATCCTTTTATAATCAACATAAAGATATTATTACATATGCTTGCAATCAAATTTCCTTTTTATACCAAATACCACTACTACTATTTACAACCTTTTTTTATTGAAATTCAATATAATGAAGCAATAAGGGAATGAAGCAATTTTTCTTGCATTGATTTCAACATGATTACATTGCATTTATTTTTTAGTAAATATACATTTTCCTCACAACCAAGAGTTCATTCCATAATGAAACAAAAGCATTTCTTCCACAACTCAAAATATAAAATTACAACTAAAAGATTTGGAGTGTTTGTCCATTACATAATGTCAACAAAACAATAATATTTCTTGCTGCAAAATGAGATCAACAAGAAGATTTTTTCAAAGAGATTTTCCCACATATACATGGCCACCAAAACCTATAAAAAAAAGAGCATACCATGGAGTTATCACCTCCCATCCAAGGTCTCAAAGAGACCACCCCCGAGCTTGGAGAACCAAGCCTAAACATGTACACTCAAATAACATCTCACAAATGCATTCACATAAACAAAACAACATTGAAATCCCTCAAAGACTTGGCCTCACAAATGGGTCACCTATAAACCCATTGAAATAGGGTGAAGGGGGTATTTTCAAAGAGGAGAATGTCATTCCAATATAAATTTACAACCAAGAGATTTCCAGCCTTCCAAAGGCCACGTTATCACATTTCTCATACACAAGACTTCATCCTTATGACCCCCAAATACAAAGTTCACAAGCATGGCTTCATGGAGCCCATAATCCATGAAAATTTCCCCTCTT
This sequence comes from Chamaecyparis obtusa, assembly GCA_027943335.1. NCBI lineage: Eukaryota > Viridiplantae > Streptophyta > Pinopsida > Cupressales > Cupressaceae > Chamaecyparis > Chamaecyparis obtusa. Next base: position 728,698 of record BSBK01001327.1, on the reverse strand, counting down.
CTCCAAGAGAAGAGAATCTCAACTACAATGGAAAGCCCAACTAACCCCCTTCACCCAAGGCCACTACTTCCCTCCCAAGGGTGAGTGATGCCTTGTACACCCATGAACAACATACCCAAAACAAAATAAGAAAATGATGCAAAATCTATATTTACACATACCCAACAACAACAACAACAACAAATTTATCCTTCATGGAAAGAACACCAACCTTGGTCCAATGAAAATGGTAAATGAGGTTTGAGATTAGCCCTTTTTACTTTTCTTTGTCTTCCTTCTCCAACTCCAAAAGCCTAAGTGTCTCTAAAATTAGAGAATAGGTAAACAACCACTAAGTCTCACAAAGCCCCATAAAAAATCCTCCAAATCCTACTCAACCTCTAGCAATAAATGTGAGTTGACTACTAGACCTTGGCCTTACTTCTTGTCCCCCCCCTCATAATGGTGAGTTTGGCTAGGATTTTGAAACAAGTCAAGGCATGTGGCCTTCTCCATTTTCACCACTCTTGAAGAGTAGCCTTTTTGGAGTGCCATAATTGTGATCTAGACCTTTTCATAGGAAAAATCTAACCCCTAACTCAAGGTAACCCCACATGGTTAGATGACCAAAAGTGCACCCTAGGGTCACTTTTAACCCCTCTAAAGTTTAGCTCAGGTTTGAATCCAAATTTTAACTTGACATGAACCCTAAATAACATCTACATGCAAGTGGTATTAATTAGGTATCCTATTAGGTTGGGCAACTCTTGCCAAACCCTAATTGACATGTCACTATCCACGTAGACATCACAAGTGTCAAGTGACACCATAAAATACACTTCACATTTACAAGTGATATATCTAAATAAAAAAATGAATTTAATCTAATAACATCCATACAAATTACGTTTAAAAATAAAAACATATTACAACGAGGTTTCAATCTCTTCAATAGATTAAACCCTAGATTTCACAATTGCACATAGGTTTAGCCCTGATTCTCTGAATAGTTCCATGGTTTTCTTTCCTGCACACTAAACTTGAGCATTAGTAGTCCAAGGAAATAACACCACATATAAATATATACAATTCAATATTACATAATTGCAGACATTATTCAATATGCATAATTCGATTTATAATTGCAATTATATTAAGGTAATGTTCATACATAGTACTTGCAGAATTCTAACATCATGACATATCATCAATACTATTTCTTAAATTTTAAAGCATTATCCATTGTTAAAAATGAATACAATTGGAAAACTTAAAACCTAAATCAACAAGCTTTTCTAGCACCATTCCATCTTGCACCAAAATGAGAACTTTGGAAATGATATGCAATCATTCAGTGAGGCATTGAGAGGATTTGATAATGAAGTAGAGATTGGAAATTGGTTGCATGAAAATTAGGGAGAACACCAATAATGTACAATTTTCAGATGATATATACCCAAGGAGATCTAGTTACAAGAAGTGTTCATTGACGAAACATGAACATCGAACAAGCCAAAAAATGGTCTCAATGATCACAATGCTTTATCGAAAATATTTTTAATAGGGAAAAATCACTGAATGTAACTGCCTTCACCATTAAGAATCCTTAAAATGTGGCACAAAGAAGGATTGGAGTTGTGACTTGCAACTGGCAGTTGCACACTTTACTTGAAATTTTTTTGCGCAAAATATTATTACAAAATGGTTTGATTTTTGAAAGATCTGTAAACACGTGGGATATAATGACCGGGAGATTTCAAAGAAACATATTTGGAAATTCCTGCGTATACAAGGTGACCATATTATCAACATAGCATCCAAAGTTGAGAAGCATTCAAAATACATTCCAAATATTATTAGTCTCCCCAATGAAGAGATAAAGAAACCTAAAATACTATGCGGGAAAAAATGATAAGAGTGAAAATGATTTCACAAAAACACAGGACAAAGTATAGGAAATATTTTCATAGGTGATGAGAAGGTTTTAAAAAGAATGGCAATTATGTCAAGACATTAATATTTGTAGGGTAAATAACTTTACCAGTCAAAATTAAATATTTATCTACAGGAGAAATTTTTGCATATTTTATACAAATGAAGTCATTTGGTAAAATGAACATTATTAATAGTTTACATGGAGGAGTATTCATAGGAGAGAAGGTGGAATATTAAACCCTAGACAAGTTAGTAGGAGGGTATATTATGTATTTCTATATACTTTTGCGTGAAAGAATACAAGATACAACTCAGAGATATTTTCAGAACACATTGGTATGAGGAAGGAATTATTTTTGGGGTTTCTCATTGAAAAGGGGATATGAAGATTTAAAGTATGAAGCTAAAATGATTTTCTCACTTGAAGGAAGGATTAGTGAAGATACTATAAAGAATATTTTTTCTATCATAGAGAAACTATTAAAAGGAGATTTATTTCATAGATTAAGGGATTTATATAAGGAAACTTGACTCGTGTGAGAAAGGAAGCTTGAAGATTTCAAGTATTGATAATTATTTTATGTCTTTAGCTTTAATTAAAATTTTGTAACCCAAAAGCATAATGGTCTCAAATTCTCCCTTATATTTATAAAAGGGAAATGAGGACCAGGACAATAGGAAATGAGAATTATCACATTGTAAATATATCATTGTACTTTACCATTATGAAGAAATAAAATAAAAAAGATCTCTCTGCAATTATGGTGTGGAATTATTTTATTTTTGAATTGGTCCTTTGTAATTATTAGTTCAAGGAATTAATTTCCATTTTTAAGACTTGTGAAAAGGGGATATTTGTCCTTCACATTAATTCAAATATCAATAAGCATTTGTGAAGTGTTGTCCTTTTGTTTCTTGTCTGATTGGCCTTCTGAAAGAGAAATTAAAATCAATTAGACTGATTGGTGTGTTGTGTACTTGATCATCTTCCATTGATGGGATTGAATAGTTGATAGTTTATCTAAATGATAAAATATTGTCTCGCAAAGTTGTACATAAGGTTTTGAGGAGGGGCAACTCTGTGTCCAATAACGATAAGAGACTAATTATATTCAGAAAAGATATAAATTTTAAACAAAATAAATTATTACTCTTAATAGGATTAGATAAATAACATAAAATTAGAATCACAAGACAGAAGTGAACCAAGTCATAGTAACAAGATAGATAGAAGATATCAGTAGAGGATTGCAAAAACAAAGTACAATTAGAAGTAGAGAAAATCAGTACGAAGGCAATTAGTAGATAGCTACATAGAAGGAAACATCAAAAAGGAAAGTAGCGGAATAATCAGAGATAGTTCAAAAGAATCAAGAAAAGAAATCTATTCCAAGACTTTATGCCATCTTGATAGATTATAGATAATAGAGCAAGAAATAAATTTGACATAAAACACTTCAACTAGAGGAGATACATTTGGAGAATAGGTGCACCCACTTAGGTCATAGAGAGCCTAAAGTGAAGAGGATTCCAATCAAATTTGATTGATCTTGTTAGTTGGCCAAGTCAGTTGGAGAGTTTAAGCATAAAACCTGGCATACTTTTAGAACTTTCGTGTAACGCCCTGAAGAGTTTGAACATAAAACCTGGCATACTTTTAGAACTTTCATGTTACACCCTACCAAGAAAGCTAGGAGAAATGATGTAGGAGCATCTTGGGTGTAAGGGCAATCTTTCATCACCCAAAAATATTTTTGGTTTTTTTTCAATAAGGGCTATCTCATGCATAGCTACTATTTATGGAAACTTACTATTTTTAGTAAGTTGGTCATATGAGGTCAGAATGTTCTGATTTCATAGGTGGAGGTTCATCTTAGTCATATCAATCTTCCAATTGAGTTTCATTGACATATCATCTGTATTGGTGAAGTTATTGAGGTTTTTGGGTACAAAATCTTTGAGCTCAATTTTGAAGGCCTTAGGGGCTTCAGAATGAGATCGAACCCTGGCTGATTAGAAATTGCATGAGTCAAGTGTTGTAAATAAGGTCCAATCATTTTTTAAAAGTGGTATAATAGCCAAATGGAGCTATGGTTAAAAAGTTATGGCCTCAAAAAGTTGGGCTACCTAAAAATATAATTTGTAATTATTTTGAGCCGATCCTAATGTTAAAAAAAAAGAAAAATGAAATAATTCTAAGGGTGGTTGGCCTTAATGGGTAAAATTATGGAACCTTCTTAGGCATTGGAAAATTGCCTATATAAGGAAGGCATGTAGTATTTTCTAGGGCAGTTCTAGGTAGTTATTAGAGGATTTGTCTTACAAAATATTGTAAGGAAAATGCCCATGTGGCTTTGCATTTTGTAATTATGAAATTTTTAATTCCACACTTGTCGAGATAATAAGAAGCCCATTTTCTATTCTTGCAAATTGTTGTTGTTTCTCTATTTATGCTATGCATAAGTGGTATTAAGGGGAGAAACCTTCATCAAGTGGTATCAGAGCAGGAGTTCTTGAGTGTGTAGACAAATTGTCGACTATGAGATAATTTGCACCATGACTGTGGTTTAGGGTTTCAGTGATAAGCACAAAAATGCCTCAATGAAGGGAATGTGGTGATAGAGTTGGAGGTGTGCCACCTAAGGTTAGAGCCCTCTAGAGACAAGTGTGAGCATTAAAAGAAGAGATTGGTAGAGGAATGAATCTCACGGTTAGAGATGAAAGTGAGGATGAAGCCGAAGAAGAAGGAAATTTTGATCAAGAAGGAGAAGGTGAAATTTTAAACCAGAAGGAAGAAAGGCTTTTTCGGGCCATTTCCAAGATTGGGAAAAGACCTAAGATTGAGGCTCCCACATTTTTAGGAAATCTTAACCTAGAGGAATTGATCGATTGGATCAATGAATTATAAGAATATTTTGAGTATGAAGATATCGAGGATCCTAATAGGGTCAAGTTTACGAAGGCCAAACTGAAGGGTCATGCAAAAATTTGGTGGTAGGAGATTCAATTGGAGCGAAATAGATGAGGAAAGGATAAAATCACAAGATAGGATCAAATGGTAGATAAATTGTAGTAGCAATTCATTCTTGTTGATTATGAGGTTGATATACTAAAGAAAATGAAAGGTTTGAAGCATGTAGGGAGATCTATTCAAGAGTATACATAGGATTTTTATCGAATCCTCATCAAAACAAGCCATGTAGAAGATGATAAGGAGAAAGTTTCTCATTACCTTAATGGGTTGAGACCGAGAATTCATGAGGAGTTGAATTTGGTCTGAATGAACATTATTGAGGAGGCATACTAGTTTTCTCTAAAAGTAGAGGAAAAGTTGAATAAGAAGTTTGAAAGCAGACAAAGTGGAAGAAGTCGTGGTAGAAGATCTAGTGGACAGTCTTATGGAAGCCAAAATGAAGATCAGAAAAAGAAGGATGAGGCTAGTAGAAGTCAAAATCAGAGAGTAAATAATTTCAATCACTTCCATGATTAGAATAATATAGATAAAAAAGGTCAAGGAAGAAAATGAGCACCAAAAAGGGGACACTTCCATGGAACATGTTTTCATTGTGGAGAAGAAGGTCATAGGGCATATGAATGTCCACAATGCCAAGGAAGGACATACATGAGAACTGAAGGCCAGGCTAGAGTTGCACATGTGGATGAAGATGCCAAATCATCACATTCTGAAGATGCTAAAAGAGGAGAAGCCCTAATTAATGAAAGAGTCTTGTTGAGTGGTGAGAATGAACCTAAGAATAGGAGGAGCTTGTTTCGCACTAGATGCAAGTGTGAGGATAAGTGTTGTGATGTGATTATTGATAATGCAAGTATTGACAATTTAGTGTCAGAAGAGATGGTCATAAAGTTAAAGCTCAAGAGGTAGAAATACCCACATCCATACTAGATTTTCTTGGTGTAGGATGACCACAAGGTCATGGTCGATGATAAGTGCCTAGTAAAGTTCAAGATTGGAGGATACCATGATGAGGCAGTATGTGATATCATACCCATGGATGCATGTCATATGTTGTTTGGTAGGCCATAGCAGTTTGATAGACGTGTTGTACATGATGGTCATGCAAATACCTATTCTTTGACAAAGGATGGAGTGCGACATAAGCTAAAGTCATTGAAGGACATAGAAGAAAAGATATGTAACAATGCAAGAATAAGTTTTGTTGATGGAAAAAAATTACTAGAGGGTATGAGGCATGAGCATATGTGTTTTGCATTAATTCCAAAAGATGGTAATGAGGAAGTAGAATATGTACCTACAAAATTTGTAGATTTGTTGAATGAGTTTCAAGATATTGTATCCAATAATGTACATGATGGATTACCACCTATAAAGAAGATCAGTCATCAGATGGACTTGATTCCAGGAGCCAGTTTACCAAATAAGGAAGCACATAGAATGAAACTAGCAGAAAGTGAAGAGTTGAATAGACAAGTACACAAGTTGTTGTAGAAGGGGTTGATTCGAGAGAGTCTGAGCCCATGTGGTGTACCAGTAGTATTAGCACCAAAGAAAAATGGAGAATGGAGGATGTGTACAAATTCTAGGGAAATAAATAAGATAACAACAAGTACATGTTTCCATTGTTGTAGATGGATGATATTATGGACTGTTTGAGCGGAGTTGTGTATTTATCAAAGATAGATCTAAAGAGTGGATATCATCAGATTCAGATCAGAGAAGGAGATGAATGGAAGACTGACTTCAAGAAAAAGGAAGGATTATATGAGTGGTTAGTCACGCCTTTTGCGCTAACCAATGCATTGAGCACTTTCATGCAGCTCATGAATGAGGTTCTAAAAGGATTTCTAGTTAAGTTTGGCATTGTTTACCTAGATGATATTTTGATCTTTAGTAAGACATTAGGGGAGCATATCATGCATATTCGTGGGGTGTTTGAGAATTTAAGGGAAGAGAAATTGTTGATTAATTTGGAGTTAGTGTATCTTGGATTTGTAGTTTCTACAAAAGGTTGAAAAATGGATCTAGAGAAAGTGAGGCTATCCTTGAGTGACCTACTCCAAGGAGTGCTACCGAGGTAAGATTTTTTCATGGTTTGGCTAGCTTTTACAGAAAATTTATTAGGAGTTTTAGTAGTATTTGTGGACCCTTGACTGAAATAATGAGAGGGGATAAGAAAGAGTTTAAGTGGACTATTAGGGTAGATAAGAGTTTTAAACTATTGACACAAAATGTTACAGAACAACCTATTTTAGCACTTCCATATTTTAATAAGGTATTTCAAGTAGACTGTGATGCTAGTGGTACTACGACAAGAGCTATTTTTAGCCAAGAAGGTAAACCTATTACTTATTTCAGTGAAAAGTTAAATGATGCCAAGAGGAAATATTGTGCTTATGATCAGGAATTTTATGCTATATTTCATGCATTGAAAAAGTGGAGACATTATCTTCTTCTTAAGGAGTTTGTTTTGTATACTGATCATTAAGGTTTACAATATTTTAATAGTTAAGGAAAGTGGAATTAGAGGCATTTGAAATGGGTTGAGTTTTTGCAGAGTTACACATTTGTTTTGAAACACAGAAGTGGAAAGTCTAATAGGGTTGTAGATGCACTTAATAGAAGGTAACTTTTTCTAACAAAGATAGAGATTGAGGTGTTTGGTTTCAAGGAACTCAAGAGTTTATATCTAGAGGATCCTAATTTTGGTAAAACTTGGAAAGATTGTACAAAATCTATTACTCTATACAGAACGAAGCGGTTGGATTTCATCCTCTAGGATGGTATGCTATTTAGAGGGAGTCAATTGTGCATTCCATAAAGTTTTATGAGGGAGAATCTCATCTAGGAGAAGCATATCAGAGGATTAGCTGGAATTTTTGGTTGAGATAAAACCTTTGCTTTGGTTAGTGAGAATTATTATTGGCCACAGTTGAAGTAAGATGTCAAGAAGTTTGTACAAGGTTGTAGAGTATGTCAAATGGAAAAAGGAGTAAAGAAGAACACATAGTTGTATTAGCCATTACCTATACCAGAGAAGCCATGGGAGGATATCAGAATGGACTTTGTTTTTGGTTTGCCAAGGACTTAGTGGGGACATGATTCAATTTTTGTAGTGGTTGACAAGTTTTCAAAGATGACACATTCCATTCCCTGCAAGAAGACTAATGATGATGTTCATGTAGCAGAATTATTTTTCAAAGAAGTGGTGAGACTACATGGTTTACCAAAGATCATAGTTTCAGATTGAGACACCAAGTTTGTTGGATATTTTTGGTGCACATTGTGGAAGAAGTTAAAGACATATTTGAAGTTCAGCTCATCACATTATCCATAGACTAATGGACAGACAAAGGTGGTGAATAGGAGTTTGTGGAATTTGCTGATATGTTTGGTTGGAGATAAGCGAATAGGATGAGATTTGATTTTACCACAAGTAGAATTTGCATACAATAATTATGTCAATAGGAGAATTGTTAAGTCACCATTCCAAATTGTATATGGAAGTAGCCCTAGAAATGCTTTAGAGTTGAGGAGGATAGATAGAGGAGAGATAAGTAGTGCTGAAGCTAAGGATTTTGTAAAACATTTGAAGAACATCCACGAGGAGGTGAGGAAGCATATTACCAAGATGAATACACAATATAAGGCTAAGTAAAATGAGAAAAGGAGGCATAAGGAATTTTAGGTTGGGGATGAAGTCATGGTTCATTTGTGGAAGGAGCGATTTCAAGTAGGTACATATAACAAGTTGAAAATGAAGAAGTTTGGGCCATGCAAGATACTGAAGAAGCATGATTCATGAAATACATATGAAGTAGAGTTTCCTACTAAGCTGAACATTTCACTAGTATTTAACAATTTAGATCTGACAAAGTATCATGAAGGGGGTGTTGAAGATGGGCTCATAGAAGCATAGTGGAGTATTCCAACAACTACTTCAGCTACCAAGGAGATTGAGGATATACTGGATAGTCATGTTGGCAAAAGCACAAAGAACATGACATATGAAGAATATCTAGTCAAATAGAAAGGATGACCTATAGAAGATTCATCATGGCTAACAAAGGAGGTTAACCATGTTGATTTTCCTCTGCACACCTGAGACATGACAGGGTCACTTCTCAAATTACCCAGGGTGTCTGATGTAGGAGCATCTTGGGTGTAAGGGCAATCTTGCATCACCCAAAAATATTTCTAGTTTCTTTTCAAAAGGGTTATCTTGTACAGAGCTGTTATTTATGGAAACTTACTATTTTTAGTAAGTTGGTCATACAAGCTCAAAATGTTCTGATTTCATAGGTGGAGGTTCATCTTCGTCATATCATTCTACCAATTGAGTTTCATTTACGTATCATCTGTATTGGTGAATTTATTGAGTTTTTTGGGTACAAAATATTTGAGCTCAATTTTAAAGGCCTTAGAGGCTCCAAAACAAGATTGAACCTTGGTTGACTAGAGAATTTGTGAGTCAAGCATTGTAGATTAGGTCCTACCATTTCTAAAAAGTGGTTATAATAGCCAAATGGAGCTATGGTTAAAAAGTTATGGCCTCCGGAAGTTGGGCTACCTAAAAATATAATTTGTAATTATTTTGAGCCGACCCTAATGAAAAAAAAAAAGTTCTAAGGGCTGTCGGCCTTAATGGATAAAATTCTGGAACCTTCTTGGGCAACGAAAAATTGCCTATATAGGGAAGGCTTGTAGTGTTTTCTAGGGCAGTTCTGGGTCAAGGATTTGTCATACAGAATATTGTAAGGAAAATGCCCATGTGGCTTTGCATATTGTAAATATGAAATTTATAATTCCACACTTGTGGAGATAATAAGAAGCCCATTTTCTACTCTTGCAAATTTTTGTTATGTCTCTATTTTTGTTATGTGTTTGTGGTATTAAGGGGAGCAACCTTCATCAAGAAATTAACCTAAAACATGTTAAGTTAAGTTTACTGAATAATTTTTTTCTTAAGAATTTAAAATCGATAATGAATAAAAATGTGGAAGCAATATAACATAAGACAATACATTCTCATAATTCAACTTACTAACAGGTTACAAGTCTCAATGGTTCCATGATGTAGAATTATGTATAATTTAATTAATATACTAAGTATAATTCATAACATAATCATATGATATTTCTTAGATTTATTTTAAAACTCAAATAATAGTATTCCTGATCCTTTACTAAATCATAATGAAAAGAACACAATTCATAAAGTACACTAACATATTCATTACAACTACATAATAAGATACATTCATTACATCAATGTAATCTAAGATACAATCTATAGAGTACAATTGACAAATCATGAAATACATAATAATACAACTTCCACTAGACATGTCACAAGGATAACAATAATATAGTACAAGTACATATACATCTCTTGAATCAATATCACTAATCAATATATACAATAGAATACTTGAGATATACATCTCATGAAAATAATAAGAAAGTCGCCAAGTAATGAACAAGAAGATAGAAGCAACATCAAGGATCATCCAAGCACAAAGTCATGAGCATCAGATCTCAATGGTAATAGAATCACTACCACCCAATAATGTCAAACCAAAAAGATGACTCCCACCATGCTGAGGAGATAACACTAGGTCTCACTCAAGGAAACAACCAATTAAGAAAGACAAATGCAATAGTACACATGATAAAATGATAATTAGTGGTTACAAGGTTATCAAGTATAAATTATCATGATACAAATAGTTGAATCAAATATAATGTAGGAACCTAGGACACATATAGGAAGTGTCATCACATCATCATCTACTTGAGTTACCCTATACTAGCCACTCTAGACCCCAGACCCTCAAGAAAGACCCATGTGGAACCAATAATCCTCTCATGAAGACAAGGAAACCAATCATGTCAGACCTCGATGTCCCCTAGATGGACAATCCCTTTGGAACCAATAATCCTCTCATGAAGACAAGGAAACCAATCATGTCATACCTCAATGCCCCCTGGATGGGAAACCATCTTCTCCCACTCCTATCCTTAGCCTATACTAGCACTCAAGGCATGGGCGTGGAACACAATTATCTTATTAATATTTTCTCTCAAAAAATTTATTAATTTATCACTTATTAAATCAACTTACAAAGGATACCCAAGCAACCACTTAAGGGGTCTGGTGCCTCTAAAGTAGGCCACTTACCTTCTATGCTCCTAGATAACCTACCCTAATGCTCCCAACAAAAGAATCAAATAGAAGGCAAAAAAAAAACCATAAAACACTTCTCGTAAACCGGTAAACCATAAATTCCATCAAAGACAAGTGTTGGAGCATAACAAACAAAATATCATCCTATACAAGGATCCAAACTATCCATCCCATATAGGACATATGAATGAAGAAAATACCAAATCCAAATGGTTATCATATCATAAGATCACATGATCATCAAAAGAACCAATAACATATCTCTCCAAACATGGAGTAAAACATAAATCCACAATATCATCTTTTAGATCACAGAACAACTACAATAGAAGAAACAAGGTGACCAAGTTAAAAAATAAAAAACTCAACACAACAATGGTTTGCCACCTCTTGTGGTTAAATAAAATACTAATCAAGGTATCATAGAACATGTGACATCACATCATAGATGCACACAAAATAACACATGAACCAATCATGATATAAAGAGATTATAAAATTTCCACAACTTAAACCCCAAAGCATAAAAATTAAAATCCATAAAGTACTTCAAGTCGCAAATGACAAAGCCACCCAGGGCGTCAATGGTGTAGGAGAACCTAGGATCTTGGATAAGGTCCTACTCATTTTTGGCTTGTACTGACCCTAGCCAGGTCAGGAGAGTTAGAAGGTTTTGAGGTCATTGGACCTAAGGAGAGCAATAAATCCAAAAGTTGTAAAAATGTTGTCATGACAACATTTACAACTTTGAAATGTTGCATGAAAACATTTGTCTTGGCAAAGACAAGGAGGTTTTTAGGGAATGGTTGGTGTTTGACCACTTTTCCACATTGGTTCAAGGTATTTAAGACCTTTTGAGCCCAAATCCCAAGGTTAGACAATACTACAAGTTTTTACAAGTTTTAGGAAGATCATTGTACCCTGGTTTTTGAGAACATAGTGTTTTGTGAAATCAATGCAAAGTATGTAAAAGGATTGAATCTTGAGTTTTGGCATTGGACTATTGTATCTATACTAGTTGTTTTTTTATTTACATAGCTTAGGAGTTCTTTCCATGCATTTCTTTCAAGTTTTACTTATTATTTTGTGAAGTAGCTAGTCATTGGTCTACCCAGGACTGAGGTGTGTTTCCATGAATCCCACATGAAACCTTAATGTGAAATCATCATGGGGCTTTGGGACATGTTAGGGGAGCCTATGTAAAATTTACATACAAATGGAGAAGGCTTGGAAGTTTCATTGGCCATGAATGTAAGCAAGCCCTAGGCAAGCACAGTGAGCTCGTCTAAGGAGCTTGAACTTGTTATTGTATGTGTTGATGCAGGGGTTCAATGTTGGAACTAAGTTGAATGCATAGAGGGAGTCTTTGGAATCATATAGAGACCCTTCAATGAGATTGGGGTCTAAACAATCCAACCAAGGGGACTTTGAAGACAGGAAAGCCTGACTAGTTTAGGAAGCCCAAATGAGCCCTAACATCCCTTAAATATAGGAAGGGCATGTACAGACAGTTTGAGGAGGAGTGACCTACAAAATATTTGATAAATCTAAAATGGTATTGGAATCCATAATTTTTTTGGTGGGTCATTCAGAGGCATTTCAAGCAAATAGCCAAAAACTGGTCAGGAAGACCTAGCTAAGGGCTATTAGGCCTAATAGGCTTTTTGAGAAAAAAAAAAGGGGAGATTGTTAACCTAGATCTTGAAATATTTGGATAGAGGGATCAAGATTGAATCAATTAGGTTGAATGAAAAATAGGAATCCCTGCAAGACACCATGTTCACTTACAAAAGCCAAAGAAGCCATTAGAGGAGAGCTAATGGAGAAGGGAAGATGGATGTAATTGAAGGTAGATATCATAGTGAAGCACTAGAGAATATCACCTTACATGGAGGCATTGAGAAGTCCTAAACCAAGTAGGAGGGGACTTAGAAGATCCTAGGAGTGATTGGGATCTTGGTGGATTGGGAGCTAGGAGGTTCCTAATCAATATTAGTGCAAGAAAGCTAGTTTGTATCTATTAGATTAGTATTAGAGCACACAAGATTAGACTTGTGGGTGAATGTTGAAACCAAAAGAATCAATTGGGGAGTCTACAATGGTGACTAATGTAGAGTTAGTTAGGAAAGTGGAGGATCAAGAAGAAGAGAACTGGATACTCAAAGAAAGACTAACTCAGATGGAATAAAAATTAGATCAAGTAGATGAAGGATACTTAGAGAAAGACTAACTCAGCGGGTACCCATATTCATTAGGAAAATAGAGCTAGAGGTAGTAATGGACTAGATTGAGGATCTTGAAAACCATTTTTAATGTGATGGAATAACTAAGGCCCAAAAGGTAAGGGTAGCAAAATAAAGACATAGGGGGTCTGCTCTAACTTGGTGGAAGTTCATTCAAGATGAGAGGGAGAAAGAAGGGAAGAAGCCTATAGCCACATGGAAGGCTATGGTGTCTACTATCAAAGAAGCATATGTCCCTGAGGAATATGATATTCAATTACACAAAAAAAGATAGAGTCTTAGGAAAAAGGAACTAGATGTCAACTTATATACCGAAGAGTTCTAAATGTTGTGTATGAGATCTAAAGTGGTTGAAGATGAGAGTGTGAAGGTAGCTAGATACCTAAATGGCCGAAGGTGGAATATATAGGATGAGCTTAGTCTCTTGACTCCCACCATAGTCCAAAGATGCCACCAGTTAGCCATCAAGGTGGAAGATAAATTGAGAAAGAAACAAGACCCTAGTAGTAAAAAAGGAAGAGGAAGAGGAAGAGATGGCCACAGCCATAGAGTAGGCTTTGGAGGTAGAAGTGTGGAACCAAAGACCTAAGGAGAGACTGAGTTGACATAGAAACATGAAGGTGGCTCTAACAAAGGAGGCTACAATAGAGTTAGAGGTTCTAATAATAGTGGAAGAGGAAGGACCAATGGTCAAGGAAGAGGGTCATATTTTTCCAATATGAAGTGCTACCACTATAACCAATTAGGACATCCATCCTATAGGTGTCCAAAGAAAGGGTCAGCTATGTCCAAGAAGAAGCATCTTGTAGAAAGCATGCAGAAGTACCCTTAGAGTTAGAAGAGGGGGAGAATTTGATGATCAGAAGAACACTTATCAAAGAACCTATCCATGAAGAACCTAGCCAAACAAGAGCACTGTTTAGAATAAACTATAAAATCTTGGGGAGAGTGTGTAAGGTCATCATTGATTCAGGGTCTATTGATAACATTGTGTTAGAGGAGGCAATGAGTAAGCTCAAACTCCAAAGAATTACTCACAATAAACCTTACAAAGTCACCTGGTTAAACAAGGGGCAACATGTCCTAGTCAATGAGAAAGCATGGGTGGACTTCTCCATTGGGAGGTACAAAGATAGAGTGCCATCTTTTATTGGGAAGGCCATGGAAATTTAATAGATAAGCCATGCATGAAGGGGCCAAAAATGCCTACACATTCAAGAAGGATGGAGTGACTTTCAAGACACAATCTTTGCTAGAGGAAGGGGAAGCAAGGTCAACATGACCAAATATTATTTTAGTGAGTGAGAAAGATTTCTTGAAGACTCTTGAAGAAGGTGAGGGAGTGGGGTATGCACCAGTCTTAAAGCCTAAGTAGGAGAAAACAAAAAAAGAAGAAATAAATCCCTATAGAGGTTCAAGAAATGTTGGAGCAGTTCCAAGACATTGTGAGTAAAGGAAAACCAACTACCCTACCCCCTGAAAGAGCTATTAGCCACCAAATAGATTTCATTCCAGGAGCTACCCTTCCAAACAAAGCTGCCTATAAAATAACACCTCAATATAATGAGGAAATTTCTAAACAAATCCAAGAGCTCATAGACCAAGGTCTAATTAGGAAAAGTATTAGTCCATGTGTTGTTCCTATTGTCTTAGCTCCTAAAAAGGGGGGTACTTGGAGGTTATGTACTGAATCTAGAGCTATCAATAGAATCACCATTAGGCATAGGTTCCCTATTCCTAGGATAGAAGATTTGATGGATTGTTTAGAGGAAGCCAAATACTTCACCAAGATTGACCTAAAGAGTGGGTACCACCAAATTAGAATCAAAAGGGGGCATGAGTGGAAGACAACCTTTAAGACCAATGAGGGATTTTAAGAATGTCTTGTTATGCCATTTGGGTTATCTAATGCCCCTAGAACCTTTATGATGCTAATGAATGAAGTGTTGAAGGAATTCATTGGGAAGTTTGTGGTAGTGTACTTAGATGATATCCTAATTTATAGAAAAACTAAAGAAGAACATTTTGGACATTTGCAAGCTGTATTTCAAAGGTTTCATGAAGAAAGACTAATGATAAATTTAGACAAGTGTAAATTTTTTAAGCAGGAACTAGTGTACCTTGGCTTTGTGATGTCACAAGGAAATCTCAAAATAGATCCAAGAAAGGTGGAAGCAACCATAAATTTTCCAACTCCTAAGACTGACACAAAGGTGAGAAGTTTTCATGAACTAGCTACAGAAAATTCATTAAGCAATTTAGTGCTATATGTGCACCAATGATAGAGACTGTCAAGAGTGGTATGGAAAAATAGTTCTAATGGAATGACCAAGCATAAAAATGGTTTGAAGTATTGAAGAAAAGGATAGCCACACAACCTATTTTAGTTCTCCCTAGTTTTGAAAAGCTTTTTACTATTGAGTGTGATGCCAACAACATTGCCATTGGGGTTGTCTTAAGCCAAGATGGAAGACTAGTTTCTTTCCACAATGAGAAGCTCAATGAGGCAAAGAGGAATTATTCCTCCTATGACTTAGAGTTTTACCCCCTAGTCCAAGCCTCAAGGAAGTGGAGGCACTATCTCCTTCCTAAGGAATTTTTGGTATATACAGACAACCAAGCCCTTAGTTTCCTAAATTCTCAAGACAAATTCATTCACAAGCATATGAAATGGGTGGAGTGTATCCAAGAATATACATTTATCATCAATCATAAGAAGGGGAAACAAAACAAGGTTTCTAATGCATTGAGCATGAGACTCACGATAGTACAAGAAGTTCAGTTGAAGAGCATAGGAATTGATAGTTTCAAGGGTCTATACTCAGGAGATGAAGACTTTGTAGAGGCCTAAAAGGTATGTAAAGAACACCAAAACCACTTCCATGGAGAGTTCTCTAATTATACCTTAAAAAATGACTTGTTGTTTAGAGAAGGTCAGCTTTGTGTGCCAAAATAATTAATGAGAGAGAATATAATCCAATAAAATCATAATGGAGCTCTCAGTGGACACTTTGGGGTCAACAAGACTCAATAATTTGTGCAAAGATATTATTTTTGGCCCGAGATGAATTAGGATGTCACAAAATATGTAGAGTGTTGTATTGTTTTTCAAAGATCCAAGGATACATCCTCTAATGCAGGAAGTTTATCAATCTCTTCCCATCCCTAGAAGACCATGGGAATGTCTTAGCATGGACTTTTTGGTAGGCTTACCTAAAACAAAGCAAGATTATGATAGCATCTATGTTGTAGTAGAAAAATTCATTAAAATGGTACATTTTATACCTTGTAGACAATCCATGATGCCACACAGATAGCTCACTTGTTCTCCAAGGAGGTTGTTCATAGCCTACCCCTCAATTGGGTATCAGATAGGGACTCTAAGTTCCTCATTCACTTTTGGAACACTTTGGTACAAGCTTGGTACCAACCTCTCCTTTGGGTCTACATACCATCCCCAAACTAATGGCCAGCTTGAGGTGGTCAACATGAGCCTAGGAAACCTTTTGAGGTGCCTTACCAAGGAGTATGGACAAACTTGGGACCAAATCCCAGCAAAAGATGAGTATGCTTACAATGATATAGTCAATCGGACCATAGGGAAGAGTCCATTTGAAGTTGTCTATGGCATACACCCAAGAGGTGTTTTTGAGCTTAGAGAGTTGGGAGAGGGATCCTCAAGAAGTGGATATGTAGAGGATTTTTCTGTTTCCATGAAGGAGATCCATGACTCAGTCAGGAAGTCTCTCATAGAGAACACTGCAAAGATCAAGCACAAGGTTGATGAAAAGAGTAAGGATCTCTAATTTCAAGTGGGAGACCTTGTAATGGTACATTTGAACAAGAAGAGATTGCAGAAGGGAGTTCCCAACAAGTTTTAGATGAGGAGGTTGGGGCCTTGTGATATATTATCCAAGTATGGAAATAATTTCTCAAAGGTGGAGCTCCCTAAAAATATAGGTTTGTCTCCTATCTTCAATATTATAGATCTAGTACTCTACAAAGGACCAGTGCCCAAAATAGATCACAATCTCACAAAGGTCACTAATAAGGTAGAAGTACTTCAACTAGCTCACACAATAAAACCAAACGTAGAGAAGATCCTGAATTCAAGGGTTAGTAAAAAGACCAATCATAAGACCTATTGGGAACACTTGGTCAAATGGAAAGACAAGGATGATGTAGAGGAAACATGGGTACATGAGAATAAATTTAAGAAATTAGGACTTGACCCTAACTTGATCACTTCAGTGGTGACTTGATTTTATTTTTGTTTGGGAGAATGGTGTAGGAGCACCTAGGATCTTGGCTAAGGTCCTACTCATTTTTGGCTTGTACTGACCCTAGCCAGGTCAGGAGAGTTAGAGGTCCTAGTTGGGATCTTTTTGGTGTGTTTAAAAGGTCTAGTCTTGGCTTAGTCCAATATAGTACCTTGGTCTAGGTCTAAGAGTTATTTAGTGGTTTTGAGATCCATTTTTGGCTTGGCATTGGGATTTGTGCCAAAGGAATATTTTATGATGAGGAAACATGGAAATGAACCAAAAATGGTTTTTAAAAGGTTTATCCACCATTTGAGAAGGTTTTGAGGTCATTGGACCTAAGGAGAGAAAGAAACCCAAAAGTTGTAAAAATGTTGTCATGACAACATTTACAACTTTGAAATGTTGCATGACAACATTTGTCTTGGCAAAGACAAGGAGGTTTTTAGGGCATGGTTAGTGTTTTGACCACTTGGCCATGTTGGGTTAAGGTATTTAAGACCTTTTGAGCCCAAATCCTAAGGTTAGACAATACTACAATTTTTTACAAGTTTTAGGAAGATCACTGTACCCTAGTTTTTGAGAACACAATCTTTTGCAAAATCAATGAAAAGTATGTAAAAGGATTGAATCTTGAGTTTTTGCATTGGACTATTGTATCTAGATTATTTTTTTTTTGTTTCCATAGCTTAGGAGTTCTTTCCCTACATTTCTTTCAAGTTTTACTTATTGTTTTGTGAAGTAGCCAATCACTGGCCTACCTAGGGTTGAGGTGTGTTTCCATGGCTCCCACATGAAACCATACTATGAAATCATCACAAGGCCTTGGGACACATTAGGGGAGCCTATGTAAAGTGTACATACAAATGGAGAAGGCTTGGAAGTTGCATTGGCTATGAATGTAAGAAAGCCATAGGCGAGCACAATGAGCCTGGTTAAGGAGCTTTCACTTGTTATTGCATGTGTTGATGCAGGGGTTTGATGGTGGAACTAAGTTGAATGAATGGAGGGAGTATTTGGACTCATACAAAGATCCTCCAAGGATATTGGGGTCTAAACAATCCAATCAAGGAGACTTTGAAGACAGGAAAGTTTGACTAGTTCAGGAAGCCCAAATGAGCCCTAACATCCCTTAAATATAGGAAGGGCATGTAAAGACAGTTTCAAGAGGAGAAATCTACAAAATATTTGATAAATCTGAAAAGGGTATTGGAATCCATAATTTTTTTGGTGGGTTGTTCAGAGGTATTTCAACCAAATAGCCAAAAACTGATCAGGAAGACCTAGTTGAGGGCTATAATCACCTAAAAATGGACAAGATCAATTAAATGAGCAACCAAGGCAAAAATCATTGCAATTAAATCAAATCAAGCTAGACTCAAAGCTAGATTGCAATCAAACCATAATTCAAATTTAATTAAAAATCAAAAGCCATAAAATCAATTAAAATAAAATAAATCTTGATAAAATAATAAATTATGTAATTAATCTAATTAATTGCATATTTCATTTAAATCAAATCAACCCATTCAAGGGGTACACATGGCTAAAGATGTTAATTAAATTCAATTAAATAAATCCTATTTTCCCTCAACCACCAAATGGGAGGAAAATGCATCAACCAATAGGATTTGAGAATCAAGTTCACATGGATCAAGCTCACATTGAATTTCCACCACCCATAGGGAGAAAGCATCTTGTCCACCCATTTTTTCCTCTTGTCCCAAGCTTTGAGGACAAAATATTTAAATGTCTCCATAGGTGGAACCATGGACTCAACCCTCATCAAACCATGATCAAATCAACTACACCCCCTACCCTTGCCAAAATCTATAAAAGCAAGGCATAATTTAAGCAATAACCATCCATAATTTTTGAGAAGCATCAAACCTCTTGCAATTTTAAGCTAGAAAAGGAAAATCTAGAGCTAATTAGTTGTATTTTCAATTGGAATTAATCTTTTAGGTTGTTTATCATTTCTTTCTCATATTAGGACTATCACTAGTGAGAGCTTGCTGAGAGGTCATCATTAGCATCCCTAATTAGAGAGCCACACAATGCTCAATTGTCTTTAATTTTGCTTAATTGAATTGCATTTGTGGTAATTTAATTATTATTTTGAGTTATTGATGATACTAACCCTATGAAGGTACTAATCCTAGTACACAAAATGGCACCCATCGTGGGGCATTAGGCCTCACTAATTTTTAAATTCAGAGAAGTAAATTTTTTTCTTGCAAATCCATCTATTGTTCTCTATTTTGCAGGTTTCTCCAGTGCGTACAACACTTTCTCCAGTGTGTACAAGGTCTGAAATAGTGCTTCCATGGAAAAGCTGTATGCCTTTGCATAGAATTTCTATGCTTTCAATCTTTCTACTTTCTTGTCTTACTTCATTCGGCGTGTATGCCCTAATTCTGCAGTGCTTTCAATCTATTCTCCAATGCATTCAAGGATTTCTCTATATGCCTTTGGTTAATTAAACAATGCATTTAATTTCTATTCATGCACTTTTAATATTTTTCTGCAGTGCATTTGATAGTTTAAATAGCGTTTTCAATCATTTTAACAACACATTTAATAAATTTTTCTGTGCATTCAATTAAACTAAAAATTTCTAGAATCTAACATTCGGAAAATGATTTTTATAGGTCTGCAGGATGAGTAGTCATAAAAGAGTAAAAAAGCCAAAGACTAGATTTAATTTTGAAGAAAACGCATTGGCCAAAAGGATCAAGGAGGAGAACATAGAAAATATAAAGCTAGCTTTGGAGAATTCACAACTAGAAACATAGGTATATGAACATTATTTGAAAATTGTAGAAGCGTATAAATCTAAATTTGCTTCATTAAATTGGATTTACTTACCTTAATCAATTTGTCTCAAATTTGATAAATAAGGTTAGATTTCCAATTTTGTTCTTGTTTTTCTTCATTGTGCTTGTTGGTGTTGACTAATTTGTTGGAGAAGTGAAAAAGGAAGGAACGATCACCACTAGATAAGCATAAATAATGGAAAAATCATCGAAAATGACCCTAGCCTTTGCTAGCTTCGATTAAAGGTAAGCCTAAACTTGGTCAATTTTTCTTTAAATTGTGGCCTTGTGATTTTTGTTCAAATCTAGTAATTAAATAGCATAAAGAAAAAAATCAAGCACTTAATCAAACAACCCCTTGTTTGTGGAAAAGAGTAGAAATACTTGATTCCCATTAGTTAGTGGGTTTTGGAAATTGAACCTTGTTAAAAGTGTTTGGGAATCAAGAAATAGATAGGGATATGCTCTTCACCTTTTTTTGAATCAAAATCCCAATACCTATCTCTTAATTCCATTTTTATTGCTTTCAAAATGAACATGCTAGATCTTTAGTGGGCTCACCTCCCGAGATTTTCCTTAAAAGGGCCGATGAGAGGGACAACCCAAAGTGGGATACATTTTCCTTTTCCGTAAAAATCTGACCCACTATAAAATAAAATGCATGCATCCTTAATGGGGTGTGTGACAAAAGGGTGTTAAGCTTTCAAACTTCCTCAAGTAGTCCTTTGGGATTGCACAAAACTCTGACATACCGGTGGTGGGAAGCCTCCTAATTTTTGGAGGATGAAAATTAATATCCATTTTGAATAGAATCTTGATTAAATACCTTGTTAAAATAGAAAATCCTACCTTGTAGAGCCATGTTTACAAACCAAATTGTGAACTAGGTAGATTGCTTGAAGTGCCTTTTTGTGAAAAACCTGTGATAATGTCCTTACAAATTCAAACACTTTTTGTGTAGAGGGTTAAAAAGAACAAGTGTATTTGTGATTGCTTTGTTTGAAAATAACATACAACAAGTAAGAGATATCCATTTGAAAACTCTTCTTATATTTTTAATCTCTTCATAAAAGCAAACAATTACCAAGTTTGGGGGAAACAATTTGAAATTAAACCTTGTTGAATGTCAGTTTCCACATGGTCTGATAGACTCAAACTATCTTTACAAGAAGATGACACTTGCATTGCAAAAGAGGTCCCTGAATTTGAATCTCAAAGCTCTTTCATAAATCACAACCAAGGAGATAGTCTCCCAAATATTTTTGAAAAGAGAATCGATCCAATGGATAGGAACTCCACATTTCATGATTATCTCCATGGAGGAAACAATGATAATATTAATAATGCCAAATAAGGGCCTAAAGAAACACTTGAAGATAAAGCTAATAGGATGGCTCAAGACATTGAATTTCTTGAAGTCATGGAAAAACTAATAAAAAGAGATAGGGAAAAATATTTCCTAAACTTAGCCCAAGTAGGGGTGAAACTTCCACATGATTATGATGTTGATCAACTTAAGAAAGAAAAGGAAGTTGATAATCCGATGGGTGAGATGAGTAAACAATTGAAAATGGTCCAAGCACAAATCAACCTAATGAAGAAGGCAGCTGAACCTAAGCCATTTTCTATTGAAGCTTTATGTCCATTTCCTTTTAACAAAAGCTTGGTTATGGCACCTTTTTTGATAAATGTGGTCTTTCCTAAGTATGATAAATACATGGGTAAATTAGACCCACAAGATCACCTTAGAGAGTTTTGTGCTCTAAGTATCAAATTGATGCATGATACAACTTATCTAATGAGACTTTTTCTAAGAAGTTTAGGAGGTCAAGCCTTGGAATGGTTCTCAAAACTTCCGCAAGGCATAAAGACATTTGAGGAATTAGCCTCTAAATTCGTAATCCATTATTCTTACAATATTGAACACAAGATCACCATGCTTAACCTATGTGACGCCAAACAACGAGATGTTGAATCTTTCTTAGGGTTTCTTCAAAGGTGGAGAATAGTTTTCACAAGATATCGACGAAGCATACCTGAAAAGGAGAAAATGGAAATATTTATGAATAAGTTAAATGTGGAGATGAACTATAATCCCCAACTTCAATGTTCCCCTACTTTTGAAAAAATTATCGAGAATGGGATCAAAATTGAAGATGTGTTGGTTAAGAGAGGAGAAATAACATTATTTAAAGATAATAAACCTTATACCAACACTAATAACAATCATAATTTATCTATTATAACAATAAGAAAGGAGCCAACAATCAAAATGATAAACGTAGACTATATATGGTTGAAAAACAATAATAAAAACCTTGTAAATGATGGAGTTGTGGAAGCGCACAACTTAAGGGCTACCCACTTTAATTTATCAAGTGGGTTGAATTCAGCATGTAATGTCAATCAAACAAACAAAGCTCCTTTCAATAATAATAATCCCAATAACAACAACAACAATGCTAACAACAACAATCCCTTTAATAATTCCAATGTTGCTAAACCCGTTAGCCAATTTTCTGTACCTTTAGAGTTTGTGAAAATTTGCATTTATTTTGGAAAACTAGGTCTTTTTTCTTCTTAGGGTTTCGCAAAATTGTTATGATTATGTCTAAAAAACCTACCCTTGATCTATTTTCATGTTACTTTTTCATGGCACTTAAGTCCTTTTCTAGCACATGGTTTTATTTCCTTTTTTTGTCCAATCTCGTAATGTCTAAGTGTTAACAAGTTTAATCCAAAGATTAGGTGATGAAAGAATGATATATGGTATTCATTGAATCTCTAAGTTCTTTGCAGTCAGTTGTAAACATTCAGTGACCCAATGAATACAGTTACCTCCTGATCTCTTAATTCCTGTGGTTAGTGGCTTGATATTTAATGATTTAATGAACAAAGCTTTCTCCAGATCTCAGAATTTGATGGTTAAGTCCCTAAACATTTAGTGACCCAGCAACAAGGCTCTAAATGAAGTGAGGTTACTATTGTCACTTATTCTCATAATGCAATGGTCAAGTTTTAAAAGTTTTGGCGATTTAGAGAAGACCATAGATGGTGAACAAGATCAATGACCGATGCTTCATCTCATGATTTATTTGAGGTTAAGTAAAAGATCTAGTGACTTGGAGAATAAAGGTTATCTCTTGTTCTTTGAATATAACCATGGTTATAGGAAATGTCTTGAGATTGCACGAATGCCTTTGTCGCTGAATCTCATGATTGAACATGAGTTAAGAGCAGTGTTTAGAGAATAGGAGGTCCATTTAGTTGTTGATTCTCCCAATGCAGTTGTGGTTAGTGAAATGATCTAGAGAATACAAGAACAAGTCTTAGTCGCTCATTCTCTGAATATAACCCAAGGTTTAGAAGGATTTATGAGATTGGGAGACTCGCTTCATTTGTTGAGTCTCCAAATCAAAGGCAAGTTAAAGGAATAGTTACAAGATCATGCAAATGCCTTGGTCACTGATTCTCTTGATGAAACCCTAGTTAAGACAAAGGTTCAACGATTTAGCAAATGCTTCAGTTGCTGAAACTCACAATTAGACCTGGGTTGAGTAAAGCATTATGAGATTGCAAGAGTGTCTCCAGCTGCTAGATTTCTAAATAAGAAAAGGATAAGTTCACCGGGTTATAAAGAAAAAAGTAACTATGATGTCGAAAAGGAATTATGACAGGTTGAAAAAAGCAATAAATTCACCAATTATAGTATGAGTAAGGGTTTTTATCCATTTTCAAGGGTTTTAAATCAATAAAATAGTGATCATGTCTTGTCACCTTTTCTGAGAATTGAATGTGGCCTATCAACTTCCTACCTTATGGCTAGCATGGATTTGAACTTGGTTTCACATAGAAGTGAATGGTGAGGTGACTGAGAAGAAGATTTGCATGGATTTTGATAATTCCCTTGCATTCATTGCTCCACAATATATAGACAAGACACTCGCATTCTTACACTTATCAATTTTCACAGAGCGAATTTGCGAAGCCAAGCTATTGTAGAGAACTAGTTTCAAAGAGATAGTTTGCAGCAAGGAGTATTTTCAGAGCAAGAAACATGAGTCAAACGGAGGCTAGTCATGCATTAGCTAGTGAGGGAGTATGTGAGCAGGGTGGCGACCAAAAAGGGAAGCCAAATTATTTTGATTCCATAGCTACTTGTAGAGACCCTCTTACTCTATGTGTCTTAGGTTACCATATTTTTAATTACTTCTATAGTAATAGGGATAAGCCCATTTTAGTGTGTAATTCTTGGAAGCTAGGATTAGGGAAATTGGTGGTACCT
This sequence comes from Chamaecyparis obtusa, assembly GCA_027943335.1. NCBI lineage: Eukaryota > Viridiplantae > Streptophyta > Pinopsida > Cupressales > Cupressaceae > Chamaecyparis > Chamaecyparis obtusa. The sequence continues at coordinate 704,017 of BSBK01001327.1, read as the reverse complement.
GATGTTTTCCTAGATGTAGATTTGTTGATTGAGTTGGCAAGAAATTGTGATACTGTCTCCAAGTCAATTTGGAGAAGTGACAAGTCGGCCCTAGTTACCCTAGATAGGGGATCATTCATGAAATCCTTCAACCTATTCACTTCCTCCTCAACAAAAATTGACCTAGGAAAGGAAAAAGAAAAGTATAGAAAGAAAATACAGCTTGTGAAATCCCAAATCGCCCACCTTATGCTAAAAAGTGTAAGGCACATAGCCCCACTCCCTTCCCATATGAAAGCCCCGCATGAATTTCAGTCCTTAAATTTCTACATGAAATACCTTGCCTATGGGTTGTATCGAGTCTTAGGGATTGATGGAGATAAATAAAGAATGCGAATAGAATTGCTGATGATCATCCTAGATATGCAAAGTCATCATGCCAACACTAATTATGATTACATCTAGTATGTGATTAACAGGATGCATGAGGGTCTGATCTTGATTACAAACAAAATCAAGCCATCAAAGTTCATGCATTACTCCTTTTCAATGCATTTAATTATGTTTTTCAATGTTGACCTTATGGATGTAAACATGTTGAGGCCCAAGAAAGTGAGAAAAATAGGACCAAACCTAGTACAATTTTGGTTGAGGGTTTGGAATACTACATCAAATGAGTGTGAATTCAATGGCTTCCAAAATTGGATGGTATACCCTCTTTTAAGAATGATGGGAATGAATATCACAAGGCTCCCAGTGAAAGAACTAAGGCTTCTGAGGACTAAATAGTTTGTGGATAAGTGGCCAATAGATCACAATTGGGGAGATTTCTACCTGAGTGAGAATTTCACTATAATCAAGGGTTATGGGTGTCCTCAAGCCCCTCATGTTCTTCCCAAGTTTGTGCCACCAAGGATTTCTCAGTTGGAGTTTATCTGGCAGTTGATTTGGACAGACAAAGAGATCTTAGCTCCACATAGAAAGGGGACATTTACTCCTAGAGTGTTTAAGGTAACAGATTTTGCAATTGGGAAGAGAGCCCTGCCTTAGTTGACTCCATGGTTGAATCAATTTATGATGGCTGTTGGAGCATATAGATATGTAGACACTGAGGATTTCATCAAGACATCTAGGAAGCTTCTTATCCCAAGCATTGGAGTCATTAAGGAACATGAGGGCTGTGATTTGGAATATATCATGAGGAATATCCTAGATGAGGAAGAAATTAAATGAATATTGGGAAAAATCCAAGATTTGATGGATTTGGAGTTATAATTGAAAAAGGCTAAGATCCTCTTCAGTGGTCTCTTCCCTAATCTCCCATAGATAGAAAGGATTGAAAAAATGATCCAAAATTATGATGTCTTGTACAATCAGTTGGACTCTCAGTTGGATGCTAAGGAGGGAGCTAAAAAGGGATACTCATCTTCTAAGTATGAGAATAATAGTCAGGGTTCCTATGAGGAAGATAGCCCACCTTAGAATGTGGAGGAGAAAATTCAAGAATAGGGCGAGTGATGCACTAGAGGTAGGAGATACACATGAACCCCCTCAAAAGAAATAGAGGATTGAGGAGGGAGAGTCCTCAAAGGCTAAGGGTGCAAGGAAAAGGATGGATATGGTTTCTACCTTAGTACCAAGTGATATATCTTATCATCACCTTCTAAGAAAGAAGATAAGAGAAGTGAAGAAAGTATGCACACAAGAGGAGGTTGAGCTACCCCTGTTGTTGTGCCAGGATGAAAGAGAGCTACTTCAAGAAGAGCTCATAAAAGATGATGAATTCATCAAAAGTGATGAATTTAAAAACTTCTTGATTTGGAGAAAGAAACATGAGCTTTCTAAATAGGGAACTAAGGGTGCAAAACCAAGAAATGAATCCCTTCAAGCCTTAGCCACATGTGATCCAACATCAAAGAAGATAATAGTTGAAGAGGCTAGGCAATTGGTTAAGTCAAGTGGGATGCTCCTAGTTCTAGGATGGGACTTAACCTCAACATTTATAATTGATTAAATAAGGAGACAACCACATGGTGGCTTGTCTTATGAAGCTCAAATTGGAGATATGATAAGAGGATTTGGTTATGACCCTAGATCCTAGACATTGGTAATGTGGTCTCTGGATCCAATGACACAAAAGCCCTCTCTTGTGAACATTGAAGATAAAATGGACGGAGACAAGAATAATCTAGACTATTTAGAACACCAGTGATCTTGAGATCTCAAAAGTAGTGACTCATTTTTCCCATTTGAATGAGGCAAAGATTGCACAAGTCTCTTACATGTATGGGAGATTGTTTGAGGACTCCATTAAATTGGCTAGGGATAGGGATGAAAAGCTCATAAGAATAAAGATGTTATAAGATGAGCTGGAGTCAATAAAAGGAAAGCTTGAAGAAACATCAAAGGTTGTCCCTCTTCTTGTCGTAGAGGCTGAGGTTGTAGAGGTTTCGGTGATAGAGATACCTGACATGGCAACATGGGAGTCAGATAAAGACAATATGGAAATAGCCTTGGGTGCCCTAATAGAAATCTTGCAACATAGGTTTGAAGCAATTAAAGGAAAGATGGACCTAGTCCATCATTCATTTTTTATGTTGCAAAAGATAAATGGGAGTGTTAATGATTCTATGGTTACTTTGGAGCCATTATTTAGTGTGTGGTCTGGAAGAAGTGCACTTTTTGAAAAGCTTGAAGTGTTGCAGCCACATAGGACTGACATCCCAGAGTCTGTTGGAGAGGTGGGAGAAAAAATAGTTTTCATCGGTGTAGCTTGGGCATTATTCAAAGGAAAATATAGCTAGGATAGGGATAAAATAAAAATGTTTGGACCTGATTTCAGTAAGCACTTGCCTCCTATTCATAAGGGTGGTGGTGACATCATAGGGGTGGAGGAATGGAAATTAGGAATGGACCAGCTTCTGACAAACCAAGATGCTTTCTTGAACAATGATGGTACTTTGGATATAAACATGTTTAATAACATCCTTGATGATGTTACTAAAGTGGAGAATGATTGCTCCAATTTTTTTGCAGAGGAAAAATCTACAACTAATGCCAAGTGGGATAAGCAGATGAAGATAGTGCAAGATTTGAAGGAGTACACCTGGCCTACTAAGGAAGTAGTTGCTACATGGGACAAGAACACAAAGCCCAAGAAGAAGAAGCCTAGACCTATTGATTTGGGCATAGTGGAGGAGGATTAAGCAACACCTGGCACCTAATCATTGAGCATAGGGAGAATAGTCATCATGAAGAGGACAATGTAAGTTATCTGGTTGAGGCAGTCACTTTCCATACAACAACCTATGAGACTATTTTGAACATTTGCATACACAGGTGCCACCTATTGAAGATATCAAATGATTTGGAAAATATTCCTCCCATCTCTTTCAAGTTTGTGTAATCATTTGTAAGGGTTTTTTTATTTAGTGCTTTCCTTTCCTAGCCATCTAAAGCTTGTTGCATCCTGATTCTTTTAGGATTCTAAGATGGCTAGTGAATGCTATAAGTTGCTGGTTGTAAATTTTTGAAAAGCATGTTGAATTTTGGAATTGAATATACTGTAATTTTTGCTCTCTATTTTTTATTCAGACATTCTACCATTATCAATGTAGTGATACAAAAAATATCAATGAGTATATATTAGAATTCCTTCTCAAATTTGTGTATGTCTTCCTATTTTAAGGCTTAAGTTCTTGTATGTTAATATTGCAAAGAAAAATTGATGTATGGCTTACAAAGTAGTTTGTGAATTTATCTTTTAGTTCTCTTTCAAGGAAGGGGTAAATTATTTAAGATAATCTCAGAGAGTTTGTAGTTTTTATAGGTATTAGATGTTTGAATGAGAGAATGAGAGGGACAATTTGTAATGCATTTGTTCTGAATTCTAGGAATGTTTGAGTGATTTTTCTATTGATGTATGTTGTTGATGACTCTATGCCCTAGAATAAGACACTGGTATGTTCTTTAGAAGCTTTCTCTTCAACATCAAACAATCTATAAATTGATAAAATATTTAAATCAAAATAAATAAAACCCATGTTAAATGATATAAGTAAGTTTTTGTTTCCTTTCAAGAAGTGAATCTATAGGTATACCCACCCGAGCATTCAAGGCTCAAAGTGTAGGAGGATCATTTCCTTGACAGATCTAGAGTGGGTTGTAGGAGTCAGTGATATTAGTTTGTCAATTATATTGTAAATCTGCAAGTGGAAAGAAAAGGAGCCAACAAAATTGTGACTCTTCTGGGGATCTAAAGCAGTACAAAGAATTTGAACTTGTTTCAAGTCATTAGGTTTAACACATTCTTAAAGGTCTCTAGTTAGTTTCTTAAGAAGGTTTTGTTTAGTGCATAATTTTTCTTCCTGGAGCCTCATGTTCTCCTTGTCCCATCAAATTTTTCTTTTAGATTCTCAAGGTTTGTCTACAATATTTTCCCATTAAACCTGGGTGGAAACTCAAAGGGTAGAACCAATGTTGTTATAAGAAACAAACCATGGATAATAGAAATAATACAAGAGCTTTTGTTAAGAGACATCCTAAGATTAATCTAGATGCTTTACCTTGGTCAACAAGACAAAGATGGCTTAGGAAAGGTGTAGAATCCACCAGTGCACTTGTGGGAGAATAGGGAAATGATGAAGATGGGGTGATACATACATCTGCAAATGAGGAAGGATCACAATACAAGAGTTCAAAGTATGACAGTGGTATTTCTGGAGACAATTTTTATGATACCCTAGAAGTGTTGTTTCAGGATAAGGTTGTACTCCCTACAAATTAGAACACAAAGGTAGGAAGTAAGAATCATGTGTCTAATATGCATCATAACTGAGCTAGTATGGAAAAATAATCAGTGGATCCAAGGAGGGTCCACTTTCCATATCAACAAATCACTTATATGTATGTGTCATCAAGCTCTGGAGATGTTATGGTAGACCCTACTGATTTGGGTTCCCTAAGATTACAATTAGCAGAGCAAGATGAAATCTACAAGAGGTTACAAAAGGATAGAGAAGCTGAGACCATCAATGCCTTAATGGAGAGAGAGTATCTGATTAGAAAGATTAATGAATTGAAGGAAAGAAACAAGATATTTACTTATGCTCCTAAATCTTTTCAACCTGATAACTTTGTTGACCTTTCTTCCCTAAGGGCTGAGAAGGATCATTTGTTGCAGGATCATGATTTTGATCAAGAAGGGCCTGTGATTAGGAAGGTCCAAAGTTATGATCCTCAGCCTAAGGAACAAAAAATAATAGAAAATTTTAAACTAGTTACTGTGACAAATAAAAAGGGGAAGAAAAAGATGGTTGGCATCAAGATAAATGAGCCTATGGTCATAACAAAGATCCCACCACCCATTTCCAATTTTGACATAGAAATGGAAAAAAGGAAAAAAGAAAGAGATGATTTAGCAAAAGAATTAGAGAAACCAAAAGTTGAGGCATCTATTGTAGAAACAAAAAGAAAGATCCAATTCTTGAAGGCATCCTCTGCAAATACTCAAGGGCCATCTATAATTGAAATAGGTATGCCATCTAACACTTATAATGTTGTATCCCTTGGTAATGTATGTACTCAAAATCCACTCTATGCTTCATCTACTAAGTTGAATATTGATCCTAAGCAACAATCAATTAATGCACAAGGAGGTTGTAGGACAGTTGCAAATGTTGGTCCTAGTGGAAACAATGGATTGAATTTTCAAAGAAGACCTATGCAATTAGAGGGGTATAGGCAGATTAGTTTTGATGGGATACCAGGTTATCCTAATGCTATTATAACTAAAATAAGAGATAAGGTGCCCAAATTTTCTGGAAATAATGCTATTAGTTGTGAAGAGAATCTTAAGTTGTTTGTAGATATGTTAAATGCTTATGAAATTGAGCATGAAGATGTAGTCATGAAATTATTTGTCCAATCTTTAGTAGAAGATGCTAGGGACTCGTTTAAAAGACTCCCAGACTGTTGTATTGACACATGAGATGCCTTTGAAAAGTGTTTCAAAGAAAAATTTGGTGATAAACCAAATGCTAGTTTCATGTTGAATGAATTCAATACCATAAAGAAGAATCATAATGAGTCAGCATCTGATTTCAATATGAGGTTTCAAAAGGTTATGCACAAGTTGTTTCAAGTTATGAGGTTAGATGACAATGTCTGTCTGACCACATACCTCAATGCTTTTGATGGCAAGAATGGATACAAATTGAGAGACAAAGAACCAAGGACTCTCAGAGATGATTTTAGAATTGTAGCAAATATTGAGAACAATATGAAAATAATTGGAAGATTGGGTGGGAAAAGAGATAATCCTAAGTTATTTGGGAGTAAGAACTATAGAAAGGACAATGAAAGGACTGTTGGAAATAAGAGGAAATAAGAGGATAAGTTGGACAAGGTGTTAAATGCACCAAAAGATCTGAAGGCACCTAGTAATATAAATGATAAGGTTCCCACTGTTGAAAAGCCTCATTTTAACAATAATTTAAATAGAGAGAATAGGTTGCAGAATTACAACTATAACACCCAACGGAAAGATGGAAAAACTATTGTCCCAAATGAAAAATGAAATAATGACAAGACCATCCCTGATCCCTTGCATAAGGCTACTATGAATGTTGTGGAAGATACACCATGGTCTATAGCTTTCCAATCTCCTCATTCTGTGGAGAATTGTGTGGTTTCATAGTCCTTAGTTACATATCAAGATAATGAATTTGATGAATTTGATCAAGAAGAGGCTTATGATGATATTGATTGCAACATGAATGGCTCATATCTAGAACATGAAGATGTCTCTAATGTTGATGAAGAAATCAATGTGTGTCTGAAAAGACACAACAAAGCACTTTTCCACCAAGAGGTCTTCTTTGATGATGAAGACATTAATGAAAAAACATGTAACACGAAGTCCTCTTCAGAGAAAGTAAACTTAAGAAGACCCTCAAAGGAGGAGATTGCTAGGATCACTACAAAAATGGTTTCCCAAGTGAAAACTAGAAACATGACAACAAATGATGGCATTGGTAAAGTTGTAGGGATGTTTATAAAAAATACCACTCCTAAGGAGCCCACTGGAAATAAATTGAGAAATGATTATACAGTAAAAGTCAAGAATGTCAAAGGTAAGAAGTGGGAACCAAGGGGAGCTGGGGGTGTCAAGGTGTCTAATGTTCATGAAAAGGACACCCAAAAGGAATCTAAGAATCTAGTTGATACAATGCCCAAGGTTGAAAAAATGAAGGTGACAACAACAGTAAGTGCACTTGAGAACCAAAATGATATTAAGGCATTACAGGTTGAAATTCCTTCTTCTGCCCCTGTTGACATGTTATCATTTTTATCTCAAATTACTGTCAAGGTTCCCTTTTATGATTTATCATGGATCCCTGATCAAAAAGATAGAGCTCTAGCATGGGTTGATAGTGTTCATGACAATAATGTTTCTTGCAATACCATTGAGCCACAACTAGAACCTTGGAAAGAGGTGCAAGTTCAGGGAGTGGTATCTCAGATACCACCTATGTATTTGGATAAATTTGTCAATGCTAGCCTTGAAAACATTGATCCATTTTTCCTTAAGCATCATAGTGAATGGAATGATAGTAAAAAATTGCATGATTGATTCAGGTGCATCAAATATTGTCATGCCTTTTAAAATTATGGAGAGATTGGGTCTAAAAGTTGACACTATTCAAGGAAAATGTTGTGCAATGGACCAAAGAGAAGTGCCTATTATTGGAACTGTCAATGCATTAACTTATAAGTTAGCAGCATAAGGAATTGACTATGAGTGTATTGGTTGTAGACATTCCTCCTCATTATGGGATGTTATATTGTCCAAGAAATGGAGTGCTGCCATGGGAGGAAGTTTACAATGTGACATCTCCTTTGCAACTTTCAATATTGATGGTCAATCTGTCAAGATTGAGAGAGAGCCAAGGGTGACCCATATGATTTAAATGAACATTGATAATGAAACTACTTGTTTTATAGATACTAATATCAATGCCTTCAGGGTAGAAGTTACTATTCTTGAGAAAGAATCTGTCTTGCCCCCCATCACTATGGAGGTGAATGCTAAGTCCAAGAAGGGTGAGCTATGGGTAATGTAATTTGATGGTGCTAACTACAAGGATGGTTCAGGTGCATGTATTTTACTCATTTCTCGTGAGGGAAACACTTATAAGTTTTCTTTTAAATTGAGTTTATCATGCACAAAAAACATAGTAGAGTATGAAGCACTATTAATAGGCTTGAGGTTAGCACACAAACATTGGATTAAATGTGTGCATGTTGTTGGTGATTTAGAGCTAGTTGTGTCTCAAGTAAGATTAGTTTATGCTTCCAAGAATAAAAGGTTGAAACAATATAGGAATGCAGTGTGGGATATGATTGACTATTTTAATGCCTTCAATATTGTGTGGAAGGATAGGAGCAACAATAAGATAGATGACCTACTAGCCAATATAACAATCAATCCTCCTGATATCACTTTTGCAAGACTCTCAAAAGTTGAAACTCAAGCTAGGCCCAGTATACCAGATAACATTAAAAACTAGCAAGTTTTTGAGGATGACCAAGATATCTTGAGATTTATGAATTGTGAAGATAAATATCATGGTTAGGAATTAGATTGCTTAGCCTTGGTTGAGACTACAGAGGGAAAGGAAGTTGTCCTTGGAAATAAAGTCATACAACTTAAGACCAACAAGGTTCCCATCAGACTTGTTATTTTAGAGACCGTATATGATAATCAAGATAGAGTCCAAATGGATACCAAGAAAAGAGACCAAATGGACTTGGAAGAAGTTAATCTTGGTACAAAGGAAACACCAACAAATGTGTACATCGGAAAAAAAATGTCTCAGTAGGTAAGAAAGTCTTTGATTGAGCTATTAAGAAAATTCAGGCATGTCTTTTCATGGTCATATGATGATCTAAAGGTTTATAGAGAAGATTTATTTCAGCATGTCATTCCTTTGAACAAGGATGTGAAACCTTTCAGATAGAAGAAAAGACCAATAAATCCTACCTTGGATCCTAAGATGTAAGAAGAATTGATGAAGCTAAGACATGCTGGAATCATAGAGCCTATTAGGCATTCTTCTTGGGTGTCAAACTTAGTCTCTGTCAGAAAGAAGAATGGAGATATCAGATTATGTGTGGATTTTAGGAACTTAAACATCTCTTCTCTGAAGGATAACTACTGCTTTCCCAACATGGAAGCAATGCTACAAAGAGTAATTAGATCCGATCTAATGTCCATGATGGATGGTTTTTCTAGTTACAACCAGGTGATTGTGAAAGAATCAGAAAAATTTAAGACAACTTTCAAAACACCTTGGAGAACTTATGTCTATGTAAGGATGCCTTTCAGTTTAACTAATGTTGGTGCCACTTTCCAAAGAGAAATGGATGTTGCCTTTGCATATTTTATAGATGCCTTCCTAGTGGTATACTAGGATGACTTAACTGCATACTCCAAAAGGGAAGAAGATCATTGTTCTCATTTGGAGAAGATATTTGTGAAGGATCTGGAATATGGCATTTCTCTGAACCCAAGGAAATGTGTATTTGGTGTGACTGAAGGAAAGTTGCCTGGCCACCTAGTAGGGAAGCAGGGAGTGAGAATTGACCCAGAAAGAGTAATGGCAACTGACAAGATTCAAAAGCCAAAAATGTAAAAGGAATTCAATCTTTCTTTGGTCAGGTAAATTTCTTAAGAAGATTTGTTACTAACTTTATTGAGACCACCAGGCCAATATCCAAGATGTTAAAGAAAGGATATGAAATAAAATGGGATGGTGAACCTGATGAGGCTTTCAAGAAAATCAAGAAAGCAATCAAGGATGCACTTGTACTCACCCAGCTATGGTATTCCAATACATGTTTTTTCTTTTGCTTCTTTTCATAATGTTGCTACAGTCCTATTATAGAAAAATGATGAGGGTTTTGAACAACCTATTGCATTCTTTAGAAAATCTTTACATGCTACAGAATTAAAATATGATATCAATGAAAAACAAGCATATGCACTTGTTAAGGTGGTGAAGGATTTTAGGTGTTATTTGATGGGAGCAAGTGTGGTTTCTTTTGTACCAAGTGGTGCAGTGAAGGACTTTTTTTCATAGCAAGAGGTGTCTAGAAGGAGATGCAGATGGCTAAATAGAATTCAAGAGGTCAACATTGATATTCAGATCACCAAGCTGGTTAGAGGACAAAGATTGGAAAAAATTATAGCACCTTCCAATCTTGATGAAAATAAGGTAAATCAGGCTGAAATTGATGATACATGTGATATGGATGATTGTGTTTGGTATCAAGATATAATCTATTTTTTGAAGAATATGAAATGTCCATTGGGAAAAACTGTGGCAGGCATTATATGGGAAAAACTACTGCTCAGAGGATTTTGAGGGCAAGGTTTTGGTGGCCCACAATTTTCAAAGATGTAGAAAGACTGGTGAGAAAATGTGATGCTTTTCAAAGATTTTTTGGTAAATTGAAATTTTTAGGAAACATGTCGCTAAGACCAATAGAGGTACATGCCCCTTTCCAACAATGGGGAATTGATTTTATTGGGGAGATACCAAACAAGTCTAGTGGGGGACACTCTTGGATCTTAGTTGCTACTGACTACTTTACAAAATGGGTTGAGGCTATTCCACAAGAAATACAACAAGTAGGGTAGTGATTGATTTCTTGTTGCACAATATTGTCACTAGACTTAGTTTCCTGGAAAGAATTATTTGTGATAATGCAATGTGTTTCAGATCCAGTGAATACAAATAATTCTGTGAGAGTCTAGGGATTCAGTTGTCATACTCCTCATCTTGTCATCCACAAGGGAATGGACATGCACAATCATCTAACAAAAGCTTGGTGAAGATTCTTAAGAGGATTCTTAAAAAGAACAAGAAAGCATGGGAATCAAAATTGCCATTAGCTGTATGGGCTGATAGAGTAACTATGAAGAAGACAATTGGGTGTGCATCATTTGACCTTGTGTATGGAATACATGCAAGAATGCCACAAAACAACTTGTTAGAAATGTAAAAGTTTTTTCAGCTATATGATGATGATCTAGATGATGAGATACAATTAAGGATCAAGGATTTGATCAAGCTAGATGAAACTACAAGGGAATCAACTTCAAGGAATGCTAAGATGCAGTTACAAGTTAAGAATTTGTATGACAAGAAAGTTGTAGAGAGAAAATTTGAACCAGATGACTTAGTACTACTCTGGAATGCTAGATTGGAGGACAAAGGTAAACATGGAGAATTTGACCCAATTTGGTTAGGGCCATATTTGGTTCACAAAAAATGGGGACCAAATTCATATCTTGTCAAAGATCTCACTGGCATTATTCAAGAATTGTCTGTTCATGGATAATTTTTGAAGAGATACTTCTGTTAAGAGGTATTTTTATTTCCATGAGTAGTAGTTAGGATTTTTGTATATATTGTAAGTTTTTTACAGGAGTGGTATGTCTCTTTCCTTCCTGGTGTGGTTGTTGTACATAGGTTTTTCTCGATGCTCTCTGCATGTTTTCATTATGTCAATTTTGTGGTTTGCTTCCCCAGAAATTGTAAGTTCTTGCATGGGCACAAGTTATCGATTATCCCCAAATAGAGCCACTATTAGCCAATTTTTTGTACCTTCAAAGTCTATGAAAATTTGCATTTTTCTTGGAAAACTAGGTCTTTGTTCTTCTTAGGGTTTCAAAACATTGTTATGCTTATGTCTAAAAAATCCTACCCTTGATCTATTTTCATGTTACTTTTTTCATGGCACTTAAGTCCTTTTCTAGTACATGGTTTTATTTCCTTTGTTCACTCGATCTCATAATGTCTAAGTGTTAAAAAGTTTCATCTAGTGATCAGGTGACTGGAGAATGATATATGGTATTCACTACCTGGTCAAAATAATATCCTAGAAACCTAAGGATTGGACATCCTTTAACAATGATTCATTGCTACAAATCATCATACTTTTACTCAGAACATTATGCTAGACTTCATTTAATTGTATCAATTTGGGAATGTGAACTTGAGATGATGGCTGCAAAGTTTATGCTTTAGTTCTTCTCAATAGTCATCACTACTAAAGTAAAAGCTATTGCTATAGGAAGCTTATACTAGAAACTGAAACTACTGATTAACTTCATTTTGTAGGAAATAAACTTAATAGTAAATAGATAATGCTTGAGAAGTAAACCTATGCTGCAGGCAATAGTCAAAGGTTCTGCTACCATTGGCTGCAGGAACAACAGTACTTAACAACTTGAAGAAACTGAACTGAATCCTACTAAGACATGAATAGGCAATTCATCTCCCATGTGGACCCCCATGAAAGTATGAATGACTTCTAACTCAGAGATTGAAATGAAGAACTGTCATATATTCATTCAATAAAACATAAGTACAATAGATTACCAAAGTATCTTTTACTCTATCACTAGTTTACACTATGAAATTCTCAAAATGACTAACTAACTTGGAATCAACACTTCCAACTTATTTAAAAGCAACTAGGAAAATAGAACTCCTATAAACTAGATCCTTCATTATAGATCATAACATTTTTAGTTATATGAATGACAACACCATTCACGCAAGAAGATAAGCCACTTTTAATGCTGCAAGAATATAGGAATGATGACAACTAAATTAACTTGGACTGAATCAACAACCACAAAGTGATGGAAGGAGTGGAGCTATGATTGATCATTTGAAATAGTTATCCACCTTGAAAGACCCACTCATCCTTGAGTATGCACTCCCTGCTGACTTATTCTTCCTGCAAAAGGTTAACACAATAGAATCCAAGACACAAATCCAAGGCAGAGATTATAATAAGTTTCCCTGTTTTAACGTGGCCTTGTCATATAGCTGTAGGAGATCTACCCATTACAGCTAGAGAAGAAAGATACCAAATTTTATCATGACATTCATTAATATATATATATATATATATATATATATATATATATATATATATCCATTCTTGTCCTTAAGTTTCATAAGTGTCAAATATACATATAACTAAAACTTAGAAACATAAAAGACTATATAATGTTCATGAAAACCATAAGATATTCAAGTTTGCTCCTAGAAAATCATAAAGAAAACACTCCATAATATTGTCTCATCATTCCCCCAGCTTAACTATTTACTGATCCTCCAGAAAATAAATTCTTTAACCTGGCTATCAACCTGTAGTCAGCAGCTATTCTCTATCTAGTACCACCCTCTGCATGGCTCCAGTAGAATCCCTGTGTTTCCCTGTGCTTCTTCCATCTATCCTTTTCCCTCTGCATATCAAAACTACCCAAATTTTTTGAATCCAAAAATGAGATCCAAAAACTCTCTCTTTCCCTTCCCAATGCAATGTACCAAGGGGTGCACTGTGTTGCCATAGAAAAATTGAGAGGTGAATGCAGTTCTCTATTTCTCATCTCTCTTGATAAACTATTCCAGCGCCACTGAATGGCTTTTTTGGCCTTAGGAAGATCGGAATCCATCATCTACTCATATGCATGGAATGCTTCCTTCATCATTGGGTAAATAATCTTACTACCTGAGTCAGAAGGAGCTATGCTTAACCAATTATAGTAGTAAGTCTTAGGATCTTTAGCTTCAGGCCTTAGAAATAGGGGAGTATTTGATTCCAAATCCCTATAAACCCTAGCTTGAGTGTCCCAAATTATTTCATTTTGTACCCAGGACATGAGGGCTCTGAGTTGAATATCCCCAACATAAAGCAAGAGATTCCAAACTCAGTCATTAGGGACTGCTAGCTTATGGAGATAAAATTCACATAACAGATTTTGAATGGCTGTAGGAGAGTTATGGAATGCTTGAGAAAACTAGGTAGGCTCTTGTAATGAGGAAGACCTGTCCTACATAATAAAGGTCATTTGATAGTTTAACAGTTGTTCCCTTAGAAATAGAGCATAGATAGGTGATGGAGATCTACAACCCATCAGGTCAGGAATTAAAGATGTAATTTTGTCAAGTTTCTCACTCAATTGTTCTATCTTTTCCTCCTGAACAAATGTTTCCTGATAATAAAGGTCCACTACCCTATTTAATTGTTTATGTTGTTGTTTCCATTGCTCTCTCTTAGAATTTAATTTCTTAAACAATTGGAAGATAACATACAACAAATAATTTGAACTAGATTGACCTGTTACTGTACTAGGGCTAGAATTATTTGCTATTGTAGGAACAAATGACTTACCATTATTAATATTCATTCTCTTCAATGGATCTGTCCAGATGATCATATCCCTCTCAGTGTTAGAACATTGTTGAGTGACTGAAGCTAATATATCTAATCCTTCATTTAAAATTTTCTCCACAACCTTATTGACTAGGTCTATGTCAATATCTAGATTTTCTTCATAAGGATCCCTTTCTGCTGCAGGAGACTTTGTTGTAGGGGAGAACACTATTTCATCTACTTCCTTGATGTCACTATCAGAATCATCACTTCCTAAATCATCTTCCTAAAATTTCCCAGAAGTTGGTCTTTTCCTTTGAAACACATAATCCTACTCTTCCGAACTGGAATCTTCTCCAATGATGATGACTTCTGCATTAGCTATCTCATCAAGAACCTATTCTATTTTATCATCAAGACCTTCCTCAAATGTATCTTCATCCATAATTTCGGTCCATTTTCCTTCCTGCTGAGAAGTCTCAGACTGTAATTTGGCTTCTTGCTGAATGTTTTCATCCTCTTTTTCCTTCTGTCCTGAATCTTGTGTTATATTTGGCTCATTAACTAGAATCTCCTCAGTTGTTTTTGACCTCTTCCTAGCACTTCTCCTTAATGGAGTTTCCTCCTTCTTTGCTAGAGCTTTTCTCTTTCTAGTTGTGCCCGTGGCTGCAGGACATGCCTTAGTCTGCCGACTAGTACTAGGATTAATTTTCTTTTTCCCTCCCATTGGGGAAACTATTTCCACTGCAAGAGTAACCTCAACCTTTTCTGTAGGAGTCTCCAATTCCTCTTCAGGAGTTGTTCTTAAAGTAGAAGAATTAGTGGAACTAGGGGAATTAGGGGTCCTAACCCTAGATTTCTTCTTGGAAATCACTGTCCTATTTCAATAAAAAAAATTTGAATCCCCTTAGCATTTTTAACCCTTTGTCCAACTCTATGCCCAATTGGTTTAGGGATAGGTTCCTTAAACCCGTGTAGTAGAAATTTCTCACAAGAAATATCTGACTACTCTCTTAAGGCTTTTCCCACTACCATCTTGATCAGATAGTGCTGAGAGATAGAATTTTGCTTACCCTCTTGGACTAGAACAACTTGTTTTGACAGAATTCCAAACATAAAACTAGGGACATTGATAGGTCATTTATCATGCCTTAAGAAGCTTAAGAATTTAAAGTGTACAACATGTAGAAATGAATGTCTCCCTTCACAAGTGAAATACCTAATGATATAAACCACACATTGTTTAGATGGTTCAGGGAGAGATAACTGAAATGTACCTTGTTTTTTATTCACTTCAAGTGGTGGGTCTGTATGAAGAGTGAATTGAGCTCTGGAAGTAGTTGGGTCAAAATTATCTACAAATTCCTCACCCTCAAGTGGTAATCCCATGACCTCTGCTAAAACCGACTACGAAAATGGCACCTTCAACCCTTTAACTATAGCCACTCCTTCTTTCAAGGAGCTAAGAAATAGAAGTGCAACCTCATCATCCCAGCTGGTCAATTTCTGGACATAATCCATCCAACCCCTTGCTTGGAAATATAGCCTACAAGTCTGATCTTCAAGAAAAACACCATGCATAGTAGGCTCTCTTCTGCTGAGGTCACCACCCATTGTCTTGTTTGTGAGATACCTAGACAGAGTTGTAGGAAATAAAACAAACAACCAGAATTTCAAACAAGAAAGCTTGAAAAGGTAGATTGCAGGATGATTCAAATTTAAAAATTTCTAGCAAAGCAGCTCGAGAAATGAGCTTATGAGTAATATAAATGCAAAGTACCATGTTATCATTTCATAATTACTCATTAGTATACTCTACAGAACTCGTACTCAAAATAACTTGCCACCTTAGTTGTTTATACATGCGAAAGATAACACACAACTCAATGATTTTCAAAAATGTCTAATCATGGAAGAAAAATACAAGTACAAAAGGAGAAAAGAATAAATATAAAGATTTCATGAACATAATGACAAAAAAAACTAATAAACTCCCCCCCCAGCTTAAGATTTGGCAAGTGGGCCCTCACTTGTAGTAATGACAAGGAAAACACTAAAATAAAATGGAAAACAAATTAAAGTGGCATATCTTGACTTGTGTGTTAACCTGAAGTACTGGTGAGGTGGCAGTTGTTAATTATCCAAGAATGAAAGAAAAGATGAGGTGGATGGGTGGTAGACTTAGAAATGAAGCGAAAATTTATTATGGAGAAGGAACTTTCTTGAAGAAAGTGTTTATTATGAATGTGAAAAGACCGTTTTAGAGCGAGGAAGGTAAATGAGCATAAAGCTCATTATGAGTGGCTGTAGGAAGGGTTTTGCCAACAGTGGAAGAGAATTTTTGTAGGAACTCATCCTTGCTCTATGGTTTGCGATACAACTTCAATTTGTGACCATTAACCAGCAATTTGAAATGTACCAGATTAACTGTGGAGAGCTGAACCATGCCATTTGGAAAGACTGTAATTATCTCATATGGGCCAAGCCATCTGGTTTGGAATTTCCTTGGATTATGCTAGTACCAAGAGTCATAGAGGAGCACCCAGTCGCTAATTGGGAACATTTTATCCTTGACAAACTTGTCATGCCATTGTTTGTGTTGAGTTTGGATCAATTCTGTGTTATGCAGGGTAGATTTTCTCCACTCATCAAGACCATTCAAACTCAGGATCCTGTCTTGCTATGCGGTAGTGAGATCCATCTCAAGATCAAGAGCTTTCCTAAGTTTCTTATGTTTGAATTCAATAGGCATGACTACAGAGCGACCATAGATAAGCTCAAATGGTGTGAAATTGGTGGTAGACTTCCATGTAGTTCGGTATGCCCAAAGTGCTTCAGGAAATCAGATAGCCCAATCTTTCTTATGAATGGCAACTATTTTAGTGAGAATAGCTTCCAACTCCTGATTGGTAACTTCCACCTACCCATTAGCTTGGGGGTGATAGGGTGAATATTTACCATGCCTGATGTTATATTCCTCCATCAGAGCAGCAATCAAATTGGAAGTAAACTAAGGACCTTGATCAGATTGAATCTCCCTCGATACTCCAAATCTAGTAAAGATGAATTCATAAAGGAACTTGGCAACATTGTTATCCCTATGGTGCTTCATAGGCTTAGCCTCAGCCCATTTGGTAACATAGTCAGTGCAAACAAGGATATAAGATTTACTGTGGGAAGAGGGCTCAATAGGACCAACAAAGTCAATCCCCCATTTGTCAAAGGGTGCAACAATGACTTGTGGTTGCAGGGGTATTTCATTAGTCTTTGAAGGGCAGCCCATGCATTGGCATTTCATTAGTCTTTGAAGGGCAGCCCATGCATTGGCATTTATCACACTTTTTGGTGTACTAAGCAGCATCCTTGTGGAGACTAGGCCAATAATAACTTGTAGTTAAAATCTTTAGTGTGGTTCTTTTGGCAGCAAAATGTCCACCACAAGGTTCATCATGACATGCCTTAAGGATATCATAGGTTTCATCCTCTCAAATGCATCTTCTAGTGACTTGGTCAGGACCAGTATAAAACATGAATCCAAAAATCCAGGAATAATTAAGGCTCTTTTTAGTTAACAACCTCCTTTCTTTAGCAAAGAAATGAGCCGGTGTCTTACCAGTTGTGAGATAATTGGCAATATTGGCATACCAAGGATTGTGTGCAGTCAGCAAGAAAAGATGTTCATTGGGAAAACTATCATCAATAGCTACAAGATCATCAGGGACATGCAACCGAGAAAGAAAATCAGCAACCACATTGGTTTTACCAAGTTTATCAATGATGGTAATGTCAAATTCTTCCATAAGCAGCAACCAGTGAACCAATCTACCAGAGATTGCAGGCTTGTTCATGAGATATTTAATAGTAGAATGGTCAGTATGCACATAGATCTCATATCCAGTAATGTAGTGTCTGAATTTATTCAAGGCATAAATGATTGCAAGAAGTTCTTTTTCAGTAACAATATAGTTAAACTCAATGCCTTGTAAATTCTTACTGATAAAGTAAATTGCATGTTCAATAGAGTCCACCTTCTGGCCAAGCATAGCTCCAATAGCATAGTTTGAGGCATCAATATGGATGTGAAAGGGTAAGTCCCAATTGGGTCCTTGCAATACTGGTGCAGTAGTGAGAACTTCTTTAAGCTACAGTAAAGACTTTGTACACGCAAAATCCCAAGAAAATTCAGCATACTTCTTGAGCAAGTTATACAGTGGTGTTGCAAGCTGACTGAAATCTTTTATAAACCTTCTATAATACCTGACATGTCCAAGAAAACTACACACATCTTTTTTTTTTGTTGGAATAGGTAATGTGCTAATTACTTCAATTTTGGTAGGGTCCACTTGAATACCTTTTGGAGAAATGAAATGTCCTAAGACAATCCCCTCTTCCATCATCATGAAGCACTTTTCAGTATTGAGAGAAAGGTTATAATCATGACATCTCTGAAGAACTTTTTCCAAATTTGCCTTGGCCTCATCAAAAGTATGCCCATATGTGGTAAAGTCATCCATGTAAATCTCCATGCAATCATCAGAGATATCTGAGAATATACTGATTACAGCTCGTTGGAAGGTAGCAAGGGCATTACACAACCCAAAAGGTAGCATGGAATAGGAAAATGTACCCCATGGGTAGGTGAATGTTGTCTTCTCTTGATCCTCAGGGTAATTTGTATCTGATTATAACCACTGAATCCATCTAGAAAAGAGAAGTATGTCTTCCCAGCCAAGTTATCAAGGACTTGATCTATGAATGGCAATGGAAAGTGGTCTTTCTTAGTGGCTATGTTAATCTCTCTATAATCAACACAAACTCTCCATTTTCCTCCTTTTTTAGGCACTATAACAAGAGGGGAGATCCACTAACTATTAGAAATGGGACAAATAAATCCAGCATTTAGTAACTTCTGCAACTCATTCTTTACTATATCCCTTAGAACTGGGTTTACCCTTCACTGAGGTTGTCGAATAGGTCTAAAATTAGGGCTTATATAAATTTTGTTAGTGTAGAGCTTAGGGTATAAACCTTTCATGCCAGTATAATCCCAAGAAAAGGCTGATTGATGTTCCTTTAGAAGCTGCAGGACATCTATCTACTGAGAGAGAGTTAAGGCACTATTTACATTTAACTCCCGCCCTAAGCTAATCTCTAGCTTAGTGACCATTTCTGCCATGGAAAACTAAGCAATTGGGAAAGACTCCATTTCATGAGGTAGTAATGTATGAAGAAATTTGGAAGTTTCTGACTACTGCAGGGCATTAATAGGTGGTAACAAGGTGTCAAGGACATAGTCATCCTAGGAACACACTTTGGGTTGCACCCCATACTCATTCAAAATGACAGAGGAAATTATTTCATCATCCTCCTAGAAGGCTACAAAATTTTCCTTGGATATCATCATTAACTAACGAATGGAATTAACCTCAGGTTCAGTATCATCCAAATTTGGCCAGATTATCTGGTCATCTTGCAACAGAGGCTGAGCTGGGGAATATAGAGTCAAATTTTTAGTGTTGACTCCATTGGATATAGTCATTTTCCTTGACCGACAAGCTATATAGGCATCTACAGTAGCTAACCAAGGCTGGCCTAAAATTATTGGATATCCTCCCATGTTAGCCTTTGGAGAAAGGACAACAAAGTCAACCGAATATTCCTAAGAATTCAAGGTGACTATTACATCCTCTACCATCCCATCAGGTGTAATGGTGGAACTATCAGCAAGTTGAAGGATGGTTGGGGTTTCCTTAAGACTGATGATATGTAACTGAGATATTACTTCCTTGGTCATGACATTTATGGATGCACCTAAGTCAACTAGAGCATTTTGGACTTGCATCCCTTGAATAGTGACTGTAAACACAGGGCTACCAGGATCAGAATACTTGGGAACTGTCAACTTTTCTAACATTAGATCAGACAACTGGCCTAGGAAATGGATGTTTTTAGGATCCTTTTTCTTCCTCCTAGACTGCTTGATACAAGCTTCCTTGATGGCTTTAGTATAGGCAGGCACTTGTTTTATGGCATCTAGCAGGGGAATCTTTACTTTCATTTGCCTTAACTGGGCAAGTAAATCCAACACTGCTTGATTTTCCACTGGCTTCACTTGTTCCTGCAACCTATGAGGAAATGGAGGTGCCTGTGCTACAGGAGTAGCAAGAATAGGAGGTTGAACTAATACTTTAGTTGGGTCTACTAAGGCATCCTCAACTTCGGTAATAATAGGCTGTTGAGGAGGAGGAAGAGTTGTGCCTGATCTTAAATGAATGTTATTCAAGGAAATTGCATAGCTCTACTACTACATTGTTGGTTTAGCATTGTTGGGATTTGGAGTAGGCTGAGCAGGAAATTGAGTCTGTTTAGGGGAGGTAGTATTGGCTAGAAGAGGGGGCATCAAAGCTGGCTACTGAGGTGGTGGCATCAAAGTTGGCTGATTGGATTGGTTCATCCAATTGTGTGGTTGTTGCCACCCCTGTTGGGCTATTGCCAAGATTGTTGTGGTTGTGACCAACTCTGTTGAGATTGTTGCCATCCTGGTGGATGTTGCTACCAACCTTGCTAAGGTTGTTGCCAATTCTATTGATGAGGCTGCCAACCTTGCTAAAGTTGTTGCCAACCTTGCTGAGGCTGCTGCCAACTATTATACCCACTAGGTCCACCATGTTGATTTTGCCATGCATTAGTATTATTAAAAATCTAAAGAGGATCTTGGGGAATACCTGGCCTTTGAACCCATGGCCTTTGTTGGGAAACATAGAGCACCTCTCCATTCTCATCTATGGCTTTGAACTTGGTAGGCATTGATTGGGACTCCAAGCTTGCAACTGACTTACACTGACAATTCTTTTTCTTTTCCTGACAGTATGGACAGTACTCTGCTAGCATTGCATTAGCTTCATCCTTCTTTCTTCTTCCTTGCATTATGTCCAATTGAGTGGTGACATCATTAATGATGTCCTACTTGAAATCTGATAAAAGATTGGATAACTCCATTTTGGACACCCTTGCACCATTAGACTTGTGAGGCAAGGCTCTCAAGCCTCTACCTTTCTTGACAGTGGCTCTTGAATAGTTCAAACATATGTTTTTTATGTCTTCCCATATTTTTTGAGTAATGTCTTCCCCTTCCATAAGGTCAATGGCTTCTATACTCCCATTATTCACACCCCTCAAAAACAAATGCTTTTGAGACTCTTCATTCAACGCATGTTGTGTGTTTCGTTGTAGGCTGAACATAAACCTGGAGACATAGTCTTCCAAGGTTTCATCCTCTTTCTATGACATTTTAAATATGTCATCTCCCTTTAAGTCTCCTCCTTGACAATAATCTTTATACTTCTCAAGAAACAGGGTGCACATTGCATTCCAATCTGCTACAACATCAGCACCCAAACTCATAAACCACCATAGAGAAGCCTCCTTTAAGGTGGAAGGAAATAATTTGAGCTTATGGCCATTAGTGGTGTAATCATATCTTTTGTAGAGGACATCAAATTCAAAGAGGAATGTCTCCGGATCCTCTGTGATGAGTCCATAGAATTTAGGAAGTGCGGCTGCAGGAATGTTCTTTAGATTCTGGTTACCTTACTGAGTAGGAATAGGAAAAGCGAAGGTAGGATGAGCCATTGCGTTATCTAAATATTCAGGGCAAGCAAAGAGGGCATTTAAATGGTAAGACTCCTTAGATGATGGTGGTGAAGGCAAGTGATCAAAAGCATCAGCAAACACGTTCTCAAACGGTTCTTCTTAATGTGGGATTTCTAATTGGGTTTCCTCAAATGTTAGGTCTAAGACCTCAAATGGTTCTTCCTGATTAAGGATAGGTAAGAATTTCCCAAGATGGTCCCTACACCTATGCATGAAAAATTATGTAGAATGAAAACTAACTTAATGAATTTTGGGTCGAACTAAATTGACACCATCCTTGACAGTGGCACCAAAAATGACTGGTCAAAATAATATCCTATAAACCTAAGGATTGGACATCCTTTAATAGTGATTCATTGATACAAATCATCATACTTTTACTCGGAACATTATGCTAGACTTAATTTAATTGCATCAATCTGGGAACGTGAACTTGAGATGATGGCTGCAAATTTTATACTTTAGTTCTTCTCAATAGTCATCACTACTAAAGTAAAAGCTATTGCTACAAGAAGCTTATACTAGAAACTAAAACTATTGATTAACTTCATTTTGCAGGAAACAAACTTAACAGTAAATAGATAATGCTTGAGAAGTAAACCTATGCTGCAGGTAATAGTCAAAGGTTCTGCTACCAGTGGCTGCAAGAACAATAGTACTTAACAACTTGAAGAAACTGAACTGAATCCTACTAAGACATGAACAAACAATTCATCTCCCATGTGGGCCCCCATGGAAGTATGAATGAATTATAAATTAGAGATTGAAATGAAGAATTGTCATATATTCATTCAATAAAACATAAGTACAATAGATTACCAAAGTATCTTTTACTCTATCACTGGTTTACAATATGAAATTCTCAAAATGACTAACTAACTTGGAATCAACACTTCCAACTTATTTAAAAGCAACTAGGAAAATAGAACTCCTATAAACTAGATCCTTCATTATAGATCATAACAACTTCAGTTATATGAATGACAGCACCATTCATGCAAGAAGATAAGCCACTTTTAATGCTGCAAGAATATAGGAACGATGACAACTAAATTAACTTGGACTGAATCAACAACCACAAAGTGATGGAAGGAGTGGAGCTATGATTGATCATCTGAAATAGTTATCCACCTTGAAAGACCCACTCATCCTTGAGTACGCGCTCCCTACTGACTTATTCTTCCTGCAAAAGGTTAACACAATAGAATCCAAGACACAAATCCAAGGCAGAGATTATAATAAGTTTCCCTATTTTAATGTGGCCTTGTCATATAGCTGCAGGAGATCTACCCATTAAAGCTAGAGAAGAAAGATACTAGATTTTATCATGACATTCATTAATCTATATATATATCCATTCTTGTCCTTAAGTTTCATAAGTGTCAAATATACATATAACTAAAACTTAGAAACATAAAATACTATATAATGTTCATGAAAACCATAAGATATTCAAGTTTACTCCTAGAAAATCATAAACAAAAACTCCATAATATTGTCTCATCATTCACTAAATCTCTAAGTTCTTAGTATTTAGTTGTAAACATTCAATGACCTAGCGAATACGGTTACCTCCAGACCTCTTAATTTTGGCGATTAGTGGCCCGACGTTCAATGATTTAGTGAACAAAGCTTTCTCCAGATCTCAGAATTTGACAGTTAAGTCCCTAAACATTTAGTGACCCAATGACAAGGCTCTTAATGAAGTGAGGTTACCATTGTCTCTTATTCTCGTAATGCAATGGTCAAGTTTTAAAAGTTATAGTGATTTAGTGAAGACCATAGATGGTGAACAAGATCAATGACTGGCGCTTGATCTCATGATTTATCTGAGGTCAAGTAAAAGATCTAGAAACTTGGAGAATAAAGATTATCTCATGTTCTCTGAATATAACCATGGTTATAGGAAATGTCTTGATATTTCATGAATGCCTTTGTCACTGAATCTCGTGATTGAACATGAGTTAAGAGAAGTTTCTAGAGAATAGGAGATCCATTTAGTTTATGATACTCCCAATGCAACTGTAGTTAGTGAAATGATCTAGAGAATATGAGACCAATTCTTAGTCACTCATTTTATGAATATAACCCAAGGTTTAGAAGGATTTATGAGATTGAGAGACTCGGTTCATTCGCTGAGTCTCCAGATCAAAGGTGAGTTAAAGGAATAGTTATGAAATTATGAAAATGCCTTGGTTGTTGATTGTCTTAATGAAACCCTAGTTAAGACAAATGTTCAATGATTCAGTGAATGCTTCAGTTGCTGAATCTTGTGATTAGACCTGGGTTGAGTAACGTATTATGAGATTGTGAGAGTGTCTCCAATTGCTGGATCGCTAAATAAGAAAAGGTTAAGTTCACCGAGTTATAAAGAAAAAAGTAACTATGATGTGGAAAGGGTATTATGTCAAGTTTGAAAAAGTAATAAATTGGCCAATTAAAGTACAAGTCAGGGTTTTTATCCATTTTCAAGGGTTTTAAATAAATAAATAAATGATCATGGCTTGTCATCTTTTCTGAGAACTAAATGTGGCCTGTCAATTTCCTAGCTTACGACTAGCCTTAATTTGAACTTGGTTTCATGTAGAAGTGAATGTTGAGGTGACATAGAAGAAGATTTGCAAATATTTTGATCATTCCCATGCATTCATTGCTCCAGAATATATAGAAAAGATGCTCACATTCTTACACTTATCATTTTTTAGAGAGTGAATTTGTGAAGCCAAGCTATTGGATAGAACCAGTTTCAAAGAGATAGTTTGTAGAAAGGAGTATTTTTAGAGAAAGAAACATGAGTCAACCAGAGGCCAATCATGCATCATCTATTAAGGGAGTACGTGAGTAGGGTAGCAATGAAAAAGGGAAGCCAAATTATTCTGAAGAATTCATCCAATTGCTCCCACAATCAACCCAAAACAAGAAGGTTAGTGATGATACCTTCATTGATTCCATGGATAATTGTAGAGACCCTCTTACTCCAAGTGTCTCAGGTTACCATATTTTCAATTACTTCTATAGTAACATGGATAAGCCCATTCCAGTATGTAATGCCTTGAAGCTAGGATTAGGGAAATTGGTGATACATGATGTTTTCCTAGATCTAGATTTGTTGATTGAGTTGGCAAGAAATTATGATCTAGTCTCCAAGTCAATTCAGAGAAGTGACAAGTCAGTCCTAGTTACCCTAGATAGGGGATCATTCATGAAATCCTTAAACCTATTCACTTCCTCCTCAATAGAAATTTACCTAGAAAAGGAAAAAGAAAAGTATAGCAAGCAGATGTAACTTATAAAATCCCAAATCGCCCACCATATGCCAAAAATTGGAAAGTACATTGCCCCACTCCCTGCCCATATGAAAGCCCCGTATGAATTTCAATCCTTAAATTTCTACATGAAATACCTTGCCTATGGGTTGTGTTGAGTCTTAGGTATTGATGGAGATAAAGAAAGAATGCCAGTAGACTTGTTGATAATCATCCTTGATATGCAAAGTCTTCATGCCAACACTGATTATGATTATATCTAGTATGTGATTGACATGATGCATGAGGGTTTGATTTCTATTATAGACAATAGTAATCCATCAAAGTTCATGCATTACTCCTTGTTAATGCATTTAATTATGTTTTACAATGTTAACCTTATGGATGTAAACATGTTGAGGCCTAGGAAAGTGAGCAAAATAGGACCATTTACCCAGTACAATTCTGGTTGAGGGTTTGGAATACTACATCAAATGAGTGTGAATTAAATGGCTTCTAGAATTGGATGGTAGACCCTCTTTTGAGAATGATGAGAACAAATATCACAAGGCTCCTAGTGAAAGCACTAATGGTTTTGAGGCCTAAATAGTTTGTGAATAAGTGGCGAGTAGATCAAAATTGGGGAGATTTCTACCTAAGTGAGAATTTCACTATAATCAAGGTTTATGGGTGTCCTAAAGCCCCTCATATTCTTCCCAAGTATGTGCCACCAAGGATTTCTCAATTAGAGTTTATTTGGCAGTTGATCTGGATAGAAAAAGAGATCTTGGCTCCACACAAAAAGGGGACATTTACTCCCAAAGTGTTTAAGGTAACAAATTTTGCAATTGGGAAGAGATCCCAGCCTCAGTTGACTCAATGGATGAATCAATTCATGATGGCTGTTGGAGCATACAAATATGTAGATCTTGAGGAATTCATCAAGACAACTAGGAGGATTCTTATCCCAAGCATTGGAGTCATTAGGGAACATGAGGGCTGTGATTTGGAGGATATCATGAGGAATATCCTAGATGAAGAAGAAATTGAAAGAAGATTGGGCAAAATATGAGATTTGATGGATTTGGAGGCACAATTGAAAAAGGCTAAGATCCCCTTCAATGGTTTCTTCCCTGATCGCCCATACATAGCAAGGATTAACAAGATGATCCAAAATTATGACATCTTGTACAATCAATTGGACTCTCAGCTCGATGCTAAGGAGCGAGCTGAAAAGTGATACTCATCTTCTGAGTATGAGACTAAAATTCAAGGTTCCTATGAGGAAGATAGCCCACCTCAGAATGGGGAGGAGAAAAGTCAAGAACATGGGAGTGAGCTACCCCTATTGTTATGCCAGGATGAAATAGAGCTACTTCAAGAAGAGCTCATAAAAGATGATGAATTCATCAAAAGTGATGAATTTAGAAACTTCTTGATTTGGAGAAAGCAACATGAGCTTGCTAAATAGGGAATTGAGGGTGCAGAACCAAGAAATGAAGCCCTTCAAGGCTTAGCCACATATGATCCAACATAAAAGAAGATAACAGTTGAAGAGGCTAGGCAATTGGTTAAGTCAAGTGGGATGCTCCTAGTTCCAGGATGGGACTTAACCATAGGGTGGTGTGTCTTATGAAGCTCAAATTGGGGATATGATCAAAGGATGTGGTTATGACCGTAGATCCCAGGCATTGGAAATCTGGTCTCTGGCTCCAAGGACACAAAAGTCCTCTCTTGTCAACATTGAAGATAAAATGGAGGGAGACAAGATTATCTAGACTATTTAGTACACTAGTGATCTTGAGGTCTCAAAAGTAGTGACTCATTTTTCCCATTTGAATGAGGCCAAGACTGCACAACTCTCTGACAAGTATTGGAGATTGTTTGAGACTCCATTAAATTAGCCAGGGATAGGGAGGAAAAGGTCATAACAATAAATATGTTAGAAAGCGTTAATAAAATACAAGCTTGAAAAATAATCAAAGGCTATCCCTCCTCCTGTCATAGAGGCTGAGGTTATAGAGGTCCCAGTGATAGAGATACCTAATGTGGCAACATGGGAGTCAGATAAAGACAAGATGAAAATAGCCTTGGGTGCCCTGACATAAATCTTGCAACATAGGTTTGAAGCAATTAAAGGAAAGATGGACATAGTCCATAATTCATTTGTTATGTTGCAAAAGATAATTGGGAGTGTTAATGATGCTATGGCTACTTTGGAGCCATTATTTAGTGTGTGGTCTGGAAAAAGTGCACTTTTTGAAAATCTTGAAGTGTTCTAGCCACATAGGACTGACATCCCGGAGTCTATTGGAGAGGTGGGAGAAAAAATAGTACTCATCAGTGCAGCTTGCACATTCTTCAAAGGAAAATCTAGCTAGGTTAGGGCTAAAATAGAAATGTTTGGACCTAATTTCAGTAAGTACTTGCATCCCATTCATAAGGGTGATGGTGACATCATAAGGGTGGAGGAATGGAAATCAAGAATGGACTAGCTGCTGACAAACCAAGATGCTTTCCTGAACAGTGATGGTACTTTGGATATCAACAGGTTCAATACAATCCTTGATAATGTTTTTAAAGTGGAGAATGATTTCTCCAACTTTTTTGCAGAGGCAAAAGCTATAACTAACACCAGGTGGGATAAGCAGATGATGATAGTGCAATATTTTAAGGAGTACACATGGCCTACCGATGAAGCAGTTGGTACACGGGACAAGAACACAAAACCCAAGAAGAGGAAGCTTGCACCTATTGATTTGGACATAGTGGAGGAGGATTAAGCAACACTTGGCACCTAATCATTGAGCACAGGGAGAATAGTCATCATGATGAGGACAATGTAAGTTAGCTAGTTGAGGCGGTCACTTTCCATACAACAACCTATGAGACTATTTTCAACATTTGAAGACAAAGGTACCACCTATTGAAGATATCAAATGATTTGGAAAATATTCCTCCCATCTCTATCAAGTTTGTGTAATCATTTGTAACAATTTTTTTCTTTAGTGATTTCCTTTCCTAACCATTCGAAGCTTGTTGCATCCTAATTCTTCCATGATTCCAAGATGGCTAGTGAATGATATAAGTAGCCAGTTGTAAATTTTTGAAAAGCATGTTAAATTTTGGAATTGAATAGACTGTAATTTTTGTGCTCCAATTTTTATTCTGACATTCTGCCATTATCAATATACTGATACAAAAATATCAATGAGAATATATTAGAATTCCTTCTCAAATTTGTGTATTTCTTCCTATTGCTTAAGTTCTTGTATGTTAATATTGCAAAGAAAAATTAAGGTATGGCTTACAAAGTAGGTTTTGAATTTATCTTTTAGTTCTCTTTCAAGGAAGGGGTAAATTCTTTAAGATAATCTCAGAGAGTTTGTAGTTTTTACAAGAATTAGATGTCTTAATGAGAGAATGAGAAGGATAATTTGTAATGCATTTGTTCTGAATTCTAGGAATGTCTGAGTGGTTTTTCTATTGATGTATGTTGTTGATGACTCTATGCCCTAGAATAAGACACTGGTCTATTCTTTAGAAGCTTTCTCTTCAACATCAAACAATCTATAAATTGATAAAATCTTTAAATCAAAATAAATAATACCCATGTTAAATGATATAAGTAAGTTTTTAATTCCTTTCAAGAAGTGAATCTATAGGTATACCCACCTAAAAATTCAAGGCTCAAAGTGTAGGAGGTTCATTTCCTTGATCCTTGTTAATTGGTCCTTTTCCTTGATAGATTTGGAGTGGGTTGTAAGAGTCAATGATATTAGTTTGTTAGTTATATTGTAAATCTACAAGTGGAAAGAAAAGGAGCTAATAAAACCTAAACCTTTATTTTCCACATATCAAAAGAGAAAATTCATCTTTTTTTGTGAACCATTGGAACATGCATTAAGGACTTTGGTGGCTAACATAATCATTACCTTACCCGAATCGAGGAAATATGAACCCCAAGTCAAGCCCAATTGGTTGAATGATTCTCATCATTGTGAATACCATCATAACACGGGACATAAAACAAATGAATGCATGAAATTGAAACATCTTGTCTAAGACCTGATTGATGATGGAACAATAAAAGTGGAAGGGCCTCAAAATATCAAAGACCATACAACTTTTAATAACCCTTTCTTAAATCATGAAAAAGGGGAATCATCAAACACCAACCCTAAGAACAAAAGAGGTAATGAGAAGGTTAACTTTGCTCATACCTATGATAACACCATTAATACTCTAAATGGTGATGAAAACACCATAAATGTCATTGTGGTGAAAGAGAAGCAAAGGGAAGCAACATCTAATGTTGTAACTAGGGGACAAGCATCAAATATTACCTTACCAAGAAATGCCCCAAGAATCATCTTACCAAATCAAACTTCATCTTCATTTTTGAAACAATATAATCTAGTAGACCAATTGCAAAGAACCCATACCTAGATCTCTATTCTAGAATTTCTCAAGCTTTCACCAACTCATAAGGAGATTCTAGAAAAATCCTCAGTAGAGATTAATGTGCCTCTAAATTTAGATGCGGATAAATTTCAAAATATGGTAGGACATCTTGTTGCACCCCATTGTCTACCCTTTTTAGAACAAGATGATATGTCTCTAAACCACCCACAAAATCTACCCTTGCATATAGAGGTCCTAATCCACAAGCATAGAGTGAAAAGGGTCCTCATTGATGGAGGCACCAACCTAAATATTTGTACCTTGAATTTGGTTAAAGCCCTAGGATTTTGATGTAACATAAACCTTGTTGGATTTGGCCTAGGACCTCCTAGAATACAAGAGGATAAATCTCCCATCCTTAAGGGTGCTATCCTAGTACCCTTCTAAGAAGTCTCAAACTTCTCCTTTTTCCATTCAGTTGATGACACCAAGAATTTGATAAAACTCACTGTTCTCATAACTTCTTTGTTTCCTTCTAGCATTGAACACCTCTATAAGGAATAGAAATGAAACCGATACTCATCCTCAAGTGGAGAGGAGGATGTCTTATGAACTCAAAATGGTGTTAATCCACCCATAACCTCATCAAGACCAAAACCAATCCTATCGCTAATAGAACTAGCTTACTGTTTGGCCTAAAAAGGCTACAAGGATTTGGAGGCCTAATTGACCTGTTCCCCTTAATATCTTCCAAAATCTGCAAAAAAGACACCCAACTAATCATATATTCAAGTACCCTTTTGGATGGGCTTAATGATTCTATAGGTCTTCCTTCCTCACACTGTCCATAGAGTGCCTTCCTAGAAACAGGGCTACTTTTAAGGGTTTTGAAACTCACTATCTGAACTAGTGAGGGTTTGTTAATATTCCCTATATCTGCCTTCCTCTGACACTCTTTAGTTTTGGAAATGATTGAAAAAGAATTGAAACTCCTCTCCACATACTTTGATTGAGGCTTTGAATGACCTCAATCACTCCATTAGCTCTGCAATAGTCTACTGACCCCTAACTAAACACTGATAGCTTGCCTAGGGCATCAGTTTATTAATGCATCCTAAGCTTTCTAGGGCCCCTCCTTTGCACAAAATATGTTACAAGGAGTCTAGACACAAATCCAAAGAACCCATATAGATTGTATGGTGGGAGAGTGAACTAGCACTCCATTATTCTAAACTCTGTCATGGCTAACCCGAGACAGGCCAAAATAAAGAAAATTATGAAAGATTACTCAAAACTAAAATGAAAAGCTAGATAAATATCCTAGGAATTCAAAAACATTAATAACCATTACATGCAAACACTACAGTCAGATATTCAATCCATTTCTTATTGCTGTCAACATAAAAATGTGTATCTCTATCAAAAGAAAAATCAATTACATAGTCTAACTGCAACCAAAAGTTTTTCCTCCATACTGCACTCTTCCCTTTGCTTTGAATTAGGGTTTCCCAAGCTTAAATATGTCCTTCCTTGGTGTTAGGGCCCATGGATTAGGCTATCAAGCTCTTGAGCTGATTACAAGCATTTTCCAAGAAAACTGTCATGACAAATTTCAAAGTTGTCATGACAAATTTCAAAGTTGTCATGATAACTTTCAAAGTTGTCAAGCAACTTTTGGTGGATAGATAAACCACCTACAAAAACCTGAAACTAACTCCACCCTTGATTGATTAAAGGTCCTAAAGACCATTTCAAACCTCTAAAACATTAAAGAGGCCATTTGTTCAACTTTAGAACACTGTCCTATGACAGGCAACCTAGTAAGGTTAGTTAGGACTGCTGCAACCAGGCTCCCAAAAGACACACCAAGGACACAAAAGAAAAAAAGAAGAAAAAATGCTAGCTAAAACACCTAGAGAGACCAAATAGGCTTCTCCCTAACCTAGTGGCTTGGTTAAGGCCACTACAAGCCAAATTTAGGAACACTAGGTACCAAACAGCCCTACCTAGGTGCCGTCACCATACTCCCCCACAAGCAAAGAGCTTATGTCACTCCAGTGACTAGTAGAACCTCTGAGATGCCTAGCTTATTGAAGTCTGCTGCCTCCACCTAGGTGGCCTCATATTAAGGCCTATCCTTCCATTGAATAAGGTGTTCCATGTACACCTTGTGCCAAGTAGTCTTCTTGACTCTTGAGTCTAAGACCTTGGCTACCTCAAGTTTTGTTTTGGGAGGTAGGGCCTGATGTTCTACATCAACACACATGTCTACATCATTTTTATCCAACTCAATGAGAGGACCTTTGTAATTGATCAAATCAGATACATTAAATACCAGGGAGATGTTCAGTCCACTAGGCAGGTCTAGTTTGTAGGCATTGGCCCCATATTTGGCTAAGACTTTGCAAGGACCAATCCTCTTCATCTGCAGCTTAGTAGACATGCCCTTTTGCAACCTTGATTTGTTTATATGAACCATGACACTGTCACCTACCTCAAACTAAATATTCTTTCTCTTCTCATCAACCTTGGCCTTCAAATTTTGAGTTGAGTCTAGGATGTTCTTCCTAACTTGTTCTTGGATCTCTTTCATTGTTTGAGTGAAGTCTTCAGCATGACCAATCCTATATTCCATAGCTCCAAGGTCTCTAAGTTCATATAAACCTCTTGGGTGCATCCCATAAACAATCTCAAAGGGACTCTTGCCTATAGTCCTATTCATACTATCATTGTATGCATACTCTACTTGAGGAAGAGCCACATCCCATGTCTACCCATATTCTTTAGTTACACACCTCAACAAGTTTCCCAACACTCTGTTAACCACCTCAGTTTGGCCATCCATCTGAGGGTGGTAAGATGATCGAAATGAGAGATTGGTACTCAATCTGCTCCACAATGTTTTCCAAAAGTGACTCATGAACTTAACATCCCTATCTAAAATAATGTTGAGGGGTAGTCCATGGATCCTTATAATTTCTTTAAAGAACAAATGAGCAATGTTACTAGCATCACATGTAGTCCTACAAGGTATGAAGTTTCCCATCTTACTAAATCTATCTACCACAACATAAATTCTATCATGACCATGCTTCGTCTTTGGTAAGCCTACAATGGAATCCATGCTCACACACTCCCATGGTCTATTTGGCACTGGTAGAAGTTTGGTATAAACCAGCATTACTAGATCCTCCCTTTGCTTTCATGCATACTACACACTGCTCTACATATTTGGTGACATCTCTAACCAACTTGGCCAATGATAGAATATTTGTATAAGATCTATGGTTTTTTTAACCCCAAAATGACCACTCAAACTACCACTATGCTTCTCTTGTATGAGGTTTTCCCTCATGGACCTCTTGGGCACACACAACTGATTTTCGCTAAACAAAAAACCACTTTGCAAGGTAAAATCAAAAAACTTCCTATGGAAATGATTCTAAAAATTAGAGCATACCTTGTTGGCTTCACCAAAATCTTCATCATCTTTGTAGAGGTCTTTGAAAATTTCTATCCTAATGCTACTTAGCTACACTTCTTGAATGGTAAGAAACCTTCTACTAAGTGCATCTACAACCTTATATAGCTGTCCTTTCTTATGCTTGATTGTGAATGTGAATGCTTGAAGATACTCCATCCATTTTAGGTGTCTATTTCTCAACTTCTCCTATGTATTTATGTAGCTAAGGGCCTGATTGTCTGTAAATACCACAAAATCCTTTGGCAGCAAGTAGTGCCTCCATTTTCTCAAGGATTGTAATAAGGCATAGAGCTCCAAGTCATAAGAAGAGTACTTCTTCTTATCTTCATTTAGTTTCTC
This sequence comes from Chamaecyparis obtusa, assembly GCA_027943335.1. NCBI lineage: Eukaryota > Viridiplantae > Streptophyta > Pinopsida > Cupressales > Cupressaceae > Chamaecyparis > Chamaecyparis obtusa. The sequence continues at coordinate 670,675 of BSBK01001327.1, read as the reverse complement.
ACTAAAGAAGGCCATTGGTCTACCTTGCTGGCTCAACACACCCCCTACTACCAATCTACTAGCATCACACTCTATGGTGAAAAGCTTGTCAAAACTAGGTAGCTTAAGGATAGTTTTTGTTGCTACTTGTTCCTTCAGCCTTTTGAATTCTTGATCTTCTGCAAGAGTCCATTTGAACTTGGTCTTGAGACCTCCTTTAATGGTATCCACCATTAGTGCACAAATACCACCAAATTTTCTATAAAATTGAGCCAAACCATAAAAGCTCCTCACCTCTATTATTGTTGTTGGTGTAGGCCAGCTCAAGATAGCTTCCACCTTAGTTGGATCCATTTTTAGTGATCCATAAGATACTACAAACCCCAAATAAACAAGCTCCTATTTGAAAAATTCACACTTTTCAAGATTTATGGAGAGCTTCTCCTCTTGTAGCCTCTTTAGGACCATCTCCACATGTTTCAAATGCTCTGCTACTGTATTACTTAATATGAGTATATCATCTAGATACACTACCACAAATACACCTATGAAATCCTTAAGCACTTCATTCATGAGCCTCATGAATGTGCTAGGTGCGTTTGAGGGGCCAAATGGCATAACTCTCCACTCATATAGCTCATTAGTGGTCTTAAAGGCCATCTTCCACTAATCTCCATTCTTGATTCTAATCTGATGGTAGCCACTTTTAAGGTCTAGCTTGGTGAAATACATTGCCCCTCCAAGACAATCCATCAAATCTTCAATTCTAGGTATTGGGAACCTATAGCGGATTGTAATCTTGTTTATGGCTCTTGAATCTGTACAAAGCCTCCACTTACTACCTTTCATGGATGCCAAAATAACCAAGACTGCACATGGGCTTATGCTCTTCCTAATCAACCCTTGATCCAATAATTCTTGTACTTGTCTAGCCACTTCCAAGTTTTGTTCTAGAGTGAGCTTGTAGGCTGCCTTATTGGGAAATGATGCACCTGGTACAAATTCTATTTGATGACTTATCACTCTTCTAGGAGGTAAGGTTGCTGGGGTACCATCACTAACTATCTCCTTGTATTTTTCCAACAACTCTTGTATGGCTAGTAGCAATGGCTCTATTTTGGCTTTCTCTTCCTCCTTGGGTTTGAGTAAAATAGCATACTCATCACTCTCTTTGTCCTTAAGAGCCTTGATGAACTCCCTCTTACCACTCATTAATATTCTTAGGGTCTTGGACTAAGATTCATCCTTTTCCAACAAGGATTGAATTTTGAAATTTTTGTTATCCTTCTTAAAGGATATGTAGTTCTCCTTACCATCATACACTGCACTCCTATCAAATTTCCAAGGCCTCCCTAAAAGAAAGTGGCATGCATCCATGGGTAGCACATGAAAAAGTAGATTATCTTTATACCTTGAAATAGAGAACTCCACCCAAGCTTTCTCATTCACCAATACACTCTGCCCTTTGTTTAGCCATGTCACCTTGTACGGGTTGACATGGGGGATCTTTTCTAGTTTCATCTTGTTCATAGCCTCCTCTGCTATGATATTGTTAGTGGAACCTGAATCCACAATCACCTTTTAGACCTTACCAAGAATTTTACACCTCATCCTAAACAATTCTCTCATATGCTTGGGCTCATCCTTAACTGGCTGTCTTATCAAAACCCTCTTGAACACGATATTTTCTCTCATTTTTGATTCAATGTGGTCCACCTTAGGTGCTTTGTTTCTTTTTTTTTCCTCATGGGTATAGGCAACTCTTTTCCCACTGTTTGATGAAGAAGGTTTATTAGTGCATCTATAGGCTAGGTGACCCAACTGGCCACAATTGTAACATTTCATGCTTGTAAAGTAAGAACTACTCCTACCTATACCTCTTGCTCTATTTGGACCTCCTTGTGTACCTCTACCTCTAGAATGGCCCCCTCTTGGATTGGTCTCATTACTATGCTTAGTCAACTTGGATTCTCCTTGGTTCCTCTACTCATTACCCCTACCTTGGTAACCACCATTGTGATTCCCTTGGTCTCTACCTCTATCTCTAACTCTATTATTGGAGTCTCCCTTCTTTTTATTTCTCTCTTCAACTTTGGTAGCTAGCTAATGATATTTTTGTATTGTGGTAGGAGTCCATAAACTTATCTCCTCCTGGATGTTCCATTTTAGACCACTTAGATATTTGGCCAACTTAATGGATTCTTCTTCTTGGATCTTGGAACTAAGGAAAATATTTTGAAACTCCTCTATATAAGAGGCCACATCTAGGTCCTTTTGTTTCAATCCCCATCTCTTTTTATGAAGTTGAACTTCTGGAAAATAATTTTCCTTTACCTTATTCACCATGTATTTCCAATTTTCTATAGGTAACTTACCCATGCTGACCCTCTCATCTTGTAGATATTTCCACCATGTAAAGGTTGCTCCTCTTAATTTAGATTTTGCAACCTTAATCTTTTGGGCTTCTATCATACCCTCACATTCAAATGATTTTCCATTCCTTCTATCCACTCCATGACTATATCAATGTCCATTTTCCCACTAAAAATTGGTAGTCCTTCAAAAGCCTTTGCATATAAAGATTTTATGGCCTTCAAGAATGGCTCTTCATTGGTTAAAGGGTCTAGTTTAGGTATGATGTCATCTACATCAATAATTTTCTTCCCCCTATCATTGGTTTCAACACCTCTGTTTTGTTCTTGTGCCCTTTGATCAACCACTTCTTGTAGCTTGATCCTCATCTCATCAATAGCATCCTCAAGGAGTCTATTTCTCTCCTTTTTCTCTTCTACTTCTCTAGCTAGCTCTACATTAGTTACCATTGTGTTATCCCCTACTGATTCACCAGTATATAGAGACATGCACTATCCACACAATCTTTTACTACGCTCTGATACCAATTTGATGTAACATAGACCTTGCTAGATTTTTCCTAGGCCCTCCTAGAATACAAGAGGCTAAATCTCCTACCCTTAAGGGTGCTATCCTAGTACCCTTCTAAGAAATCTCAAAATCCTCCTTTTCCCATTCAGTCTATGACACCAAGAATTTGATAAAACTCACCATTCTCATAACTTCTTTGTTTCCTTCTAGCATTGAACACCTCTATAAGGAATAGAAATGAAACCCATACTCATCCTCAAGTGGAGAGGAGGATGTCTTATGAACTCAAAATGGTTTCAATCCACCCATAACCTCATCAAGACCAAAACTAGTCCTATTGCTAATAGAACTTGCTTACTGTTTGGCCTAAAAAGGCTACAAGGATTTGGAGGCCTAATTGACCCATTCCTCTTAATATCTTCCAAACTCTGCAAACCATACATCCAAATAATCATATATTCAAGTACCCTTTTGGAAGGGCTTGAGGATTCTACAAGTCTTCCTTCCTCACACTGTCTGTACAATGCCTTCCTAGAAATAGGGCTACTTTTAAGGGTTTTGAAACTCACTGTCTGAACTAGTGAGGGTTTGTTAATCTTCCCTATATCTACCTTCCTCTGACACTCTTCAGTGTTGGAAATTCTTGAAAAATCATTGAACCTCCTCTCCACATTCTTTGATTGAGGCTTTGAATGCCCTCAATCACTCCATTAGCTCTACAAAAGTCTACTTACCCCTAACCAAACACTAATAGCTTTCCTAGCACATTAGTTTATAAATGCATCTTGAGCTTTCTAGGGCCCCTCCTTTGCATGACATATGTTACAAGGAGTCTAGACACAAATCCCAAGAACCTATATAGATTGTACAGTGGGAGAGTGATCTAGCACTCCATTATTCCAAATTCTATTAGGGCTAACCCGAGATAGGCCAAAACAAAGAAAATTATGAAAGCTTACTCAAAACTAAAATGAAAAGATAGATAACTATCCTAGGAAGTCAAAAAAATTAATAACCATTACATGCAAACACTACAGTCAGATATTCAATCCATTTCTTATCTCTGTCAACACAAAAATGTATATCTCTATCAAAAGAAAAATCAGTTACATAGTCTAACTGTAACCAAAAGTTTTTTCTCCATACTGCACTCTTCCCTCTACTTTGAATTAGGGTTTCCCAAGCTTAAACATCTCCCTCCTTAGTGTTAGGGCCCATGGATTGGGCTAGCAAGCTCTTGAGCCGGTTACAAGCATTTTCCAAGAAAACTATCATGACAACTTTCAAAGTTGTCAAGCGAATTTTGGTGGATAGATAAACCATCTACACACACCTTAAAAGCACTCCACCCTTGACTGAGTAAAGGTCCCAAAGAATATTTCAAACCTCTAAAACATTAAAGAGGCCATTTGTTCAACTTTAGAATACTATCCTATGATAGACAACCTAGCGAGTTTAGTTAGGACTACTGCAACCAGGCTCCCAAAAGACACACCAAGGACAAAAAAGAAAAAAAGAAGAACAAACACTAGCTAGCACACCTAGAGAGACCAAATAGGCTTATCCCTAACCTAGTGGCTTGGCTAAGGCCACTACAAGCCAAAATTTAGGAACACTAGGTACCAAACAGCTCTACCTAGGTACCCTCACCAGATTTTTTGAGGAGGCTATGGACCCAAAGAAAAAGATAATGATAAAAGCCTATGATGATGAAGAAAGAACTTCTAAAGGTGTCATAGTACTTCCTATCAGAGTTGGTTTGATGCAAAAGGAGACCATTTTCCAAGTCCTTGACCTAAAGTTGACTTACAATATCCTATTAGGAAGGCCATGGATCAATGAAATGTAGGTTGTACCTTCAACCTACCATCAATGTCTCAAATTTCCCTATCTAGGACAAGAAGTCATGGTAAGCGGGGATTCTAACCCCTTTCAATATTGTAATAACATGAAGCCTATTAATGACTCCTTAGTCCCACATAATGTAGAAGGGTCTATAAATCAAATAATAGAACAAGGGAGAAGTTCAAAAGATCTTCCATCTTTGAAGGGAAAAGAAAAAGAAGAAAAAGAAATTGTTGTTGAAAATAATCAAAGTCCTACTAACCTAACTACCTCGACAAAGGGAAAAGAGAAGGTTAGTGAGGAAAATGCTCCTAATAAATAAAAAGAGGAACAAGAAAGATCCATTCAAATCTACACCAAAGATGCCCATTAAAAAAAATGCATCATATGATGAAATTTTTTGAAAAGTAATGTCAAATCAAACAAAAGGGTATAGGTGAATGCTCCTTATCCATGATTGATCTACCCTTATCTCCAAAATCACATGGAAGACCATCCAATATACCTCATAAATATAATGATCACTTTGTGAGAGCAAGCACTTCTTAATCCATGGATGAGGAAGATAATGAAATCCTTAATTGGCTATATAAGGATGATGAATCAAGTGCACATGAAAAGAGCATTCAAAATATAAGCATTCCTACTCATCAATATGGAAAATGATTCCAAATAATGCAAAAAATGGGGTATACAGGACAAGGACCTTTAGGAACAAGAAATGAAGGATTAATAGAACCCATTGAAATTTCATGGAGAGATAGTAAAGAAAAGACTGGATTGGGGTACCTAGAACAAGGATACACTCAAAAGAAGTATCCCTTGGTTTATGACCAAATCTTACAACTAGGTTCCCAAAGTGATGAAGATTCAAACAATTGGGAATGGGACTCATTTTTGAATGATTCATGCCAAGATAAATAAGTTGATGTCATCCATACCTATACTCCTAGTAAGGGAAAAGAACAAGTCTCAGAATCAAATTAGAATCAAGCTTCAAGTTCTAATCAAGTGGTCTTAAATAATGTACCAATTCAGGAAATTGAAAGAAATCAATGGGTAGGAGAGCCTTATGTTCCATCATGGAGACCTACTATAGAAGAATCTAACCCTATTTTTAATCCAAGAGATTTTTACCCAATGGAAACCTTAGAGGATTCTAGTGAGGAAGATTTTGACCCTAGTTCTCTAGAACATCTTGAAGAAGCACATATGATAGACTTAAATGATACAATGTTTGAACCTTCAAATGAATTCATGTCCCTAAACCCTATTGAACCAAACCCAAGCATTGATCCTTTGACCTTTATCTATCCTGAACTAATCAAATGAGATTCCATTGAATCTACCATCCTCGCTACATTCTTGAATGATAACTTGGTGTCCAAATACCTTAATGTGGTTGAGACTTCTTCTACCATGAAATATCAGGAAGAAGTGACAAAGGGGAGTATTCAACCTTTCAGTTCAGAAAAAAGTGAAAAAATAAAAATAAAAAAAATCGAAAGAATCTAATGTTGAAAACCACATTGTGGCAACATTAAATAAAAAAAAAGAAATAAAGAATGTTTCTGAAGGTGAAAACCAAATAGAGGTACCTAAGGAAGAAAGGTTGGATGCTTTACCCAAGCATTACAAAGAAAAATCACCTATCTTAATTGAACCAATAGAGAAAGTGAATATTGGGTTAGAATCATAGCCAAGAATCATACATTTAGCAGCATCTCTATCTAATGAGGAAAGAAATGATTTCATCAAAATTTTCAAGGAAAAACAAATCAATTTTACATGGTCATATGATGATATGCCTAGATTAGATCCAAATTTGATCATGCATCATTTGAATATAAAAGGACTAAGACCAGTGAAGCATAGACTAAGAAAGATGCATCCACACATAACTTTGCTTGTAAAAGTAGAGTTGGTAAAGTTGCTGAAAGTAGGGTTTATAAGAGCCATTGACTATGCCAAGTGGATTTCAAACATTGTGTCAGTTTCCAAAGTAGACAAATCTATCAGAATTTGCACAGACTTTAGAGATCTTAATCTTGCATGTCCTAAAGATGATTTTCCTCTACCAAGCATAGATGCCATTATAGATCTAACAATAGGACATTCAATGTTCTCACTTATGGATGGATTTAGTGGTTATAATAAAATAAAGATAGCACCTGAAGATCAAGACAAGAGAAAATTCACATGCGCATGGGGAATGTTTTGTTGGAATGTTATGCCCTTTGGTCTCAAGAATGCCAAAGTGACCTATCAAGGAGCCATGACGACTATATTTCATGACATGATGCACAAGTTCATGGAGGACTATGTAGATGATATACTTGCTAAATATCACTCAAGGGATGAACATATACCCATCTTAGAAAAGATCTTTGTAAGATTAGAACAATTCAAAGTCAGGTTCAATCCAAAGAAGTGTGCATTTGGTGTACAATCAAGAAAAATATTAGGCTATATAGTTTCAACAAAAGGAATAGAGGTAGACCCAACCAAAGTAAAGGAAATCATGGAAATGGGGGCACCTCAAAATATTATTCAAATGAGATGTCTTCAAGGCAGGATTCAATCCATCTGAAGGTTTATTTCTTAATTAGTAGAAAAGTGCCACAATTTCACTTAACTCCTTCACAAGAACACAATTTTCAAGTGGGATGAGAAATGTGAAGAAGCATTCACCTTATTGAAGAAATACCTAATGAATCCTCCAACATTAATTCCACCAATCAAAGGTAAACCCTTAATATTATATATTTTAGCAACAGAACATGCATTAGGAGCACTCTTGGCTCAAGAGGACAAAGATGGAAGGGAAAAGGCCATATACTACATAAGAAGAACTTTGGTGAAGTATGAGTTGAAATAAACCTTCATTGAAAGAGAATGTTTGGCCATAGTTTTGGCTTCCCAAAAATTATGCCATTATATGTTATCCCAAAATATTAGACTCATTGCAAAGATTGATCCCTTAAAATATCTTCTCAGCAAAATAACATTGAATGGAAGATTGGTCAAATGGGTCATGGTTCTAATTGAATTTGATATAGAGTATGTGGACTGAAAGTCTATCAAAGGCCAAGTAATAGCTGATCAATTAGTAGAATCACCATTACAAGATGAACATCCAATTCAAGTGGAATTTCTAGATTATGAAATTGTTAATGTTGAGGCAAAAACATGGCAAATATATGTTGATTTCTCTTATACACAACATGGATCAGGAGCAGGGATATTTTTTATTACTCCTCAAGGGTCTATAATTATGAAATCATACAAATTTCTATTCCCATGCACAAATAACATAGCTAAGTATGAAGCATTGGTCATTGGTATAAAGTTGGCATTAGAATGGAAAGTCACAGAGTTACAAATCTATGGAGATTCCTAACTGGTTATTAATTAGATTAATGATGAGTATCAAACTAAAGATGATAAGTTGATACCATACAAGAACATGATTGATAATCTTAATAAATACTTACTCTAATTACATTTGAACAAGTGCTGAGAGATAAGAATAAAGCAAGCAGATGTAGTGACTACTTTGGCATCACTTCTCCAAATACCAGATCAAAGCACGATATATGAATTCCTAGTAGAAGAAGTTGAGAAACCCACATTTGAAACTTCCCATCCTTATACCATTTTTTTACTAATAGGACATGAGTCACCTTGGTATGGAGCCATTTACACCTACTTGAAAGATGAAATCTTACCCTTAGACCAAACTAGAAATTAAAAGAAAAGCTTTATACGCCAAGCTTCTCACTATACCTTGATATCAGACACGTTGTATTGAAAGAGTGTAGATGGAATGCTTATGAGATGTCTAGAAAAAGAGGAATCAGCCATAGCCTTACAAGTAATTCATGAGAGGATTTGTGGGACACATTTGAATGGTTTAACCCTAGCTAAGAAACTTCTTAGGATAGGATATTTTGGCCTTCTATGGAAAAGGACGCTTGTCACTATGAAAAAACTTGTCGTAAATGTCAATATCATGGGAACCTGATCCATGTACCAGCATAAGAGCTTCATCCTATGACAACTCCCTGGCCCTTCTATCAATGGGGTTTGGACTTGATAGGGATGATTTATCCACCATCTTCAAATGGTCATAAATTCATCATTACTGCAATAGAGTATTTTACCAAATGGGTGGAAGTTGTATCATTATCCACTACCATAGTAAAGAAGATATCCTTATTCATTTTAAATCATATAATCTATAGATATGGTGTTCCTCATGCCATCATAATAGATAATGAAAAAAAATTTTAAAAAAAGGATTTGGAGGAATTATGTACAAAATTTCATATGGTACATCATTCATCTTCAATGTATTACCCACAAGGTAATGGGCAAGTAGAAGCTACAAATAAGAACATTGTAAAAATATTGAAGAGAACTATGGATAATTTTGGTAGAGATTGGCACATTTAAATAAACCCTACTCTATGAGCTTATAGAACGAGCATTAGAACGCCAACAGGAGCTACACCATTTTCCCTAGTCTATGGAACAGAAGTAGTTTTACCTTTGGAGGTAGAAATTCCATCCTTAAGGGTCTCATTGCATGGCTTACTAAGTCAAGAAGACTATAGAGTTGTTATGTTACATGAACTAGAATTTCTAGATAAAAGACAACAAATTTTTTTGATCAATTAAAAGTGTATCAGAATCGAATAACTAGAAACTATAACAAGCATATCAAACCAAGGGCATTCCAAATAGGTGACTTAGTGTTACGAGATAATCCAAAGAATCAAGCAGAAAGAGAGAAGAAATGAAAATGGGAAACAAACTAGTTAGGACCATTTGTGATCACTTCGTCTTTTGGCACTGGCACTTACAAACTAGTTGAATGTGAAGGAGAGGAGTTGCAAGAGCCGATAAACAGTATACACTTGAAAAGGTTCTACACCTGAAGCAATTAAAATGGGATAGAGAAAAAGAGTATCAAAAATATCAGATGAGAAACCATCCTATTTATTGTACATATTCGAAAGAGATCTTGAAAATACCAAAAACATTAAAAAACATAAAAGAGAAAACAAATCAGAAATGCAAAAAAGATCAAAAATAATGGAAAATTGAGCATGAAGAAAGCCAAAAACATTAAAAAATGATCCTTAAAAAGGTGTTATCTTGGTGAAAACCTAGAAAATAGACACCTTGATGATATGAAATACAAAAAAATAAAAAAAAGAGAAAAATACAAAAAAAATAAAAAAAGAGAAAAAGTACCTTGGTGAAAACCTAGCAAATAGGTGCCTTGGTAGCAAAAAAAGGAAAAAGCTTTAAAAATAGAAAAAAGAGAGAAAATCCATTCAATTGGTGAAAACTTGGTAAACAGGTGCCATTGAAAGTCCAAGTCAGTCTCATTCTTAGTAGTCATCCTTGTAAATATTGCATTAGTTAGCATTTGTATATATTGCATAATAAAACCCCATAGTTGTATTTGCAAGTACCAAAAGGTTTCGTCACTAATCCAATCTGCAAATTGTCCCAAGTCCCAAAATGTAATCACATCAAATAGGGGGAAATATATACTCTCAAGGAGGTAGGATTCATCAAAACAAATATTAATCTGACACCAAATCAAAAAATCAAAACACTTACTCGATCAAATCCAAATCCTAATCCACATTTCAATCAAATGCAAAATTTTGATCAAAGATCTCACAAGAGAATTTATCTTTATTAGGATTAAAAGTATGAAATGGATAGAACTATACTTGAAATATGGATTTGAAAAATGGTGGAAAATTTTTCTAAGTGTTGACATGATTGATGAAATCATGTCTTTCTAGCAAATCAATGAAAGTTTCTAAACTAGACAAGCTATGATCAAAGCATGATATTTTTTTATGAATGAGTGTCTTAAGATCAATGTTTTCAAGTATGTATTATTTTTCTAAGGATATGGACATCAAAGAATCATCGAGGACACGTACATATGAGGAAACTAAGATCTTTGTTTGTTTACGCAAAAGGATACCTTGGATATTTTGATGTTAAATATCATAATACCAAAATCCACTTGCAACATAGAATCTGACAAAATTAGTATTCATACTCTCATGATTGGTCTCAATCAGTGACAGCCATGCCAAAGATGGGAAAGCACCATGTGAAAAGGAAAGAAGTATTCATATCATCATAGTTGAACTAGTGATGATTGTACTAATTTTAGAATTCCAAAAACTGCTCAATGATGAATATAAGCTACTAATTTGTGAATAGTGATAGCTAGTTGGATCCATCCTATATTAAATGCATTTAAGTGATTTTCCTTTCTTAGTTTGAAAACATCAATTGGAAAAGAGAAAAACTAAAAGGGGGTGGAGTAGATCAAATATCAAAGTACACATAAAAAAAACTACATATGATAGAGTGTATTGGACGTCAAAATCAAAAATAAAAAACAAAGTGTGCTTTGGATTAGATTAATGGAATTTGTTAGATTCATTTTAAATCATGAAAAATTTACAGCAATTTAAGACATTAACCTAAGTTCATTTAAATTAATGTGCATTAGGTTGCATTCATTTTTAGCCACGTTCATTTTCAAAAAAATCTTTCAATCTCATTCTAGTTCATATTCATTAAACTCATTTGCTTTAGTTTGCATTCATCTATAAATTCATTCATCTCATTTTATTAGGTCATCACATTTCATTATTCATAGCAATTCTTTACATTTCATTAAGCTCATCTTAAAACATTGCATACATCTAGTTTATTTCATGCATTATCTTTTATTAGGTTGCATTCATATTAAATATTCATCAGGTCATTAAAGTTCATTGCATTAGTTTGCATTCATTGATTAATCTTTATCATTAAATAGCATTTGGTTCATTGTTAAAACATTACAAACATTGAATTACATTCATTCTACATCATTGCACTACTGCATTGCATTATTCATATTAGGTTCATTCATCTGAATTAAGTGATATCAAACATTGCAATATATTCACATTTAGGTCATTTCCATTTACAAATAAGATCATCATTAATTTCATTCATATCATTAATCATTACATCCAACCTATCCAATTTCATAATTACATCCATCACATTTTGCATCACATTTATATACCATATATCCATTACATTTATTATACATACATATCATCACATAAATGCATCCATAAGTACCATTACATAACATTAACCATTAAACCATTAAATCATCATACCACATGTATCATATGCATCCATCTACTCTATGTTATAAATAAGATAAACATTTGCATTCATACAATAAACTGCATTTGAGAAAAAGCATAAAAATAAAGCATATAGAGATAGAATCATATAGATATGCATATCATATAAAGCACTTGAAAAATGAATTCCAAAAACATGATGAAATCATATAATTAAATCTATCTACTGAGTATTAGAGTCCATAGTATCATCAAAACCAATAGTATCTGGAAATCAAAGTCTCTCAAAAATATCAACAAGTATCAAAGCATAAGTAACATCAACTAATCAAAGAATAATGTGAGTCCATGTCTCAAGATAAAAAATGAATCATCATATACATCAAAGAATAAAGTATCTCATATCAAAAATAATTCAACTGCATAATCATCGGCACCATCAAAACCACAATCAACATTTGAAGCTCTACTCAAGCTAGCCTACAAACTATGCTGACTCATAGCATCCATGAAGGTCTGCATCATCGAACTCAGCTGAGTAACCTACCATCTCATCTGTAACATCTCAGACTACAATGATCTAGCATCTGAGGCCAAGGATGGTGTAGGAGACTACACTGGTACCTGTGTGGGAGGAGCCTGAGGTGGAGCCTGAATAGGTGGAGTCTGTGGAGGTGCCATAGAAGAAGATGGAATGGAAGGAGACAAAGATGGAATGAAAGAAGAAGAAGATGGAAGAACGAAAGAAGATGGAAGAATGAAAGAAGATGACATAGATGAAACAATAGGAGCCTATACTAGAGGATCCTATGGAGGCACTTGTGGTGGTGCTGGTAGACCCTGTGCTTGATCTAATATTATCTATGCAGCTTGAGAATCCACGTTAGCCACAACTTGAGCACCCACGTGCTTGAAAACTCTCAATTTGTGTTGGGCCCATCTGGCCAATCTGTCTACACCTACCTGATGTAGATCTCTATCCACACCACCTTGGACTCTAACCTGACCACCCCTCATCTAGACACCACCCCTAGGAGGAATCAATATAGCAACAATCACCAGGATGAAAACTCTACCTCCTCTATCCACTCATCTTCCCCGTCATCACCGATGACCTTGTCTCTGACCTCATCCTCCACCATCATCATCTCTTCCATTATCATTTGACTCCTCCTCAATGCCTAAAACTCTTTTGATAGGATTAGTGAATCTCAGAAAAGGGTTCCAAGAAAACCACTCGGCATAGTCATCAATCATACTAGCATCAAGGATATGATCATGAATATCCCTCACAAGGTGGGGTAGCTGTAAAAACTCCTGACGAGCTATCCTAAAATCTATTTGAGGACCCCAAAGTGACCTCTCCACCTATACATAGGCATATAATTCCAAACTCTGAGGCATGCCTTGAACCCGACCATACTATCGTAGAACTCTCTGAAAACAAAATCTTTCAATGATCAATGGTGTATGCCCTATCATCCACTAGACCATACACATAAAAGGTAACTCTATCACATCCTCTAACCATGCCTCACATCCCCACCAAATGACCTGATCGATGTCATCTATGATGCATCTCCAATAATCCAACTTGTCCAAGTGGGCCTGCACTACCATCCCCTCATCCATCCAAGCGAAGGGCCAACGTGGATCATAGTGCCGAACATATATGGGTCGAGTGATAGAGATGTGCTTGCATGTCCACAATTGCATTAGAATAACCCCTATAGAAAGAGTCACCCCATGATGATATATAACAGATTGCAGCTCATGATATAGCTACACTAGCACATAGGTACCCCTGTCAAATATCCATGTCTGTGCGGTCATATCCTCTAGGATACAACCCCAACCAACTAAAAATCCATGACCTTGCTGATTAGGAATGAGGAAACCACCAACCAATTCTCCTAGGATAACATGAAGAGCAAGGAAGGAAGGGAATTGGGCCCACTGGATCGAATCATCACCGATACTCAGGTCACCAAAGACTCACCTACAGGCGGTCCCATCATTAACCTAGTCATAGTATATCATCTCCCCATGAGTAGGGATGCATAGGAGCATGTAGACATCCTAGAGTGTGATAGTCATCTCCCCCATTGGTAGGTGAAAGGTATTATAATCAGAGCGCCATCGCTCTACCATAGCTCTGAGTAAACCTCAATTTAGGTGGAATCAAGGGAGAGACAATAGGAATGAGACCACATCGACCAATGAATCGATGCTTAGGACTGGTCAAATCATCATTCATACTAAATGATAAGGGATATAAGCCTCAAACTCTAAGTGATTTAAGCTCGGCCTGCAAAAAGAAAGTTAAATACATCAGAAATCAACATCATTACCTATTGAATCATTTCAAGTCAATCAAGATTGAAATCAAACCACAATCAATTTTCTTGATTCTATTCAGAGAGGATGAAAAATTTATTATCATCCACCATCAAAATCAAGATTGACAATCAAACATTCAATACAACATGACTTGAACTCACTGTTATACACTAATTTTTCACCCTTGGTTCAAGCTCTCTTGGTCTTGATAACCTATTATAACATTGGAATCATCTCCAGGTTGTGGGACCTATGCTAACTGAGATGAGACCTCCAAGTTCTAGGCTGGTTCCTCTTGGATAATCACCTTAATTTCCTCTTTAATAGGAAAGTAAATCTTGAGGGAAAAGGGATAGGAGGAATGCATGAAAGGGAAATAACTGAAAGCAAACTATCCTACTAGGTGATACACCGAAAAATGATATGGATTACAATATAGTGGATGAAATTAGTGCACAAACTTAGGTCTAGGAGATCACAACTTGCTGAAGAAGTTTGCATCAATATTTCATAGAAGGGTCTACAATAGAAAGAGGCTATTCAGGGAAAGAGATAATTTCACAAACAATAGCATTCCTAAGAATTTAGACACAATCTATAACCTGCAAACAAACATTCACCTCTGCAACTAGGTATAGGAATGAGATAGATTGTTAGGGGGTTGAAATATACCCACAAGATCATTCAAATAAAATCATCCATAGGAATACACATGAATTGCAAAAATAAAGAGGGATTAGGAACCCTAAGATATTATTGAAAACATACATATATGATGGGGAGGCTAGGATAGACTAGCTAGTCTAGGCTTTGCTCCTTGCCCAAGGACTCAAGTGTACTCCTGACACCTGTGGTTGATCTATAGGAACCTTCTACATTCAAGGGACCCCTAACCTACCTAACCTTCCCACCAAGTTCAATCAACTCACTCATAAACACTCCATACTTTGCATTCTAGCTATTAGCCTTATCTAGGCTTAATAAGGGATTCTTCTCATATGCTACTTTCCCACACTCCAACAGTGGATTTGATAGGTTCCAAGGTGTTTTCAAAGCATTAGAAACCTTCTCAATTCATTATTTTGATTGGGTCTTCATCGGATTGAGTACTTGCTTTGGAAAATAGGGCTACAAGGAGGAGGCCTAATTATCCCTCCCTCCGGTTTCTTAGGGAATTTGAGACCCTTTGCACCAAGTTTCATACACCCTGTCCTAAAGGACTTTGTCTACAAATGACCCACTCTAAGGTATTTATGGGGTCTTAGGTGCTCATTCGACCGTACAATTCCATTCCCTATTTATGAGGGTTTTAAGGGTTTTGTGGCTTTTCACTGCTCCTAGCTTCACCGTGACATTTCTACAGCTTTGCAAACCCTCTCCTTATCAATGTCAAGTCTTCTAATATCACCCTTTATTCTCACCAAATGGAAAGTCTTGGAAATCTCCCTGTCACCTGCTGGAGTGCTTTGACTGCTGTTGCAACCTAGCCAAATGGCTCCAATTCGCCTAGGGCTTTGTCAAACTTGTGTTTGCACTAGCTTGTTAGGGCCCTACTTGCATAGTACATAGGTTTAGGGTCTGAGTTCTTAGACTCCACAATCCCATGGCTTTCCCATGGTGGAATCAAGAGCTTCAGGCCCTATTCCATTAGTGCCACCAAAATAGATAGTGGACAGTGGAACTTGCTAAACCAAAGAAAACAATCAAACACACTCAAAACCTAATCTATTTATAGGTAAATGAATTGAAACAACCACAAAAATGGCTACACAAACAATGGATATCAACAATACACACTAAAATCAATGCTTCAAGCCATGAAAGTCACTGTCAAACATTGTTTCAGTATATTTTCTCTCCTTGAGTGTGTGAATTTGGTTTTAGGGCTTATAGCCACTTAGCATAATCAGTCTTTACAAAAAGGGAAAGTTGCTAGCAACTTTTGAGCAACTTTTAGTTGCTTGAGTAGCTTTTGCTTACTCATTCAAAAGACCATTCCTAAAGAACACTTGTGCTCATTAGATAACCAAACACAAACTTAAGATTACTAACCTCAAATCTAAGCACTCCAAGTTGATAACATTCCTTGGATCAGTGTGCTGCACAAACAAACTAGAAAGACTAGAGACTTCTAGGACTTAGACATTGCCTAGACTCAACAAAAACAAATGAGCCAAACTCCTTGTTGACCCTTATTTAATTACATGCTTCAAACCAAGGTAAGACACACCAAAATAGAAACTTTTAGTTTCTTGAGTAGCTTTTTCTTACTCATTCAAAAGACCATTCCTAAAGCACACTTGTGCTCATTAAATAACCAAACACAAACTTAAGATTACTAACCTCAAATCCGAGCACTCCAAGTTGATAACATTCCTTGGATTAGTGTGCTACACAAACAAACTAGAAAGACTAGAGACTTCTAGGACTTAGACATTGCCTAGACTCAACAAAAACAAATGAGCCAAACTCCTTGTTGACCCTTATTTAATTACATTCTTTAAACCAAGGTAAGACACACCAAAATATGAAGGTGATGGCCCTCATAGAGGTGCTCCTGCACCATACTCCCCCTTAGCACAAACTAAGGCACCTTCAGGTCTAGGAGAGCTAGATCAACACCAAACCTTTTCAACTATCCTTCGTCTATCCAGGTGGCTTCAGATTCAAGTTGTCCCTTCCACTTGATCAGATGCTCCATGTAGACTTGATGTCTAGTTGTCTTCTTCACCCTGGATTCTAGGATCTTCTCTACTTGGGCTGGTTCCTTCTTAGGCATGGCATTGGTATCCACATCTTGTAGTACCTTTTGTGGAGCTATACCTTTCTGACTGATATCACCCTTGAATCTGATCAAGTCTGCAACATTGAACACCGGTGAGATGGCTAAATCTGAAGGTAAGTCCATCTTGTAGGCATTCTCTCCATATTTGGCTAAAATCTTGCATGGGCCTACTCTCCTCATTTGTATCTTAGTAGGCATGCCCTTTTGCATTTGTGCTTTGCTAAGATGGACCATGACATAGTCCCCAATTTGAAACTATACTTATTTCCTCTTTTCATCCACTTTAGCCTCAAGTCTTTGGGTAGACTCCAAGATAGTTTTCTTCACTTGCTCTTGAACCTCCTTGATGGTTTGAGTAAAATCTTTAGCTTGTCCACTCTTCAACACCATAGAACCTAAATCCCTCAATTCAAACACTCCTCTAGGGTGTCTTCCATAAACTATCTCAAAAGGACTTCTTCCCATGGTCCTGTTTACACTATCATTATATGCATATTCAGCCTGAGATATAACAAGATCCCAAGTCTGCCCATACTCTTTTTTCAAACACCTTAGTAAGTTACCAAGCACTCTATTAATGACCTCAGTTTGACCATCTATTTAAGGATGGTATGTTGAACTGAAAGAGAGATTAGTTCCTAGCCTTTTCCATAAGGTTTTCCAAAAATGGCCCATGAACTTGCTATCCTTGTTTGACACAATGCTCAAAGGAAGTCCATGAATTCTAACAATCTCTTTAAAGAAGAGATGTGCTACATAACTTGCATCATGAGTAGTTCTACATGGAATAAAATGAATCATCTTAGAGAACCTATCAACAATAACATAGATGCTATCCATACTTGATTTGGTTTTAGGAAGTCCAACCACAAAGTCCATACTTACACACTCCCAAGGCCTATTTGGAACTAGTAGTGGTTGATAGAGTCTTGCATTTCTTGAGCCTCCTTTAGCTCTCTTACATACTGCACATTGCTCAACATACCTTCTGACATACCTTTCTAGCTTAGGCCAAAAGTAGTATCTTTGTACTAACTCCAATGTCTTGTTTATGCCAAAATGACCACTTAGGCTACCATTATGCTTCTCTTGGATCAGATTTTCCCTCATGGATCCTCTAGGTACACAAAGTTGATTACCTTTAAACAATAGTTCATTCTGAAGGGTGTAATATGAAAACTCACCATGAAATAGTTTTCAAACTCCAAGCACACCTTTTAGGCTTGTTAGAAGTCTTCATCCTCCTCATATAAGTCTTTAAAACCTACTATTCCAATGCTTTGTAGCTGTAACTCTTGGATAGTCAATAACTTCCTACTCAAGGCATCCACTACCTTGTTGAGCTGCCCTTTCTTATGCTTGATTGTGAAGGTAAAGGACTAGAGATATTCCATACAATTCAAGTGCATGTTACTAAGCTTCTCATGAGTGTTTATGTAGCTTAAAGCCTAATTATCAGTAAAGACAACAAATTCTTTTTGCAAAAGGTAATGCCTCCACTTCTTGAGAGATTGTACTAATGCATACAACTCCAAGTCATAAGCTGAATACTTCTTCTTTGCCTCATTGAGTTTCTCACTAAAGAATGCCACAAGCCATCCTTCTTTACTCAATACACCACCTACTACTATACCACTTGCATCACATTCAATGGTGAACAACTTATCAAAAGTAGGTAAGAGTAGAATTGGTTTGGTTGCTACCTCTTGCTTCAATGTTTGGAATGCTTTCTCAGCTGCCTCAGTCCATTTGAACTTTGTTTTCAGTCCTCCTTTGATGGTGTTAAGCATTGGTGCACATATTCCACTAAAGTTCCTCACAAACTTCTTGGAAAATTGTGCCAAGCCATGAAAACTTCTAACTTCAGTCCTTGTTTTAGGAGCAGGCTAATTCAAGATTGCCTCTACCTTGCTTGGGTCCATTTTTAGAGTACCCTTGGACACTACAAAGCCAAAATAAACCAACTCTTGCTGCATGAACTCACACTTTTCCATATTTATGGCTAGCTTCTCTTCATGTAGCTTCTTCATAACCAACCTTAAGTGCTCAAGGTGTTCTGCTTTTGTCTTGCTATAGATGAGTATATAATCCAAATACACCACCACAAATCTACGTATGAAGTCCTTCAAGACCTCATTCATCAACCTCATGAAGGTGTTGGGGGCATTGGTAAACCCAAATGGCATCACAAGCCACTCATACAAACCATTAGTGGTTTTAAAAGTGGTCTTCCACTCATCACCCTCCTTAACTCTGATTTGGTGATAACCACTCTTCAAATCCAACTTAGTAAAGTACATAGCACCTCCTAAGCAATCCATCAAATCTTCTATTCCTGGAATTGGGAACCTGTACCTGATAGTGATCCTATTAATAGCTCTTGAATCTATGCAAAGTCTCCATTTTCCACCTTTCTTAGATGTTAAGACCACTGGAACTGCACAGGGACTAATACTCTTCTTGATTAGCCCTTGATCCAATAACTCTTGTACTTTCCTTGCCACTTCCTTATTCTAGTCTGGGGTTAGCTTGTAGGCTGCTTTATTGTGTAGAGAAGCACTGGGAACAAAGTCAATTTGATGACTTATAGCTCTTCTTTGAGGTAAGGTGGCAAGGGTTCCATCACTTACTATATCTCTAAATTCTTCCAGCATTTGCTACACTTCCAATGGTAAATCTGCCTTCAACTTCTTGTCTTCCTCCTTTGGCTTCACCATTATAGCACACCCTATGGTCTCCTCATCCTGTAGTGCATGTAGAAACTCCTTACCACTACTAAGCAACACACTAGGTGTATTAGAACCCTCTTCATTCTCTGTTATCAACTGAATTTTGAAAGTCCTTGCATCTTTCTTAAAAGAAATGGAGTTCTCCTCTCCATCATAGATCATCTTTCTATCAAATTGCTAGGGTCTTCCCAATAGAAGATGGCATGCATCCATGGGTAAGACATCACAAAGAATTCTATCTTTATAGCCTCTAATGGAAAAACCTACCCTTGTCTACTCATTAACTAGCACACTTTTCTCCTGGTTCAACCAAGTTACCTTGTAGGGGTTTGCATGTGGAATCTTTGTGAGTTTCAGCTTCTTTGCTACTTCCTCTACTATGATGTTATCAGTAGACCCTAAATCTACTATAACCTTGCATACTTTGCCTTGTATCTTGCATCTGACTCTAAAAAGAGCCCTTCTTTACTTGGGTTCACCTTGATTAGGTTGCCTGATAAGTACCCTTTTGAACATAAGATTCTCCCCCATTTCTGATTCCAATTTGCTGACCTCATTAGTTTATGAGTTGCTACAGTCCTCTTGGGTATAGGCTACCCTCTTCTCATTCTGTGAGGTTGATGGTTTGTTAGGACACCTATAGGCAGGGTGTCCAAGCTATCCACACTAATAGCACTTCATAGTGGCAAAGTAGGAGCTGCTCCTTCCTATTCCTCTTCCTCTGCTTCCTTGAGAACCTCTTCCTCTACCATAAGATCCTCTTGTACTGATTTCTAAACTTTGTTCCAAGAGTCTTCTCTCACCTTGGTTTCTTGATTCACCACCTCTACTAGAACCTCCTCTTTGACCCCCTCTAGAGTCTCTACCTCTTCCTCTATTCTTGGAATTAGGTTCTTTCTTTCTCCTCTGTTTGTCTTCAATATTTTGTGCCATATGCTGACAACCAAGTATGGTGGTAGGAGTGAACAAACTCATCTCTTCTGCTATGCTCCATTTCAAGCCACTGAGGTACCTTGCCACTTTAATGCTCTCATCCTCTTGGACTCTGGATCTCAAGCTCAATTTGTGGAACTCTTCAGTATAAGTAGCTACATCCATCTCCTTCTGTCTAAGGGTCAATCTTTTCTTATGCTACTGTATTTCATAATCAGCTGGTAGGTATGCTTCCCTAACTTTGTTGACCATAGCTTTCCAATTAGAGATTGGATTCTTTCCCTCTTTCTCCCTTTCACCCTGCAAGTAGTTCCACTAGGTTAATGCTTGTCCTCTCAACCTAGATTTGGCCACTTTGACCTTCTATGCCTCAAAGATCTCTTCACACTTGAAGTGATTCTCCATGCCTTCAATCCACTACATCACAAGCTCAGTATCCATCCTATTAGTCAGTAATGGGACACCTTCAAGTGCCTTGCCTGTGATAGCCTTTAGAGCTTTGAGAAACTACTCATCTTGTGTTGGAGGATTAGGTGTGGGTACATCATCATCAAGAGTCTTCTCTTTCCCCTTAGCATCCCACTCCTCCATTTTCACATTCACCTTATCTTCTTTTTCTTGGACATCATCCAAGAGTTGTTCCATCTGAGACAACCTTTCCTGCAGGAGTCTGTTAGCTTCCTCCTGATCTTCTACTTTCTTGGAAATCTTTGCATTGGTCACCATTTTCTATTTTTAGATGATCCACTTGATTCTTCTGGTGGTTGAAACATCCACCTTTCACTTCCCAAGCCTTAAGAGGCTCTGATACCAATCTGATGGGGAGGCTAGGATAGACTAGCTAGTCTATGCTCTACTCCTTGCCCAAGGACTCAAGTGTAGTCTTGACACCTATGGTTGATCTATAGGAACCTTCTACATTCAAGAGACCCCTGACCTACCTAACCTTCCCACCAAGTTCAATCAACTCACTCATAAACACTCCATACTTTGCATTCTAGCTATTAGCCTTATCTAGGCTTAATAAGGGCTTCTTGTCATATGCTGCTTTCCCACACTCCAACAGTGGATTTGATAGGTTCCAAAGTGTTTTCAAAGCATTAGACACCTGCTCAATTCATTATTTTTATTGGGTCTTCATCGGATTGAGTACTTGCTTTGGAAAATAGGGCTACAAGGAGGAGGCCTAATTAGCCCTCCCTCTGGTTTCTTAGGGAATTTGAGACCCTTTGCACCAAGTTTCATACACCCTATCCTAAAGGAATTTTTTTGCAAATGACCCACTCTAAGGTATTTATGGGGTCTCAGGTGCCCATTCGACTGTACAGTGCCATTCCCTATTTATGAGGGTTTTAAGGGTTTTGTGGCTTTTCACTACTCCTAGCTTCACCATGGCATTTCTACAAATTTTCAAACCCTCTCCTTATCAAGGTCAAGTCTTCTAATATCACCCTTGATTTTCACCAAAGGGAAAGTCTTGGAAATCTCCCTGTCACCTGCTGGTGTGCTTTGACTGCTACTGCAACCTAGCCGAATGGCTCCAATTCACCTAGGGCTTTGGCAAACTTGTGTTTGCACTAGCTTACTGGGGCCCTACTTTCATATTATACAAGGTTAGGGTCTAAGTTCTTAGACTCCACAATCCCATGGCTTTCCCATGGTGGAATCAAGAGCTTCAGGCCCTATTCCATCAGTGCCACCAAAATAGACAGTGGATTGTGGAACTTGCTAAACCAAAGAAAATAATCAAACACACTCAAAACCTAATCTATTTATAGGTAAATGAATTGAAACAACCACAAAAATGGCTACAAAAATAATGGATATCAACAATACACACTAAAATCAATGCTTCAAGCCATGAAAGTCACTGTCAAACACTGTTTCAGTATATTTTATCTCCTGTGCCCATACACCTGCCATACATACTAT
The DNA here is from genome assembly GCA_027943335.1 of Chamaecyparis obtusa. Classification (NCBI taxonomy): domain Eukaryota; kingdom Viridiplantae; phylum Streptophyta; class Pinopsida; order Cupressales; family Cupressaceae; genus Chamaecyparis; species Chamaecyparis obtusa. Next base: position 648,059 of record BSBK01001327.1, on the reverse strand, counting down.
CATCCAACCTTGGGATTAGGGTTAGTCAGGCCTTATATATCCTTTCTTTCAAGTGTTTGCATTGGTTTTAGGGCTTATAGCCACTTAGCATAATCATTCTTTACAAAAAGGGAAAGTTGCTTAGCAACTTTTAAAAGTTGCTAGCAACTTTTGAGCAACTTTTAGTTGCTTGAGTAGCTTTTGCTTACTCATTCAAAAGACCATTCCTAAAGCACAATTTTTCTCATTAAATAACCAAACACACACTTAATATTACTAACCTCAAATCCAAGCACTCCAAGTTGATAACATTCCTTGGATCAGTGTGCTGCACAAACAAACTAGAAAGACTAGAGACTTCTAGGACTTAGACATTGCCTAGACTCAACAAAAAAAAATGAGCCAAACTCCTTGTTGACCCTTATTTAATTACATTCTTCAAACCAAGGTAAGACACACCAAAATATGAAGGTGAGGGCCCTCATAGAGGTGCTCCTGCACCAATATACTTAATCCATTAAGAGAAAAATTAGACAAGAAAGCATAGGGATAGAAAGAATGTCACAAAATACCTTTGCAATATCTAAACCTCAATGAAAGGTTACAAACTATAGAAGCCAGAGGGAAGAAAGAATGCCTTAGATAACTCCTAAGAAAGAAAAACCTCTCTTTTACAATTGTAAACTCTCTGCTCTAAAAGCTCTAAAAAACTATTATATACATCTCCTTTATTGCACATAGGCAGGAGCAAAAAAATCTAATTAGGGTTACATAGATTTTCATAGAATAATAGAAAACCCTAATTCTATCATTTCTAATCATAAATGCATCCTTGAAAATATCCTGATCAATCAGATATCTATTTGCATGTCCATTTCATTACTATATCTACCTGCAGACAAGCCGCCTTGACCCATCTACCTCTCTGCAACTCAGGCTTGCCATAACTGATCAAATCTGGTACTCCTCAGATATTTGAATTTGAAAACATAAATGGTCATAGGTGGCATCAAGATTTTATCCATCAGTGGCTAATATTTAAACTTGATCTATCTTTTAAAACATAGTCGTCAGATCGTCCATTTTTCTCGAGCACCGCTTTTGACTTTAACCCTAACTTTGCATTCACCTCAGGTTCTCCTTTCTCTTTAGTCACTAGATCACATGATCTTTTCACTAACCCTAGCTTTGTCTAGTGATCACATGATAACCATTGATCCCTTTTTGATCTGATGGTGGCCACTTTATCTCCTGATGTCTTTGACATATTCCTTCTTGTCAGGAGATCACCCGACTGAAGGTAATCTCGTAATCGCTGGATGGAAAAGAATATTCTCTTTTTCCCGAGCAATCACCGAACTAAGCTTACAAACCTAGGGCCATCCTACAACTTGTCACTCTTTCATTTTCCTTCAACTGCTTCATCAGCTCTGACAACTGCCAACTATTCAACTTAACTCAACCTGTCTTTAACCGCGGGAGATCTAGAGATTGGGTGACTGTGTATTGTCTAGATCACTGAAAGATTTTCTTAACCTCGACCAAGTCTGGAGATCACACAAACACTATATTCATGAGGTCACCAAATAAAAGCCAAACCTTGAGTTATGTCTAGAGATCAGGTGACAACCGTTGATCTTTCTTTCATCTTACGGTTCTCGCTGAGTCACTTGATCTTTTATAACTTAGTCGCTGCATCACGAGACTAAGAGATAACCATGTCATTGAATCTTTGAATGTTTGGAACATAACCACCAAGATCAAGAGATTATGAGAACACACAGTCACTGGATTGCCGAATGTGGAACATGACCGCTGGGTTCTAACATGACCTCAACCTTTATTTTAACCCAGGCATATCTAGAGATTGCGCGACTATATAAAATTTCAAGTCTCGTGAACTTTTGCTAACCCTAGGTTTGATCACGAGACCTCCCAACTAAGGGATTTCTAACTCAGCTTTAACCTTTGCCTTTAATCTCCAAGTCTCTTAACCCTTTGGAATATTCCTTTTGCATTAGGCGATTACCCGACTACATAAATCTCATGATCTCATGACTTCATAGAATATTCATTCTGCACTACGAGATCACCTGACTGAGCCTTAGTTGCTAGATCGCTGAATAATATTTGGAGATCTAGTGACAAAACTTTAACCTCCAAGTCACCTGATAGAAATAATATTCCACTTCTATTCCAAGATCACCCAACTAAGGCAAATCTCATTGTCACTGAATGGATTGGAATATTTGATCTACTTCACATGACTAAGAGACTGGGCCTATAGAGCCTGGGCCTACCATAGACATGTGGCACCTTGTCATTTGTTGTTTTCTTCACCTTGAGTGGACCACCTTTGGACCGTGATTATATCTAGTGACCTCCTGAATGAAGAAAACTTGAAGTCTCATGAACTTTTGACTAACCATGGTTAACTCTCATGATTTCCTGACTGAAGGGAAATCCTTAACTCGGGGCCCACATGAGTTATAACTGCAGTAAGGAAAATAGACTAGTCACGGGATCTCCCGAAGAATTACTAATTCAAGGTTACATTATGAGATCACATGACTGAAGGGACCATCGCCAAGTCATTGAATGAAAAGGGAAAATGCCTTCCGATTGGGAGATTAAGAGATAAAAGGAAGTCATGGGATTGGGGGATAGAAAAGAATATTCTTTCGAGCTTTAGAGATCTCGCGACTAGCCTTAGACAAAAAAGCACATGGGAAATATAGAGACTTAAGTGACTGAAAAAGGTAATAGAAAATTAGAAAGGCCATAGGGTTTTTAGGTTTTTCTACCTCCAATGGTCATATTTTCAAATTAAAATGCTATCAGACCAGAGAGTTAAATAATTGCAGAGACCAGAGGAAAAGGCACAAGCCCATAAAAATTTCTCAAGGTGTTCAACATGGTTTAATAGAAATTGCTGGATAGAGCCTAGCCTATGGCCAAAATTGTATGGAATCAGGAAATTTTGGGTGACACTGACATCATATGACTTGCTATCAAATTGGACTTGTTACCTAAGCTAATCGACTGATTGACGACACCAGACAGTTTAGAAAGTTGACTCAGAAGTTGGCATTTTAAACCAAATAGGGTATACGTGTTATTTAAATGTTTAAAAGTGCTAAAAGGCAAAAGCATAGTTAAAAACAATGAATGCACTGTAGAAATAATTAAAAATGTTGTTTTAAAGTGTACGCACTATAGAAATTAGTACGCGCTATAGGAATTACCTGTACACACTGCTAAATTATTAATATGCGCAATCTAATTTGTACATGTAGCAGAAAAGGGAAAATGCATTTTATGCCCTAGTTCTACCATTTGTATGTGTTATTAAAAATGGTGGATGCACTATGGAAGCGTAGGAGAAAGTTTGTACATGCTATTAAAAGTCTTAAATGCACCATTTAATTTGGAAAAAGGAAAAAATAGGGTTTTCCTAGTAAAAAATCCAATTTTTTTAAAAATAAAATACATTTAATTAATAAAGTGAGTTGTCGAAGTACATACCGGAGGTCCGTGGCCAAGTGGCCACATGTATGGACCGCCTCACTCAAATCTCTACTCTTGAATTGGGCTCACCATCATGAAATAGCTTAAAATGGGTCAGAGAAAAAAGTCAAAAGTGAGGGTAAAGATGAATAGTAAAAATGACTTTTACCCCTATATATAGCCCATTTTGACCTAAAAAGGGCACATTTGACCACAAAATGACCAAGGACTCAAATTTTACACCAATTCTACCAAATCAAGGGTATTTGTCATCAAACGATCATGAATACATTATCAGAAATGAAATTAAAATTCATTACTAATTGACCTAATTCACGCAAACTTGACTTAAAACATCATATTTTTCAACAACAATCAAATTTTATTTCATTTTCGTGGGGGCATAGACTTAGATAATTAGAACTAGCATCATAATCAGTGAATCAGGTGCATGACCATCAAATTAGAGTGTAATCTTTTATTAGAAAAATTTTTGTTTATCAATCGAGAGGGGCATCAAATATCAAATCATATCAAATCAAGAACCATATCAGACAACCTATCATCAGATCAACCATCGAGAACCTTGAAATCAATCGAAACTACATCAATTTCATCATCAGAGTCTGCATCTTCTATCACATCAAATCAGATATCAATTGACTAGGACTTCACATCAGAAACCATCAAGACATTCTTTGAACTGATACGCTTTATGCATCGATTCAAAGAGGGGTATTTGTAATCACCTAAAAATGGATAAGATCAATTAAATGAGAAACCAAGGCAAAAATCAATGCAATTAAATCAAATCAAGCTAGAATTAAAGCTAAATTGCAATCAAGCCATAATTCAAATTTAATTAAAAATCAAAAGCCATAAATCAATTAAAATTAAATAAATCCTGATAAAACAATAAATTATGCAATTAATCTAATTAATTGCATTGTTCATTTAAATAAAATCAAGTTATTCAAGGGGTACACATGGCTAAATATATTAATTAAATTCAATTAAATAAATCCTATTTTCCCTCAACCACCAAATAGGAGGAAAATGAATTAACCAATAGGATTTGAGAATCAAGTTCACATGGATCAAGCTCACATCGAATCTCCACCACCCATAGGGAGAAAGCATCTTGTCCACCCATTTTGTCCTCTTGTCCCAAGCTTTGAGGACAAAATATTTAAATGGTCTCCAAAGGTGGAACCATGGACTCAACCCTCATCAAACCATGATCAAATCAACTACACCCCCTACTCTTGCCAAAATCTATAAAAGCAAGACATAACTCAAGCAATAACCATCCATAATTTTTGAGAAGCATCAAACCTCTTAAAATTTTAAGCTAGAAAAGGAAAATCTAGAGCTAATTAGTTGTATTTTCAATTGGAATTAATCTTTTAGGTTGTTTATCATTTCTTTCTCATATTAGGATTGTCACTAGTGAGAGCTTGTTGAGAGCTCATCATTAGCATCCCTAATTAGAGAGCCATGGAGTGCTCAATTATCTTTAATTTTTCTTAATTGAATTGTGTTTGTGGTAATTTAATTTCTATTTTGATTTATTGATGATACTAACCCTACGAAGGTACTAATCCTAGTACACAAGGGCTATTGGGCCTAATAGGCTTTTTGAGACAAAAGGGAGAGATCTATAACCTAGATATTGACATCTTTGGATAGAGGGATCAAGATTGAATCAAGTAGGTTGAATGAAACATAGAATCCCGAGAAGACACCATGCTCACTTACAAAATCCAAAGAATCCATTAGAGGAGAGCTAATGGTGAAGGGAAGATGGATGTAATTGAAGGTAGATACCCTAGTGAAGCAGTAGAGAATGTCACCTTGCATGGAGGCAATGAGAAGTCCTAAACCAAGTAGGATGGGACTTAGAAGATCCTAGGAGTGATTGGGATCTTGGTGGATTGGGAGCTAGGAGATTCCTAATCAAGATTAATGCAAGCAAGCTAGTTTGTATATATCAATCAATCTACCCAACTGACCTTTTCAACAAGGCCAAAATAAAACAAAACCCCAATCATACTATATTATTAAGTACTCTCACATCCAAAACTCCATTAATAGTAAATCAAATATTTACCAAATTAACCTTTATAAATTAATTTCTAATACTCTTTATACAAATTAATTTATTATGTATAATTATTGAATAAAAATATAATTAAATTTAATAATGATCAATAATATAAACCACAACTTAATAAAAAACATACATCTCTATAAATTAATTTATAATATCCTTATATAAATTAATTTATTAAATACAATTAGTAACTAACAATATAATTACTTTAATAAAAAATCAATTAATAAAACTTAATTTCAATAATATAAATTAATTTAATAGAATATAAATAAAATTTATATTGACTAGTTAATACTTATTAACATAAATTAAAAAAATTAAAACTAAACATTTAATAAATAATAATACTAAAAATGCATATATATTAGGGGGGCCGCTTGGGTCCCACCTCCCATTTGACCTACCCCTGTAGGGGCCTTGCTGGCAACACCCTGCTAACCGTCGACAGTGGTACCCCAATACCCTACAGTTGTAGGGTTGTTGGTGGCAAGAGTATTGTCGATACTCCAGCTGTAGTACAATAGGGTGTCAAGGGTTGGTAGCCCGCCGACCCCTTTTTTATTTTAATTAATTTTTTTTAAAAACTTTTAAAATAAATAAATTATATTTATTTATTTATTTATTATTATTTTTTAATTTATTTTTTTCTAAAATAATTACCGGTGAATTTTTTTACTGTGTTTTCCAGCAAGATCTTTTTGTATATATATAACAAAATAAAGTATATGTATAGTTTTTTAAAAACAAGGGTTTACGAAAATTGATTTCCTTCAAATGGTATTATCCTTTTTATAATAAACACATACATACAGACATACATACATACATACATATATATAAATGTATAAATGTATATTCCCTAGATTAATTTTCTTTTCTCCGAGAAGATGAATTTTCAAATAGTTTTTCTACCACAAATTTACCAAAACCCTAGATGAACGATTTGTACATCAACCTAATGTCCTCAACAACCTCTAATGTTTAACATATTTAAATATAAAAAGAATCTTCTTCACACAAACAAAACCCAATAACCTTTCTTATCAATTCCACAAACAAGGTATGAACTATAAAACAATCAAACCAAAACTTTCAACAATCTGATAGATGTGATGTAAACAATCTTTTCAAAAGGAATAAAAAATGAAAAGGGATTCAAATCCCTACCTTCCACCTATAATCACCCTAAATCGGGCTAATAAAACCAAAGGCCTTATTTGCCCTAATTTGGAATAATCTCCTAATTATGTTAATTCGATCACCTGATTATTAGCATAATTCATTAAAATGAATGAAATTTCTTAATCAAGCATTTAACTATCATCAATTGATCAAAATCCTATTAATTACCTCTAGCCCAATTAATTAAATCAATCCTACTTAAAAACATGGCTAAAGTAATTAATTAAAATCAATTAATAAAAGGCTTAAAATATATGTCACCTCTCAAGGGACAACGAGGGCAAATGCAACCAATCAGAGGCTAAGCAAATGGATCAAAGGAGGATGAATCTCAATCACTCCTCTCAAATTTAATCTCAACCGTCGAATTCACTAATGTTACTACAAAAGAGAAATTTTAAAACTCACAAAGGACCTAATTAATTGCATTCATACTTACATGTTTTCATTTTGAATTCATAGCTTAAATCATATTTCAATTCATAGCTTAATTCTCTTAAATTTGGTAATGAATTAATGACATTTAATGATTTAGCTTCATTTCTCAATTTCTTAGTTAAATTGCATTGAATCTCTCATTCTAATAGTGTAATGTCATTATTTAGAGTCTAAATATAAGAGAAAAATAGACTTTAAATACACTCTTGCTATTTAGAGAGAAATATGATGATTTTGCTTAGTTTACTTGATTTTAATTTGATTGTGAAACTAACAATATAATGTCTTATTGAAGTGTTGTGTTGCAGGATAAAAAATACCACAATTTACACACATTTTTTGCACTTGTCATGGGGCCTAGCCCCATATTTCTGACATTTTAAGTAATTTTTTTTGCTATTTTGCAGATGTAGGGTTGCATTTAGTATACTAAATTGCATGTAGGAAACACAGTCGCATAAGGTGGAAACAAGATTGCATCTAGTATTTCTCGGATTATATTTGGTAAAGGTCATGTTTAGTTGATTTTGGATCGCATTTAGTTCCAATGATCGTATTTGGTTTAAATTGAACCGTATCCAGTTTAGGATCAGATTTAGTTTAAAAATAGGATCACATTCTATGATTTTATTTACAAATTTGAGATTGCTAATGACTAATAGGTGAATTTTGTGATTTTGATTGATTTTCCATCTTGACTGTGGTTTGCAGGTCAGCTTGATAGAGAAAAACCAACAACTAAAACTACTAACGTGTGGTTTTGTAGGTTTGCTTATGAATTCAACCAAATATTATGCTTGTCTTTCTTGATTTAAAAGGAATTTAATTATAATTTGAGGTCATTTTTTAACCTGATTAGAGCATTTTGCTCTTTTCCCTTTGGGAAAATAAAAAACTCAAACATTAGGTTGGAATTTGAGGTCAAATTTGAGGTAAATTCATAATATTTTGTATGATGTGTTTGATAGAAGAAAATGAAATGGATAGGAGAGTATGCTCCTCTCCCTAGTGGAGAATTAGAAATATAGACTCCTAAGTTGCCAATCCTCTTTACTTTATTGTCATAATCTTTATGGGGCCTATCGATTGAGGTAAAAAACTCCTAAGAATGACCCAAGTGAGGACAAGTAGAAGCCAACCCTTGCACCTCACTATAATAAAGACGCTTCTTTGAGATGAAAATCTCAAAATAATTAGTTGTTTTTGTCCATGGGATCTTGATTTGATCATTTCTTCGATAGTCTTGGACTTGTGTAGAGTGGATCCACTTAAATATCGCTTGCAAGACTACACATTCTTGAGTACTCATAGGGATATAGGCCTCAATCTTGCTTATGAGACTATGGAAAATGATTATGAATGGATGCCCTCATTAAATCCTCTATGCTAGAAACCACCTAGATTACTCCTGAAAGGTTAGTAATGTTTGTGCATGACAAATAGTAATTTCCTCAATAAGTTCACCATATCGATCTCTCATAAATGCTACTACTCAGCTATTATGGCCTTCAACATCCATTGTGTGTTTTTAGACCATCATATTTTGAGAAGTTTGTGAGTGTGTTCCTAAGCTAGTTAACATGCATTTTGAATCTCAACCAAGTTCATATTCTTGATGTGCTTGAATTAAAATAAAAGATAAAAAATCTTAATGAATAATCACAAACATTTTCAAACACTTAGACTCACTGGAATCAGACAAAAGAATCCTAATTTTTAAAAAACTTGACAAACTTTTCCCTCAAACTAGACATCAAAAGATCACATTTGGTATCCTGACTCATTTTTGGTAACCTAAGTCACATCCAAGATTTCTTGGATCGCATCTAGTTAATTACCCTATCAACTCATATTTAGAGGATCACATCTGGGACATAGAGCACTTCTGCATGTGCTAGGATCTGGATTTTTGTATTTTTGAATACTTTTTTGAGTCTTTTGTTAGTTTTTACCATCAAAAATAGTAAACCTACAAATTTGAGGTGGTCAATTCTTGAGTGTACCTTACCTACCTTCTTGGTCCTATATGTGATGAAATATTTCCTATTGGGAGCAAGCTAAAACATTCAAACGTTAGGAATAAACATGTTATTCAAATATAAACTTAATATTTACAAGAACCAACTAAGAAGCTTTCTCCACAACCTCTGGTGAGCAATAAGAAAATGCACCCAAGATTTTCTTGATTTTGGCTCTTAGAGATATATGTGGGTGTGCTCTCCCAACACAATATCTAAATCCCACTATGATTTACAAATGATAAATGCAAGAATAAAACTACCAATTACCATGAAAATGGCACTGAATGACCTCAAGGACTAGTTATGAAGAAATAACCTCAAGCATTCAATATGGATGAACAAAGCAAATATGATCTAGCATGTAACTATTCTACCATTAATGCAAACAACTACCAAACATGTTAGATAAACATTAAATGCAAGAAAACTCTAAGACTATGCTAGCATAACAACTCTACTGCAAAATAATGGATGAATTACTCTTAGCAAGACTCCTATTTATAGGATTTTGGAGGGATGGGGTGAGGTGGATCACATGTGGCATCCACATAGGTACCACATGAAGGAAACATAAGCCATGCAAGAGTCCAAGTTTTCTCACACTTGTCAGCAACTTGAGATGTGATGGGTCAATGTGTACTTCAAGTACACATGTGTAAGAAGGTGTAAGAGAAAAAGTCTATTTCCATGCTTTTAGAATGTGTAAGAGTTGTCATCAAGGTTGTAAGAAACCTTGTTGGGGCTTTTTTAGATTTTTTTGAAAAGATATTTTTGGAAATTTGCTCACATGTGTGAGCAAATAATTAGGGCTAATATATGTAGGAATCCAAAAATTAGCTTAATTAACCTTAGTTAATTAAGAACTAGGTCTATTTGTTGAGAGTGATGTGTGTAGGGTAGGATCTAAGTTTAGATTTAGGATTAATTTAATTTAAAAATCAAACTAATTATGGTTTAGAAGAATAATAGAATGTGAAGGGATTTAAATAAATTAAATTTTATTTAACAAGAGCTCATGTGGGGAAAGAGCATTAAATAAAATTTAATAATCTTGCAAGAGGGGAATTTAAATTTTAAATTTAAATACTATAGAATAATAAGCCAAATTTAATTAAATAAATTTAATTAAATAGGTAAGAAGAATATAACTAAAATAATTAAATAATTATAACATTATGGGATGATTTTAAGCATCTACATTTTACCCCTCTTTGATGTGATGTCAAGAATAACGCTACATTAAAGAAAAGAAAAATATAAGATGCCCTAGAGAGAATATAAGGTCCTAGGGTTGAGATAGCGAAGGCATGCCCCCTCAAGAAAATAAGACAAAATACAAAATTTTGGGTAATTTTCTCAAAAAGAAGGAGAAGAGGAGAGAAAAAGAACAATTGCATGGCCTATGAAGGACACGAGAAAGAATGGGAAAAAAATAGGGGCTAGGAAGAAAATGGGGGCCCAACGGGCCTATAAATAGGCCACAAGGGCCCTAAGTGAAGTCATTTTCACCTTCTAGAAGCAAAAACATAGAGCAAAGAGAGAGAGAGAGAGAGAAATGACTGAACCATTAGACTGTATGCAGCTAGAAGAGTGAGTTTGTACCTACTAGAGGGCCGCAAATGTAGGACCACTGGTGATTAGTCGAAACAAGCCTTGTCATTAATATTTTAAGTTCATTTATGGTGCATGGGGGAATAGGCCAAAAATTCCATCAGGGCAAAGATGACGATTAGTAGATCATCATCTACAAAGATGACAAGGGGGATGGTGGGGATGAAAACCAAGTGTCATCTGCCCCAAGAAAGTTGACCATAAGGTTGACCTCTCTAGGATGGATGTCTACATGGACTGGCGTCTGCATGGGTAAAGTGGTGTTTCTGCCTAGGAACCCAAAAAAAAGGTAGAGGTGGGAAAGGGGAAGAAAAATAGAGGACTTTTAAAGGGTACAAGATGCCCCAGACTAGATAGAAAGGACTAACAAAAATGAATCTGATGATTGTAGTTGGTGGAGGAAGCATTCTGGTTGATGGAGAGCTGGCCAGACACAATGGGCCTAGCGAGAGAGTTGACACTGACAAAGTGGGGATAGGTCATACTGTGTGGCCTAGAGTATGTACACCTTTGGCTGTGTTTGAGAGAACGTATAAATCTATTGACCACACTCGTAGAGAGGTGGCATAGTCTGACCTCAAGCTTCCATTTTCCTATAGTAGAGGTGTTAGTCACTTTTTTGACGTCTGGAGGATATATCAAGTCCCGATCTGAGGGCTTATTCCAGAGTACATAAAGGAGGGCATATAGCCCTATGTTGAGGCCGCATTCAGTTGATCCTATGAGAAGCTATCGACATCCAGACAATGGTTGTCATGGAGAGTAGCTATGGCAGCCTGACCTCAGTGTTGTACTTGGTGGGGTTGATTGGGGGGAGGTTAGTCCCAAATTTGGCAGGGCATTAGTTTCCTTTGGGCTAGTCATGAGTATTGAGTGCCATACTAGAGGAAGAGGGAGAGAGGTACTGGTTGGGGTATACCATCCTTAGACATTTGTATTATGATTTACATATGTGTGCCTATCGGAGAGGTAGGACACTAGGGGCATGAGTGACCTTATTATTAGTATGGGCCTAGGAGAATATTGCAGTAGCTTGACTGATCCAATTATAGGAGACCTATAATACCCCAAAAATGGGCTATAGGTTCATTAACCTCCTAAATCAAAAAATCAAATGAAATCGATACAAAAGTCCTAACCAAAGGCACATTTGCACATTATCGAATCCTAATTGATTATCCTAAATTCTGCATCGGGGAACATTCCTAGCAATATTCCTATTTATCCTAATTATCTTTGATTTAATAATTATTTGGTGATAAATCATATTTATCCTAAAGTTTGATTAATTGAATATTCTAAATATTTAATTAATTAGATTTAATTCTACCACTTAATTATTTAATTAGATTTAATTCTATTTATTCCTAAATTGTATTATTTAATTTTGACTATAAATCAAAAATCTTATGACTAATTGATTAAATTCTTATTTAATTAATTAATGTCAGTTGTCAATTTTTAATAATATAGTTTTTGAATAAAAGTTTGATTTAATAATTGATTAACCCATAAATCAATTGTTTTAATTCAAAAATCAGTTAACTTGAGAATAAATCACTTTATTTTTTAAAATTAATTTATAATTAAATCATGCACAATCAGAAAAGCAGTCAACTAGAAATTAACAACCAATTTTAAATTTAAACTCAACATCTGATGATGAGTTGAAATTTGATGTAAACTCTATTTTGAGTTAAACGCTACTTTTGCATGATTTTTGTGAGTTAATTATCTCTAATTTCTTGATAACTCAAAAATTAACCTGAGTTTATCAAGAGTGATTTATGGCTTTTCTCAATGCATCCTCAAGCCCTAGATTTCTATAAAAACAAGGCTCAGCTCTTCATAATTATCAACACTTGAATTTGCATAATTACTCTGGCGAATTGGCGATTGAAGGATTAAGCACTTGTGATAGACGATTTGTGAGATCTTTCATTGTTGAGCATAGTTTTGCATGGTTTTCATATCATAGCATTCATTCATTCATATCATTCTTAGATTAAATCTTCATTCAATTTCATTCATCTAGATTAGTTTCATGTCAAGTTTTTCATATTATTGCATAGAAAATCCAAAAATATAGATTAATCTACATTCATACAGTTTTTCATTCTCTTGCATTCAAATCCCTCATTTAGGTGTTGCATTGTCACTGATCTTGATTTCAATCTAAGAACATCATACTCACACCTACTAGAAGGTAGTAAATTGCCTGGTTAGCTTAGTTTCATTTATTTGTAGATTTTGATTTTACTAACCTCTAATGTTTTACTGAAGTGTTGTGTTCATAGCTAGGTACAATTTTCACACACACATTTCTGGCACCCACCGTGGGGACCTAAAATGGGTTTCCATTTCTTCTATATCAATTTCTATCATTTTTATGTCATTTTCTGATCAATTCTGCAATTTTATTCTCTGTCCGTACATTTTTCATAGGAATTTTGTCAGAAAGTCATACCAAAAGGTATTGGTTGTCATACAATAGTTGATAATTTCATGGCTTGTATCATAACCTACAGATTATCATTTGGAAACCACTCTTTCATTTGAACAGATACCCACTATCGTACGAGTTTTCAGACAGTCGTACCAAAGGTGACCCACTGTTGTATGGGATTTGGATTGTCGTATGAGAGGCAACCCATTTTTGTACGAGTTTTGATACCAAGATTCAATTGTCATTTCATATTTTTAGGTAGTTTGTCAAATTTGGACTAATAGCTAACCCTAACAATTGAACTCTGTTGTTTCTAACTGATATTTGCTGATTTTGATTGGAAAAGCGCAACTAAATTGCTAAAACAAGTAAAATATACTAAGCGCATTGTGAGGGACTCAAGTATTCTTCTCAATTTGATAACACTTCGATTTGGATGTAAAATGAACTCTCACATGTCAAGCTTGTGTGACTTTTTCTTACTTTCATATCACAGACTTCATTTTTGGGCTATAAAATGAACATAGATTTGCTTTCTACATATCTGTTACACATAGTAAATAGGCCCTATGAACACTATTTATGGATGATCTTGAGAGAGTGGGCTTCTTTCTCTTTTTCACGCATGTGAAGCTCTTCTTGACAAAGGATCCCCTTGTAGGTAGGGAGGATACTGAGATTTTCTTGCGTTATACTAGATTTTTGAATCTTCAACTTTTGATCAATACATTCTCTCTCCAGAGAGATTGATAGACCATAAGCGGTTAACATCATAGATCTTTGTGAGATAATTTTAGTCTTAGCATGTCAAATTAATCTATCTACTTTGTTTTGTTGAAGTGAAGAGGCTAGGGGATTATGCTCTACTTCCTTTTGGATAGTATCAGAAACCCAGATCCTTGAATCTAATCTAGTCCCCCTGTGGTATCTTTTGTGAGTCACCTTTAGAGAGGGTTAACCATAGTGGACATTCCCTTAATTGGGTCAACCACATGGACAGAACCTCAAGCGGTAATAGCCATTTTCATTGTGGTAGCAACAACTGCTATATAAATGTCCTTATGGAGGAAATTTTCACAGGTGTGGTCTCTTGTTGGGCTATTAGATCTCCCTAGAAGATCTTGATTGATTAAATTATTAGACTATGTTAAACCCTCGGTGTGCCTAGATTGGAGTTCACCCTATTGATATCACAAAATTTGCAAAGTCAGACCATTACTACAAACCCTAGTGAGGCCAAATTTTTCATTTTCTAGAAATATGGGCGTTATTGAAAAACTTTTTGGAACATACACAACTAGCACTCCTAGGGATTAGCACATTAAGTCACTATTTCTTGTTCATGCGCAAGGTTGCTTTTTCCCTTGTTCATTGTTTTCAAATGATTTCTTGCTTCCCTTGCTTTCTATTTTCCATGCTTGATATCTACTTGGTTACTTGAGACGGACTATTACACAGATCTTCAAAACTGGACAGAAAACTTTGCCACCAATCTGAAACTAAAAACCTAAAAATTGCAAAATTTGAAGTAAAATTCCTCTCTGGAGTCAAAAGTCATCCCACAGTCTTATATTATCATACGAGTCTTGAGAAAAAGTCATTTCAGAACCCCTCTATTGTCTTACGGGAGCCAGTATTGTGTCGTACGAGTGTTGTCAATAGAAATCAAAAGAAAATTATCCTTGGTAGCAACTGTTATATGAGTCCTGTCAATTGTCATTTGAGAACATACCCAGTGTCGTATGAGCCTGCAGAAACTCATTTGAGAATTTTCAAAAAGTTGTCAAAAACTTGTCAAATTTTCCAGGAATCTAGTTTTTACAGCCTATTTCCAAATTATGTCAAAATATTCACTATGTCAAGAACAGAGTAGAAACTAGAAAGAATTTGATCATTTACCTAAAGTGGTCTCTTGATTTTGATTTAGCCTTCTGATTTATCGATTTGATTCTTTTTCATCTTGTGTCAAAATTATCTTCAAATTTAGTCATCATAAAAAATGGCTAAGTGTTGTGAGCTTGTGTCTGCCATCTTTTGGGCATCTAACCATACTACTAGGGCACAATATCCTTCATTTACATCCAATCTAATCTTCAATCAATTCAATCTTGACAAGGTTGTGCCATTTGATCTTCTTGAATCAAGTCATTCTTCAGTTGTCTTCATCTTTCTCTCTTGCTTCACCTAAGGTTAATGGTGGAAACTAGAGCTTCTTCACACAAGAATTCCAGAGAAGCACCTCATACCTTACCTTTTTCTACTCACGTGGGTCCAACCTTTGATGAAATCTACAATTTAGGTCTTTACGAAGATGACGGTCTTGGCAATCTATGATTAAAACTGGTTACATACCCCCTCCTCCATCAATCCAAGGAGGCAATCAACAAACTCTACATCAATCTATCCCAAGGAGCCCTAGAACTCCTAACATGTCTCAAGGAGGGACACATCACAGGTCTCAAGAACATCACTCTCAAAATGGTATGGATCAAGAATCCACACCTTCTGAAATTGCTCGGTATCAAAATGATGATGACTTCAAGAAAATGATGAGGCATTTATTGAAGGAAGATAGAGAAACATACTTCCTAGAGTTAGCTCGTCAAGGGGCTAAAATTCCTCCCAACTTTAATGTTGAAGATATCATTAAGCATGAGGAAGAAACTCTGATCACTGCTATGATGAAATAGATCCTTTCCATGCAAGTCAAGCTTAACAAACTCAAAAAATAAAAGGAACCTAAGGAGTTTTCCATGGAGACTCTATGCCCTTTTCCATTTGATAAAGACTTGTACATGCCACCATTCCCTAAAAGAGTGGAGATGCCTAAATATGATAAGTATGATGGAAACTCTGATCCTCAAGATCATGTTAGAGAATTTTGTACTCAATCTATGAAGTTCATGCATGAACCAACCTGCTTAATGTGTCTTTTCCCTCGATCTCTAGGAGGGTTAGCTATTCATTGGTTCTAAAAAATGCCTCCTACTATCAAAACTTTTGAGGAGTTAATCAAGTTGTTCTATCAACAATACTCCTACAACATCCAACAGCCAGTCACTATGATCGATATATGCAATCTAAAACAAAACTCAGGAGAACCATTCCTGACTTTTCTCAAAAGATGGAGGAAGAATTTTTCCCTATATGCTAGACCCATTCCAGAAATTGAGAAGCTAGAAATCTTTATCAACAATCTTATTCCAGAACTTAACTACCATTTGCAAATGCAAAATCATACATCCTTTGATAAAATGGTAGAAAATGCAATCAAAATTGAGAAAGCACTAGTCCAAAAGGGAGACTTATCCCTTCAAAAAGAAAAGTATGAATATGGATCTAGTTATAAAGACAAAGGCAAAAATTGGAACACGAATAAAGGCATTGTCACAGATGGCATTGTTGATAATATCTATGCCCCATCTAAGGCACCTACTTTCAATCTCACTGTTAGTACCCAAGCCATCAAAGCCTTAGAGGTGAAAGCCAATGAATCTAACAAGAAGCCATCTGACTATAAACCTTGGGCTATAGATCCTAAAGATAAGTTTACTCCTCTTGGAGAGTCCTTGGAATCTGCCATGAAAACTCTATTTTCTTACAACATCATCTTCTTGCCTGAGATCCGACCAGTTGATCCTGAACCTAAACCAAAATGGTGGAAAGAGACTGATTTCTGTGACTTCCATCGTCATAAGGGTCATAAAACCAATAACTATGTACTCTTGGAACACATCATACAAGACAAAATTGATAACAAAGAAATTTTAATTGATAATCATAAGAGCAATAATGATCATACAGCATCCATAGAGCCATTTTTGAAACATAATCAAGGAGATTCATCTTCTCAACCTAATGTGGGTGCTAAAGTCAATTATGCCTACTCTAGAAACAATGTTGTCATCAATATGGCTGAACCATGTCTATCCGAGCATTGCAATGTCATAACAATTGTAAGAAGAGATAGAGAAAATCAATCAGTGACTGTGGTTACTCAATTAGAAGCTCAAGCGCATCTACAAGGACAAATCCTAGATTCATCAAATGTCCCTAAGATGCCTTTTAATCTTTCATCTACTTCTAAATAGAAGGATGCCTCTAAATCATCAAATCCTAAAGATACGAGACCAACATCATATAGTATTGTCCAACAAATCCAACATACAAATGCAAAAATCTCCATGTTTGAGTTTCTTTAAATATCTCTAGCTCATAGAGCCATTCTAGACAAAGCTCTGCTCAGATCCAATGTTCCTGACAACCTTGATTTAGATAGATTCCAAACTATGGTTGGTCATCTCACGTCTCCATAGTATATCTCCTTTTCAGAGGAAGATAATAATTCCTTGAGTTATCCACATAACCAGCCCTTTCACATTGAAGTCTTGATCTAAAACCATCATGTCAAATGCATGTTGATAGATGGAGGCGTTGGTCTCAACATTTGTTCGTACAACTTGATTACACATTGGGATTATCTGAAACTTCCATTGGTCCTAAGAAGAAGATAACTATCAAAGCATATGATGAGAAAGAAAGATCTTCAAAAGGAACTATTGTCTTACCTATCAGAGAAAGACCTATTATCAGAGACACCATATGTCAAGTTCTTGATCTACCTTTGGCTTACAACATCCTTCTAGGGAGACCCTGGATACATGAAATGAAAGCTATTCCTTCCACATACCATCAATGTGTGAAATTTCCTTATGAAGGAGTAGAGGTGATGATTCTAGAGGACCTATACACAACTTGCAATGCATTGAAGGAAACTGTCGATAAACTTGTTTCTAATAATAGAGAATCTTCCACTAAGAAAATAGACATTGCATCAACAACCAAGATGGAAGACATTGCTAAAGAAGTCAAAATCAAAGACAATGGTATGAGAGAATACACAATGGAACCTATTTTATCTCTCACATCTCTCCCGTTGTCCCCAAAATCTTATGGACAACCATCTGACAAAGTGAAACCTACAACTAAAGAATCCTAGGTCATATTCAATGGAAGTTTTGTCACAGAACAAGTATCTAAAAAAGAGTTTGAGGAAGAAGAAGTCATGCTTGCATGGCTATAAAAGGATGAGCCTCAATCCCAATCAATTAATAAATGTGACTCTACTTCAAGAAAAATTCCTTAGAATTCATACGGACCAGGGGACAAATTGATCACAAAAATGGGATATACTAGAAAAGGACCTCTAGGACTACAAGGTAAAGGCCTTCTATCACCTCTTGACCATCATGGTCAAACCAACAAAAATACAACAGGTCTAGGATATAAGAAGAAGCCTTTCTATCTTAGCAAGAACTCCCCACATGTCTTAGAATAGATTGAGCCATCCACAACAAATCAACTAAAGGAAGAAACAACTAAACAATCTAGCAGTGATGATTCAAACACCACTAATGAGCTCATTCCTTATGAGCATTTGCCTAAAGAAATAAAAGACCTCCTTGAAGCTGAAGATGATCTAGTAAAAAGAATCAATGTAGTAGAAACACAAGAACCTACTATAGAATAAGAGACAGTTGCACCATAGGAACCAAGTGATCTTGAAGGCAATCAAATAGATAAAGAAGAAGGTGGTAGTTATTTTGAAATAGATTCCCATGAGTATGAATTCAAATCAGAATCTGAGGGTAACCCTTCTTGGGGTATTCATCCTGAATTTACACACATTCTCAAATTTCCTAGAGGCATAGATGAGGAATCTAATGACTATGAATGGGGAGTAATTCTACAGGAAGATGAGCTTATCACAGAAAAACATGTTGATGTTATTCACCAATATGCACCTAAATCCAATGTAAGTCTAGAGTGAAATGATGAACTTAATGAGTCTGATCCACTGATGGCTAAAGTGGACACCCACAATGACATTGAGCCTATTCACGAATTGAATGTTTTGAGTTGTAATATCACCTTTGAACTTGAGAGTCAGGTTAGGACCAATGATGATAGATCCATATTTGTAAATGCTATTTCCCAATCTTTCACCACTTTGACTATCCAACATCTTGAACTTCTTGACCAAACCTCCATAAATCTGATCCAAGGTATGTATACCTTTCCAAATGACCATACCCTTGCTTGCTATCTTAATGCAGTTGAGCCTATGATGACTTCCATCAGTGAATTGAGCATTAGCATGATGGAGTCAAACATCAAGTATCTTATTTAAAAGAATAGAAATAAAAATAAAAATAAAAGGAGTTCTGAGGGTGAAAACCACTTTATGGCAGTCTCAGAACCTACAAAAGTAAAAATAAAAGATGTATCCAAAGGTGAAAACCTCTCTGAGGCACCTAAGGATGAGATATTTGATGTCCTTATGAGTCATTTATAGGATAGATCTCTAGTTCTAATTGAGCCCACTCAATCCATCAACTTGGAAACAATAGAAGAACCATAGTTGATCCATGTAGCACAATCCTTATCAGAAGAAGGAAAGAAAAAATTTACCACATTCTTAACAAAAAAGAAGATAAAATTTTCATGGAAATATTCAGATATGCCAGGGTTGGATCTTGATCTTATAATGCACCATTTATCTATAGCTCCAGGGGTCAAACCTATTAAGAAAAAATTAAGAAAGATGCATCCACATGTTGCACTCTTGGTCAAAGCTGAATTAGAGAAACTACTAAAAGCCAAATTCATCTGTGTTATTGACTATGTTGAATGGATCTCTAATATTGCACTTGTTTCTAAACCAGATAAATCAATTAAAGTGTGCACAGATTTTAGAGATGTAAACAAAGCATGCCCTAAGGATGATTTTCCATTACCTAATATTGATATGATAGTGGACATGACTATGGGCTTTGAGATGTATTCTTTAATGGATGGTTTTTCTGGATATAATCAAATAAAAATTGCTCCAAAAGATCAAGAGAAAAATGCTTTCACATGTGTGTGGGGTACCTTCTATTGGAATGTCATGCCATTTGGGCTTGAGAATGCTGGTGCTACATATCAAGGAGCTATCACATCTATCTTTCATGACATGGTGCGTCAAACTATGGAGGATTATGTTGATGATACTTTAGCAAAATCTATGATAAGATCTAAACATCTAAATGATTTGAGAAAAATACTAGATCAAGTGGAGAAGTTTAGTCTTAGGCTAAACCCTAAGAAGCGTGCTTTTGGTGTCACTTCTGGAAAGCTCCTAGGCTACATTGTTTCAAAGAAAGGAATCAAAGTCAATCCAACTAAAGTTAAAGCTATCACGGAGATGCAACCTCCCAAAAATATCAGTCAAATGAGAACATTACAAGGGAGATTACAATCTATTAGACACTTCATATCTCAGCTAGTAGACATATCACAACCTTTCACAAAGACATTACATAAAGGTGTGACCTTTGCATGGAATGAGGAATGTGAAAATAACTTTAACCATGTATCAAGAAATATCTATCAAATCCTCCTATTTTGATGCCTCCTATATAAGGGAAGCCATTGATCTTATATGTCTCCACCACAGATACATCACTGGGGGCATTACTAGCACAACATGATGAGAACAAGAAGGAAAGAGCTATATACTATATCAGTAGAACATTGGTAGCATATGAAAAGAACTATTCAATGATTGAGAAAGCTTGTTTAGTTTTGATCTTTGCATCATAGAAATTGAAACACTACATGTTAGCTCATACCACACATTTAGTAGCTAAGATTGATCCATTAAAGCACCTACTAAGCAAAGCTACCCTCACGGGTAGACTAGCTAAATGGGTGATGTTATTAAGTGAATTTAGCATCGAATATGTTGAAAGAAAATCTATCAAAGGACAAGTTATTGTTGATCAACTAGAAGAGGCACCTTTGTTTGATGATACACCAATGCAAATGGAATTCCCAGATTCCTCTATCATGAACTTATCTTCTAGAGCATGGAAGCTATTCTTTGACGGCTCCTATACACAGAATGGATCTGGAGCAGACATATTGTTCATCACACCTCAAGGATACTCAATTCCTAAAGCATTCAGAATCAAGTTCCCTTGCACAAACAATATTGCTGAATACGAAGCCCTTCTTAACGACATGAAGATAGCAATTGAGTGGAGAGTAACGGAACTACACATTCATGGAGACTCACAACTTGTAATACACCAAGTCAATGATGTGTATCAAATGAAAGATGGAAAGTTGATCCCCTACAAGAGAATGGTAGATGATCTAAAGAAATATTTCATATCTATCACCTTTGAACAAATTCCTAGAATGGAGAATAGGGCTATTGATGCTATGGTAACGCTCTCTACTTTATTACAACAACCTGAACATGAGCTACACTACAAGTTCCTGGTGGAAGCACTATCTTATCTTGCATATGATTCCCCCAAAACCCACATGATCTACACTATTGTTGGTCATGATTCATCCCAATACAAAAACCTTTTCTCCTATCTCCAAGACTAAATCATTCCTGATACCTTCAACCGCCATTAGAAATGATACCTTATCTGAAATGCATCCAGGTATGTCATCATTGGTCATGATTTGTACAAACGAGGTCTATATGGTACACTAATTAGATGTTTAGAATGGGAAGAGT
This sequence comes from Chamaecyparis obtusa, assembly GCA_027943335.1. NCBI lineage: Eukaryota > Viridiplantae > Streptophyta > Pinopsida > Cupressales > Cupressaceae > Chamaecyparis > Chamaecyparis obtusa. The sequence goes on along the minus strand of BSBK01001327.1, from coordinate 626,181 downwards.
CTCAATGTGTATTAGAGGAAGTCCATGAAGGTATATGTGGGTCACATTCGAATGGTTTAACACTAGCTCGAAAACTTATTAGGGCTGGGTACTATTAGCCTGAAATGGAAAAAGAGGCTATCAAGTTTTCTAAGAACTGTCAAAAGTGCCAAGTACATGGTAACTTAATTCATGCACCATGGAGAGACCTAATTCCCTTTACTACACAATGACCTTTTCACCAATGGGCATTTGATCTTATAGGATCCATACATCCTCATTCTTCTAATGGACATACCCATATAATCACAGCTACAGACTATTTCACAAAATGGGTAGAAGCAGTCCTTTTAACTCAAGCAATCGGCAAGAAAATTTCTATGTTCATCTTGAACTACATCATATTTCGGTATGGTATTCCACACTCTATAGTCACAAATAATGGTGGTCAATTCAAGAACAAAGACTTAGATGATTTATGTGCTAAATTCAAGATTACACAACATTGGTCATAAATCTACTATCCTCAAGGGAATGGACAAGAAGAGGCTTCAAACAAGAATCTATTGAAAATCTTGCATCAAACAGTTAATAAAATAGGAAGAGACTAGTATCTCATGATCAATCCAGCTCTCTGGGCCTACAGAACAAGTATCAGAACACCCACTGGGGCTACACCATTCACTTTAGCGTATGGGTCTGAAGTAGTACTACCTATTGAGGTTGAAATCTCATCACTAAGAATCAGAATGCATGGTCTAGTAACTGATGATGACTACAGAGTGTCTAGGTTGCATGAACTTGAACTACTAGATGAGCACAGACAAGCAACATATGATCATATCAGAGTATATCAGAAGAGAATGTCTAGAGGTTCCAACAAGAAAGTCAGACACAGAGAATTTGAGGTTGGCGATCTAGTCTTGAGAGAGAATCCTAAAAATCAATCACATAGAGACCACAAGGGGAAGTTTGAATCCAACTAGCTAGGTCCCTTTGTTATCACTACTACTTTTGGCTCTAGAGCCTATCAACTCTCAAGGATTGAAGGAGAATAGCTCCGAGAACTAATCAACATTCTCCATCTGAAGAAATTCTACACCTAAGGCATTCAGTATTCAAAAATGTCTTGAAAAAATCATAAAAATTGGAAAAAGTCCTAAAAAAATGAATATCTTGGTGAAAACCTAGCAATAGGTGCCTTGATGATTCACAAAAAAATAAAAAAAATATCAAAAGTACAAAAAAAAATTGAAAAAAATGAAAAATACAAAAAAATGAGAAAAAGAAAAAGTGCCTTGGTGAAAACTTGGAAACAGGCACCTTGGTAGCAAAAATAGAATCTCTGCCAAGATAGTGAAAACCCGGCAAATGGGTGCTACTTGTTTCAAAATGCTCCATCTATCAGCGCAGTCTTGGTCTTTCCTAGCTTTCAGTCTTGCTTTAGTTTGTACATACCTCCTAGTTTATTTCTGCATTCTTGTTTTCAATATGTCATTCTGTGCACCAATCGGCTCAAACGTCTGTATCCTATCAATGTTCAAACTTGGGGGCAATCAAAGTCATATCCTATAGTCCTCAGTATCTCAGATGAGTCATATCTAGTCAAAGTCCTTTGAAGCTACATCTGAGTCAGTCTTTCTATCTCCTCTCTAGAAAGGATTTTGCATCTACAACAATGAAATCAAACATCAACACAAATTGAAAACAATCTATGCTTTTACATGCTTTTATCTCCTTGTATGCTTACTGATTCGCATTGAGATTTTTGCATATTATGAGAGAGTGATGACTAGGGGCATAATCTTTTCTTTGTTTTTTGCTTGTATGTGAAAATCTAACAACTTTGGAAATTCTGGATTGAAATGGTGTCCGTCTGTAAGTGCCTCTATCTCGTATTGGATGGCCATGTGTACCTCGACCATTGATACCCAAAAAATTCAAGGAAGTTTAATCTAACTATTGTCTTTTTGAAAAATTTCTTACTCCTACTATGAAACGTGATCTTACCTAAGGATGTGAATGATAAAGGGTCACTATGGGTAATTCACACTGGATTTAGAATGATCTCTTGACTGCTTGATGTGTTTGTTACACAAGGCATATTCTGGTCATCATGACGTCTATGTTTTGATGCTTATACAAAATGGACATGATATTCAGGTCATCCTGGCATTTATGCCTTGGTGCTTATATTTAATTTGACATTCTAAAAATAAAATCAATATTCATATGTTCATTGTTGTCTAGCTAGTGGGTGTTGTATCGATTCTTGCGCATACAAATCAATATTCATATATTCATAATTTCTTAACTAGTGGATGTTGTGTTGATTTATCCAGTTACCTAAAAAGTTCAATGATGAAAACAAATCGACACATGATCAGTGACTAGGTCCTAGGTCTTAGGTTTGCATTTCACTTTGCACTTTGCATGATTGCATGATATCACAAATTGATGAATACACTTGGATGCTTAATGATTCTCCAAAACTATGCTAAACATATCATAAGGACTGAGTATCACATGAAGGTCTTTTTAACAGATCACCAAGCATGCACCCCTGGCTAATTTCAATGTTCTGAACCCATTTTCATGATCAAAATCAAAATATGAGATCATTTACTATGTCAAAATTGTGATTTAAAATTTTTGGACTGAGGATGACCAACTGCTTGCATAATCGACCTTCACTCATCATAGAAATCTAGAATTCAACTTAACTGATTATCTTACATCAAACTATCAAATTTTCAACTTGCTCAACCATGGTCAACTCATGGTCAAACTTAGTCAAACTTCATCTTCTAGACCTCCAAACGATGCAGAACGCATTCTTGGACGTGTATAACCACTTCTCAAATCAATTAACATGCTTCTAAACCATTTAACGCTGACCTCTCTTGTCAGATTTCAATTTTTATTCCGAAGGGGGCATGGTATTGCACATCATTCAAGTCTGTCAATCTAATTATGTCAATCAAATCTTTCCTCAGTAATCAAGACAACAACCACGTCTAGTTGCTGAGTCATCTAAAGACCTCATCACTTGGGGCACATCGCTTGGGGCATATTAGATTCATCAAGATCCATATCAATCCGGTATCCTAATCTATCTTGTAAACTGTATCATCTTTTTGTAACCATCGATTCATTAGTGTTATTTCCTTGGTTCTTCATAACTAAAAGATTCAGATGTGATACCAATATTGATTCCTTTAGACATTCAGGTCTGGAATCAGGTCACTCACTTCTTCGTAATCATAAGGTTCAGAATCGAGTGCTTTCATACTTTTTGATAATCATCAGTTCATTGTTGCTATAGGTAACATTATCTTTGGTCAATCAGGACCCAAATCTAACATCTTTATATCTTTCAATCAGTTTCTGTCTCGGCATCAGTTAATCTTTCAAATCAGTTCCATACATCAAAAATAGATTAATCTTTGAACCACTGTGCTTCGCACAGTAAGTCAAAGAGGGGCAAAATGTAATACCCCAAAAATGGGCTATAGGTTCATTAACCTCCTAAATCAACAAATCAAATGAAATTGATACAAAAGTCCTAACCAAAGGCACATCTGCACATTATCGAATCCTAATTGATTATCCTAAATTTTGCATCAGGGAATATTCCTATTTATCCTAATTATCTTTGATTTAATAATTATTTGGCGATAAGTCATATTTATCCTAAAGTTTGATTAATTGAATATTTTGAATATTTAATTAATTAGATTTAATTATGCCACTTAATTATTTAATTAGATTTAATTCTATTTATTCCTAAATTGTATTATTTAATTTTGACAATAAATAAAAAATCTTATGACTAATTGATTAAATTCTTATTTAATCAATTAATGTCAGTTGTCAATTTTAATAATATAGTTTTTGAATAAAAGTTTGATTTAATAATTGATTAACCCATAAATCAATTATTTTAATTCAAAAATCAGTTAACTTGAGAATAAATCACTTTATTTTTTAAAATTAATTTATAATTAAATCATGCACAATCAGAAAAGCAGTCAACTAGAAATTAACAACCAATTTTAAAATTAAACTCAACATCTGATGATGAGTTGAAATTTGATCTAAACTCTATTTTGAGTTAAACACTGCTTTTGCATGATTTTTGTGAGTTAGTTATCTCTGATTTCTTGATAACTCAAAAATCAACCTGAGTTTACCAAGAGTGATTTATGGCTTTTCTCAATGCATACTCAAGCCCTGGATTTCTATAAAAATAAGGCTCAGCTCTTCATAATTATCAACACTCAAATTTGCACAATTACTCTAGTGAATTGGCGATTGAAAGATTAAGCACTTGCGACAGACGATTTGTGAGATCTTTCATTGTTTAGCATAGTTTTGCATAGTTTTCATATCATAGCATTCATTCATTCATATCATTCTTAGATTAAATCTGCATTCAATTTCATTCATATAGATTAGTTTCATATCAAGTTTTTCATATTATTGCATAGAAAATCAAAAATATAGATTAATCTGCATTCATACAGTTTTCATTCTCTTGCATTCAAATCCTTCATTTAGGTGTTGCATTGTCACTGATCTTGATTTCAATCTAAGAACATCATACTCGCACTACTAGAAGGCAATAAATCACTTGGTTAGCTTAGTTTCATTTATTTGCAAATTTTGATTTTCTTAACCTCTAATGTTTTACTGAAGTGTTGTGTCCATAGCTAGGTACAATTTTCACACACACAAGACCCATGGGAGATATGAGCCCTATGCATGTAGATATCAAAAAGTGATTTTCTATGAGTTGATTGATTCTATTGGGCACTGGTGGCATCTTCTGCATGAGATGTAGAGCTTCAACTAGACACCATATGCAGGGTGTGATGCGTGGGGCCACTAGGTGACACAACGTAGGACTATGTAGAGGATGGGTGGGAGGACTTCCTATATTTGGGGTTCACATAGAAAAATTGATGGTTGATAGGCTAGACAACCTATATGATCACCCGATACATGCCATCATGGGTAACATGATAGTTCAACCGAGTACAGGACCAGGTACCAAACAAATTTCCTTATCCATTGGTGATGCAAGAGATGGGGACTTTATGAGGGGTGGGAGTGGATCTAAGAGGTGGGAGGGTATCCTGGTTAGGTATGGAAACAATCCCTTGGTAGTAGGGATAGGATCAGGTGCGAGATGTAGGAGTGAGACTTGCTTAGGCACAATGGTGGGTTATTCAACAACCCATCTATTTGATAGTGCCATGGGCACTACCCACAACTGAGTATCCCATTAGAGGATGAGATGGAGAAGGTGCAAACAAAGATGTGGATGGTGATGAAAGAGGAGATGGGGATGGGGCTAGAGGAGGAGGAGGAGATGGAGGAGGCAAGGGTCAATAGTGGGTGGCAGTACCACGTCATTGAGGGTTAGTATAGTGATAGGTGGACAAAGCCCCACTAGTGATACCACAGGTGTAGGATTAGGCACAGGGGTAGGGATAGGTACATGGGTCTCCTCCAGTGCCAACATAGGGATAGGGACTAGGACCTGGTCATATAGCCCAAGAGGTACATGACATTATTATAGCTAAGCATGATAGTCTAAAGATAGAGGTAGGCATAGTACAGGGGTTACTGGATATAACAAAGGCATCAAAGCTAGGTCTATAGGCTAAGGTAGCCAGAGTATAGGGGCTATTAGCTATAGTTCAAGTGTCTAAGCTTAGTCTGCAGGACAAGGTGGCCAAGATACAAGGGTTACTAGCAGGAGAGAAAGCACAAGTAGATAGTTCTCAGAGAACTCTAGATAGGTTACAGGCCTGAGTAGACAATGGGGAGTTCACAGTCATGGTGACTCAAATGGAGGAGGTCAGGGGACATGATCAACTCATAGAGCAGTTGAGTCAAGAGATATAAGCGGTGACCCAAGAGAGGGATCTATATCATCATTGAGCCAAGGAGTATAGGGGCCAATGAGAGATCATAGTACAAGTGGTGAAAGGTCTGGGAGTCATGTGAGTAGTGTATGAGACATTCACCACTCAGGTGAGAGATGAGAGCCATCAGGGAGATGGATTACTACCACTAATTTTATTATGAGGCCATTCCCGAGGGACAAAGGGTTATAGTGTACAATGAAAGGACATGCTCTCAAACAATAGGGGTAGGGGGATCACAAGCCTCAATAGGGATGAGACCCCCATATGACAGAGCTGGGGATGGTACAGGAGGAGCTGGTCATTCCACACAACCTTCATCATGATCGTTACAGACTATTTTTGACACTTGTACATATTTTGAGTGATATATATACAATGACATTTGATATATACATGTATATGCATGGATGTATTTGATGGACTTGTACACTTGATTCTTTGATATATATATATATATATATATATATATATATATATATATATATATATATATATATATATATATATATATATATATATATATATTGAATAATGGTGAAATGGGTTCACCATTATGAATGGGGTTGAATATGGATAAGGGGTGAATGTGAATAGATAGGGTGTGAAATATATGTGATGGAAAATTTTATGGACATACAAACTAAATAAAACAAAAATACTTATCTTGAAAAGAGTCTGATACAGAAATCACTATTTTCAAATGTATGTGTTTAGTTTCGGGAGATTCTGCATCCTGCTTCAGACTGGAAATGCTAAGACAAAGAAAACCCATAAAAAAAATTTCCTTCTGAGGTCAGGTCAACTTTGACCTAGATAGCGGGACACAATCTTACCCCAGGGCACAATCATCTCACTAAAGGTCATAACTGATCTGAAATAGCTCCGACAAAAATTTTGTTCATGGATCCTGAAAGTTCACTGAAAAGGGTATCTAGATCTAAACTTCAATTTTCTATCCTATACCTATACCTGCAAGAAAAATGGTTTGTTTGTTTGGATGAGGGGTTTACCTTAGTCAAACCCCGGTTTGGAATCAACCTTAATAATGGAATTGAAATAGATAATGCTAGCAAGTAGTAGAAGTTGATCTAACAATGAAGCTATGATATTCAATAGATATGCAATTGTATTTCAAATGTAAACAAGTATGTTGATATGAAAGCTTGAACACAACATTAACAAATGTAAATCAAAACCTCCATGATTGTATGCTTGGAATCCACCTTGAAGGGAGAAAGAATAGATCTTGAAGATGAACAAAGGATCTTGAAGGAAGATCACACCACCATGATGGATAGATCTAGGGCTTGAATAATGAATCTTGAGTGCTTGAACCAAATCCCTTCAAAGAATTGAATGCTTGAATCCTTGATCTTCAATGGAGAACTTGAATGCTTGCTTGAATGTTTCCTTGCTTGATGAAATTACTTGATTGTGGATATGTCCTTGAGAGCTCTTGATGATTGATGGATGAGATTGAGAAAATGAGAGAGGAAGGCTTCCTTTTATAGTGATCTAGGGCACAAAATTTTAGACAAGGCCGACATTGGAGAATTAAATCCCAATTAACCTTAACCCCTAGAAATGGACCTAGATTAGATGCAATTTAAGATTTTTTTATTCTAAAACCTGAAACAGTCAACCTAGAAGTGAGAAAATAAAACTTTCTAAAGCCCAACATCCTGAAACTCCTAGAATTTGAAATTTGGACCTAGGGTTAGGGTCAAGGTTGACTCTTCCCTAGGTCAAGGTTGAGGTAAACTTTGATCTAGGTCAGGGTCGAGGTCAACCTTGACCCATCAGGTCATCCTTGACCTAGAAAATCAAAATCTTTAGTTTCCCAGATAAATTTGTCAGAAAGAGGCTGGAAACAGGGAGAGAGAAGTAGAATAGAGGGGAAACAACCAGATCCATGCAAAGACCCAATCACAGTGCTTGACATGACCCTAGACCACTTACTCAGAGGGATAAAATCTCTTATCATGGAAGTGTTTCCATTTTAAGATGATACATTAAGCCCCCACTTTAGCAAGAGTATGGATTCAATGCAAACTCTTGGTAAAGGTGAAGAAGGAAGAGATCCAAGTGGATTCACAACGAGATAAAATAACACTTAGCTTAAGGAAACAAGGTCATAGGATAAGGATTCTAACTCACACACATGCACAAGGGTGCGAAAACATAAAAAGAGGGGTTAGTACAAACCCAAATCAACAAGTAGAGGAAACCTTGCTAAGAAATATTTCCTATACTAATATCATATTCATAAAGCTATCATAAAAGAATAAATGATTATATAAGAAAGACAAGAGAAACACTATAAATAACATAGCTTCATGATCTAGTCCTACTAGCATGAAAGCAAAAAGAGAGAAAAGAGAAAGTGGTTACCTCACCCAGTAAGATGCCCACCTTACCATGAATCACTAAGGAGGGAAAGCCAAATAGGTGGCCAAACCTGACAGTTCACCCATAAACTGGGCTTTGAAATTGTAATGCATTTTCTGACGGCTTCTGGAATACCCATAGATCCACCTTCTTGTATCACTATGAATATGAAATGCATGTCTCCTCAAGATTTAGAAACTTATATGTGTTACCTTCAGAAGATTTAGCATATTGAAAATTGGAAAATGTGTGTCCCTTCAGGGTTTAGCAACTTATGTGCATTACCTTCAGAGGATTTAGCATACTTGAAAATTGAAAAATGCATGTCCCTTTAGGATTTAGCAACTTATGTGCATTACCTTTAGAGGATTTAGCATACAAATAAAAAACTATAGTACAAGGGAGACCCCATATATGCCCCCCTCCTTATCGTGGTAGTCTACTAGACATGATAAGGAAGAGGAAGAGGATACCTACTTCACAATGTAAGGAGATATCATGTTTAACAATAATGTACACTACATTCTTTAGCAAAGGGTATTGACCCCTACATATCAAAGAGTATAGATAATTGTGGAAAGGATATGTCACTTATGGAAAAGGATCCTCAAATAAAGAGATCTTATCAACAAGACCCCCACCACAGAGGAGTAATTTTAGATAAAATATCATCTTTCAAAAAGAAACAAAGATTCAATCATATAACCCCCTACAATCAAGAGGAAGAGGAATCTTTGAAATGAGAGAAACACCTCTAACACCAAAGCAAGGGTAAGATTTTATATTGAACATGATTTGCAAAATAGAGAAGAGATGATGACCTAAGACAACAACCTCTCATATAAGAGGGTAGCCATAGATAAAAGCTCAGTCAATATAATGAAATAATGTTGCCAAATAAAAAAATGCCACTAAGCTAAGGAAAGCAGATCCCTAGACAAAGAGAAAGAAAGAAGAACCTTGCCCCCTAGGGGTGGAAATAAAAAGGATACCTTAGAAAATCTATCTCAAATATAGAATCTATGGATGATTATAAACATAATACAAAATCATAGAGAGAGGAAAAAGAAAGAATACCAATTAAGCTCAAGACACAATATATGCTAAAAGCCTAATGGATCCTAGGAGACTAGATGAAAATACACCTCTTTCCCCCCAGTCTAGAGACAAGAGGAGAAGAAATCTATACTATATCAAAATGAGGGGTATCCCCTATATCAAAATTATGAAGGAATTGTAAAATTGCACGAGAATGAGATATAATTCCTAAAGAAGCTCTTTCCCTAACATATATCTTGAAATGCTTACAATCAGCAAGTAAATGTGTATTACTATAATGAAAAGGACATGTATACTTGGTTAAAGCATCTTTTAGCATAGGTTTAAAGATTTATTTCTTTGAATTCATTAATTGAACATACACCTTCTTAGCTACATCTTGATGAATATCAACGTTATCTACGGTAGGTGAAGGGAGAAGAACATGAAGAGGAGGACTATGACCAACATCACCTACCTTTATTTGAGATTGTAAATAACCAACACCATGCACATCTTGTCTAGGGGGTATATGAACTAGATACTTGATACCATGCTCATTAACTCCTAGCCCTAAACCCCTATAACCTTGTTTAGTCATCATATTGAATCCTGTAGTGTATATATTATGTAAATCTTCTACAAGAGGTGATTGTTTATCATGCTCATGAGTAAAGGTTGTATAAGGTGAGATAATAGGTTTTGAAGAAGTTTCTTTACCTTTCCTTTAATATTATCATGAATCAAAGGAAAAGGTAAATCAAATAAATCTTGCACATCCACATCTTGAACTATAGCTTGAATCCCATCATAAGTATGTGAAGAACTAGCAATAGAAAATGGAGAATTAGGCATCAGAATAGGAAGATTAGGAATCAAATTAGGAATGATAGGATTAGGAAGATTGGGAGATGGTGTATCATCTACCCAATTCATCACATAATCCAAAAGTGTAATAAGTCTACCACATGAATCTATAATGAAAGATTTGAAAGTAGGAAGACTAGTATCAGTCAATTTTACAAAAGCATAGGCAAGTGCAAAATGAAGGATCATCAACATACTGAAGTGAATGATACTCCCATAAATATCATAGGTATGGTAAAGAGATGCTAAAATAAGGGTAATAATGAGCATAATTACACACCAAATCATCTTAACAATCGTCATAGTAAATTAAACGCAAGAAATATTTTTGAATTTTGTTGGATATATAGATTTTTTTTGTATTTTTGAATTTTATGAGCGTAAAAGAAATCTAATCTTGATGAAAGAAAAGAAAAGACCTAATACAATAGGGCATCTAAATCCACAAAAGATAGGGGATAATTTTGTCGGGTTCACCAAAATGAATAATGGTGAAATGGGTTCACCATTATGAATGGGGTTGAATATGGATAGGGGATGAACGTGAATAGATAGGGTGTGAAATATATGTGATGGAAAATATTATCAACATGTATCATCTTAAAATGGAAGCACTTCCATGATAAGAGAATTTACCCCTTTGAGTAAGCGGTCTGGGGTCATGTTAAGTACCTTGATCGAGTTTTTACTGTAATACCTCAAAAATGGGCTATAAGTTCATTAATCTTCTATATCAACAATTCGAATGAAATCGACATCGAAGTTCTAACCAAAGGCACATCTAAACATCATCGAATCCTAATTGATTATCTTAAATTTTGCATCGGAGAATATTCCTAGCAATATTCTTAATTATTTTAATTATCTTTAATTTAATCATTATTTGGCAATAAATCACATTTATCCTAAGTTTGATTAATTGAATATTTTCATATTTAATTAATTAGATTTAATATCTTGTCACTTAATTGTGTAATTAAATTTAATTCTATCTATTATTAATTGTATTATTTAATTTTGACAATAAATCCAATATCCTATGAATAATTGATTAAATTCTTATTTAATTAATTAAAGCAAGTTGTCATTATTTAATAATATAGTTTTTAATAAAAGTTTGATAAAATAGTTAATTAACCCATAAATTAATTATTTTATTTCAAAAATCAGTTAAGTTGAGCATAAATCACTTTATTTATTTATTAAATCATAAATTATCCATGTGCACATTCAAGGACCAGTTAAACTCAAATTGGAAAATCAATGCAAGTTGTTAGCTTTTTGAAACTCAACATCTTTTTGAGTTTTAAAGTTGATCTAAACTTCTAATTCGAGTTGAACTGTGCTTTTGCATGATTTTTGTGACTTAATTATCTTTATTTAAAAATAACTCAAAAATCAAGCTGAGTTATTTGAGTGATTTATGGCTTTTTTTCATGCACCTCCAAAGCCTTGGATTTCTATAAAAACAATGGTCAGCTCTTCATAATTCATCTCATAATTTTGCAAGCTTACTTTGCCAAAGTCATCTACGAATTGCACAACTATTTTGAAGAATTGGAATTTGGAGAATCAAAGCTTATTGCGAATCAAGGCTATTGTGAGATCAATTTGTTTTTTTTTTTACATTCATTTAGATTCTTTTTCATATCATTGTTAGATCATTTTAGCATATCAATTTCCATATTAGCATAGATTCATATCAGTTTTTATCATTCTTATTGCATAGAAAATTCAAAAATATAGATTAATTACATTCAATTAATATCTAGATCAATTGCATTCAAATCCTTCATTTAGGTGTCGTCTAGGTCACTGATCTCGATAACAATCTGAGAACATTAATCTCACACCTACTAGAAGGTAGTAAATCGCTTGGTTAAATTAGATTTCAATTTTGCATGATTTTGATTATAGCTAACCTCTAATGTTTTACTGAAGTGTTGTGTCTATAGATCAGGTATAAAATTCACACACACATTTCTGGCGCCCACCGTGGGGCAACCCACCTTTGCATGCTGGTTTTGATTTTTTTTGGGAGCTAAAATCCCAAAGTTTCAAAGATTTAAATTTATCTCTCAAAAAGATTAGATTTTTTCTCTAAAAATTTTTTTGCAGGTTGGACACATATCAGGGAAGCTATAGTAAAAAATTTAGAATTTTTTGAGATGTTTTGAATTTTTAATAATTTTTTCTTGAAATTACAGAAAAAATTAATATCTGATGCAAATCAGCATATTTTTCAAAAAAAATTATATTTTTAGAAATCTCTTTAAATTCTATAGGGGGTCCATTCTTTGTGTTTTAAATTTGAATGTAATATAATAGCTCAAATAGTCAATTTATAAAAACTGGTCTATTTTGATAAAATAGGTCTCTAGGGCACAAATGAAGAGATTTTTCTAAATTTTTTAAATTTTTGGAAAGCTCTCTATTTTTAAGTAGGGGTCTCTATTCTGAATTTCTATTTTTGTGGCCAAAATCATATCAAAAAAATTAGATCTTGTTGACTAGGTCAAATGCAGCAAAACAAATAAAGTTTTGTGATGGGTATGCACTTTTTTTTTTTACATGGTTCAATGAATGATATGAGTTGTCATTTGGGTTAATTGCTGGTTATTATTACTGATAATAATTGATTTTTAGAGCTAACCCTATGGTTTTCATAAGTTGAATATATTTTGCATATCTTGTTTGCTTGTTTGCTTGTTGGAGAGTTCGTCACTTGCTTGCATAGAAAAGCTCAACAAGAATTGCTAAAAATCAAGTAAAATCTACTAAGCGCATTGCAAAGATCTTAGGTATTCTCCTTCATCTAATAATATTTTGATTTGGGACTTAAAATAAATCTCTTATAAGTCAAGCTTGTGTGCATCTTTTCATGCTTTTGATCTATTCCTACACACTTGCATAATTGATACTAGGTTGTGAACCCTTAAGGATTCATTAAGTAGTCTTAGAATACTTGTGATTGATCTTGATTGCTATCTTGGGTTATTGGACTTGCTAATCCGTCAGCCCCTCATTTCCACCCCGTGGTTGTAATCTCAGCACCATAAAGGGGAGGGGTCAACAGGACAGAAGCGTTAAGTGTTCCACTTGGCAACCCTTTTGTGCTTTTAGGAACTCACTTGTTTTCTAAGTTGGGGACTCATTTTTAGCTTATATAAGGTGTTAAGTGTTCCACCTTGTGGACTCATCTCATATTCACTTTAAGCGTTAAGTGTTCCTCTTTCTACTTTTTGGGTACTTTTGGTAGATTTGCTTTCGGGAATATATCTGTGCTCACATAGTAATTAGGCCCTATTCGTGATTCTTGAGAGATTGTATTCCTAGCGAAATCTTTCTTGATGAAAGAATCCTTGTAGGTAGGGAGGATACTTAGTGCATTTCACATTCAACTTGGTTAGTGTGTCTTCTCTTATTGATCGATACATTCTCTCCTAGGAGAGGTTGATAGATCACGTGGGGTTGACATCACAAGCTTTGGTGAATCAAAATTGGTTAGTGCACCTTCTCTTATTGATTGATACATTCTCTCCTCGGAGAGGTTGATAGATCATGTGGAGTTGGCATCATAGACCTTGGTGAAGCAAAACTTTTTCTTAGCATGTCAGATTAATCTGCTTGCTTTGTTTGGGTTAAAAGTGAAAAGGTGTCAAAAACCTTGGATCTGGAGCCAAGTCCCCTTGTGGTATACTATTGTGAGTCATCTTTAGAGAGGGTTAACTGTAGTGGACAATCCCTTCACAGGGCAAACTGTATTTACGGAACCTCAAGCGGTAATAGCCATTTTCACCATGGTAGTGACAGCCGCTATATAAATGTCCTTGTGGAAGAAATCTCCATAGGTATGGTTCATTGTTGGGTTGTCAGATCTCCCTAGCAGCTCTTGAAGATGAAGTTCTCAGACTGTGTCAAAACCCTGGTGCGCTAGGATTAGAGTTCACCCCTTTGGATCATAAAAGTTGCAGAGTCAAACCATTACTAAAAACCCTAGCAAGGCCAAATTTTTATTTTATAGGGTATATGTGTGTTATTGCAAAATATTTTTGGAACATACACAATTAGTGCTTGTGAGGATTAGAATGAATAAGTCACTTGATTATTCATGCACAAGGTTGCTTTTGCCCTTGTTCATTGTTTTCAGACATGCTTGAAATCATGTGCTTGCTATTTTTCATGCTTTTTTATCTATCTGGTTATTGAAAATAGACAAATCTATTACAATCCTCAAATCTGGACATTGAAATTTGCAAACAATTCAAATCTGAAAACTCAAAATTTGCAAAATCTAAAATAAAATCCTTTCTGGAGTCAAAAGTCATCTAAGGAGGTCAAAAAGTCATATGAGTTTCCATCAAGTGTCATTTCATTACAACCCATCTGTCATATGATTGGGTACCCAGTGTCGTACAAGTTTCCATGCCAGCAAATTCTCAAAGTCAAAATCTTGCAACTGTCGTGTGAGATTTTCAACTGTCGTTTCATTGCTACCCAACTGTCGTATGAGATTTTCAACTGTCGTTTCATTGGTACCCAACTGTCATATGATAACCTACCCAGTGTCGTATGAGTTTTGATGCCAAAAAATTCTAAGAGTCAAAATCTTGCTTGCAATTGTCGTACGAGTTTTGCAACTATCATTTCACAGCATACCCACTGTTGTACGAGTCTGCAGAGTGTCGTTTGGGAAATTTTTGAAAGTTGTCAGAAAATTGTCAAAATTGCCAGATATTTAGCTTTTTCAGCCTATTTCCAAAATCTGTCGAACAAATCACTGTGTCAAAAATAGAGCAATAGCTATTGAGAATCAGTACACATGTCTCAAAGAATCAGTACACAAGAGGAAGAAGCTCTAATCACCGCTATGATGAAGCAGCTGCAAGCTATGCAAGTCTAGCTTGACAAACTTGAGAAAGAAAAGGAACCTAAAGAGTTCTCCATGGAAACTCAATGCTTTTTTCTATTTGATAAAGACTTGTACATGTCACCATGCCCCCGGAAAGAATTTGAGCAATGTGATAACCCTTATGATACCTCTTCCACGGAGAGTGACACATCTAGCTTTGGAGACTATGATGACTATGATGATAGACAATGTAATGATACTTATGACACCTCTGTTCCTAAGAGTCCTCCTCGTCGTGTGTTCCTACTTACTACAAATGGGCCATCACATTGGATAAATCATGATGGTGATCCATATGATTCTGATTTTGAAAGAGACTTTGATGGCTTTTGTGGACAATACCTTGATTGTGATCCATCTACTACTGCTGAGGACTATAAAATGCATCGTGCTAGCTTGAAACATCAATACTATAAGGATCTCTCCTCTAAGAACTCTTAGACTAAAAATAAAGATTACACTCTCAAGAAAGATCATGTTAATGTTGGACCTTTGTCTTGTGATGGTTCCCTTCCATCCCCTACTTCCTCCAATACCCATACATTTTCTAAAGCTTCTGAGTCTTTAAAATCTTTCACAGAACCTTCATCTGACACAAGCCCTAATACTTTTCATGTGGTTCCCTATAGTTATCCTCCAGGGCTACCTCTTAAAGAAACTCAAGCTAACCTTCACTTGGCTGCAAATACTTTCAATAATGATAAACCTAAAGAGCCTAAGCCTTCATATGCTATAATCCCTATTTTAGCTAGTCCTCCACCATCTCTTCCAAAGTCATCCATACAATCCCAACATGCTTCCTTGTCCTTAGAAGTGGCTCCATGTCAAGAGGACTCTAAAAATGATGAAGAAAAGAACATAAAGAAAGATCAAGATCAAGAACCCTCCATGTCATCCACTCCTTTTCCCGATGTCTCTTATCCACTTCATGGTTCTTTTGATCCTGTACACCCTTTTTCATGCATTCCACCATGTCTTAAGCCTTCTCCTAAGAAAGATCAAGCTACTACTTACACCGTTGAGCTTATTGACAATCAAAATAACCTTACTACACTTTTGCTTTCCAAAGATGATACTTCCATTAAGGTTGGTAAAAATGGTATTGTTACTTCCAATGTTAAGCCTATTGAAAATCAAGAGAAAAATTATGTGCTTATGCTATCCAAAGATCCTTGTCAAGATCAAAGTCTTCCATCTTCTTATTCTACCACTCCATGTTCACTTCCACTTTCTACTCTTCCTAAGTCTTTGCAAGCTTTGAACAATCCTATCAAAGAAGGTGCTCATATTCAAGATGTCCAAGATTCTATTGAAAATCCTAATGCTCACTCTAAAGATGTTGATGTCCTTGGTTGTCATATAGATGTTGATGAACTTGTTGATTATCCTTTTGTGTCTTCCACATCCGTCCTTGGACCTCTTCCACCACTACTAAGGGCTTCACGTCTGCCTTCCATCTTGGGTCCTTATGTCCCTTCACTTTCCCCTCCTAACTCTCCTAATTCACCATCCATCTTGGGTCCTTACATCCCTCCATCTCCCATCTTTCCTCAAGATCAACATAGATGCATACCCTTGAATCATTTTCATCCACCCACCCATCTAAACCAGTCATATCATCCTTCTTCTTCCACAAGTCCCAAGTTCTTTAGAAGTAACTTGAATGCTCAATACAAGAAAAAGAAGCAATACAAGAATCCATCAAAAAAAAAATATCACCATGTCTCCTCTAATAGACATGGAAACATAAAGTCAAAAGAGATATCTAAGAAGAAAACTACAAAACAAGAATGGGTTCCAAAATTCATCATTGAAAATATTCTCTCCAAATTACCAAAAGGAAATAAAAAGCCTACGGTTATATGGATTCCAAAGTCTCTCTTGAAAGAGTCTGGTGTTAAACAACAAGTAAAGTTGACATTCAAGCTTCCAAATACTTCCATTTCATCTTCTTCCAAAAATATTCTTCCATTCCATGTGCCTAAACCACAACCTCTGCTATCCATTCGCCATATTCCTTCACATATTCCTTCATTCACAATTCCTCCATCCTCTCACCACCCTTCAAGGTATGTGTTGATGTTGAGCTTGCCTTCCTTTCCATTTACACTTTTACAATCCTTCCATGCATTATCCTTCTACCTTCTATCATTTTTCCTCATTTGCCTATTCCTCCTATCTTCCAACCTCACTCGCTTTACATAAAACTTTATTTTCCATTTTTCTCTTCCATCTCCCTTTCCCTATCAGCATCTTTGAGCATATCATTTGAATCCTTGGTATATCATGGTTTATCCTTTCAAGGAGCACTATCTAAAAAGCTTGCCTTCTTCCAAAAAAGATAAAAAATAAATAAATAAATAAATTTAAAAATGTGCCTTGGTGAAAACTTGGAAACAGGCACCTTGGTAGCAAAAGTAAAGAGAAATAAATTCATCCTATGGTGAAAACCACTCCCTTGTGGTGCCTTGGATAAGTACCATGATGAAAACCTGGCAATCAGGCATCATGCATAGTTCTTCTACATATTTCATCCATTTCATCTTCTCTTTTTGATCTTGACAATGTTGATCTATACACGAACATTTGGCTATCTTGTGAGCTATCTTACGATGATCTTGCTTTCATTCCTTCCATGTTTAGCCTTCATATCCATCTTCCTCCATTCATTTTTTGCCTATCACCATCATTTTCCCCTTTGGTCTTGATCTAATAAAAAAAGAAAGAAAGAAAGAGTAAAACACAGTGCTATGAAGCCTCTTGACATGTCTACTCTTTTGGACTACATCCTTTCCTTCTTTGGC
The DNA here is from genome assembly GCA_027943335.1 of Chamaecyparis obtusa. NCBI lineage: Eukaryota > Viridiplantae > Streptophyta > Pinopsida > Cupressales > Cupressaceae > Chamaecyparis > Chamaecyparis obtusa. The sequence goes on along the minus strand of BSBK01001327.1, from coordinate 608,257 downwards.
ATTACGCTATTGTGACTTATCCTATGATGGTCTTTCATTGCTTGTCCAAATGTGCTTTACATGACAATTTTTCCCTAGCTTGGGTATTCTCTAGGAGTTTTCCCTTGAGGATTTCTTCCCTTCATTCTCCTTCATTATCTCGTCTTCCATCTCCTCCACCAGCTTGCCAATCCCTCTTGTTCTCCACCTTGCTAGACATTGGGACTGCATGATATGATCTTGCTTGGAAGTTTGCAAGGGAAAAAGATGCTATCAAGTATACCAAGTATCAGAATAAGTATCAGAACAAGTATCAGAACCAGTATCAGAACAATTATCAGAATCAGTATCAGAATCAGTATCAGAACTAGTATCAGAACAATTATCAAAACCAGTATTAGAACCAGTATCAGAATGAGTGTTAGAACAAGTATCAGAACACCTACTGGGGCTACACCTTTCACTTTAGTTTATGGGTCTGAAGTAGTACTACCTATTGGGGTTGAAATCCCATCACTCAGAATTGGAATGCATGGTCTACTAATTGATAATGACTACAGAGTGTCTAGGTTGCAAGAACTTGAACTACTAGATGAGCGCAGACAAGCAACATATGATCATCTCAGAGTATATCAGATGAGAATGTCTAGAGGCTACAACAAGAAAGTCAGACACAAAGAATTTTAGGTTGGCGATCTAGTCTTGAGAGAAAATCCTAAAAATCAATCCCATCGAGAACGCAAGGGGAAGTTTGAACCCAATTAGCTAGGTCTCTTTGTAATCACTACTACTTTTGGCTCTAGTGCCTATCAACTCTCAATGACTAAAGGAGAACAGCTCCGAGAACCAATCAACATTCTCCATCTGAAGAAATTGTACGCCTAAGGCATTCAGTCTATGGTAAAATGTCCTGAAAAAATTATAAAAATTTTAAAAAGTCCTAAAAAAATGAACATCTTGGTGAAAACCTAGCAATAGGCACCTTGATGATTCACAAAAAAAATAAAAAAATATCAAAAGTACAAAAAAATTGAAAAAAATGAAAAATACAAGAAAAAAAAGAAAAAAAGAAAAAGTGCCTTGGTGAAAACCTGGAAACAGGTGCCTTGGTAGAAAAAATAGAATCTCTACCAAGATGGTGAAAACCCGGCAAACGGGCGCCACTTGTTCCAAATGCTCCATCTATCAGTGCAATCTTGGTCTTTCCTAGCTTTTAGTCTCGCTTTAGTTTGTGCATATCTCCCAGTTTGTTTCTGCATTTCTAGTTTTCAATAAGTCGGTCTGTACACCAATCAGCTCAAGTGTCTATATCCTATCAATGTTTAACACTTGGGGGAAATCAATGTCATATCCTATGGTCTCCCATGTATCTTAGACGGATCATATCTAGTCAGAGTCCTTTGAAGCTTCATGTGAGTCAGTCAGTCTATCTTGTCTCTAGAAAGGATTTTGCATCTACAACAATGCAATCAAACATCAAAACTCAACTGAAAACAATCTATGCTTTTTACATGCTTTTATCTCCTTGTATGCTTACTGATTTGCATTAAGATTTTTGCATATTGTGTCCCTTCGAGCTCTTCGATGATGTCCTTTATAGGATTTAGAGAGTGATGACTGGGGGCATAATCTTTTCTTTGTCTTCTGCTTGTATGTGAAAATCTAACAACTTTGGAAATTCCGGATTGAAATGGTGTCTGACTATAAGAGCCTCTATCTTGAATTGGATGGCCATGCGTACCTCGACCATTGATACCCAGACAATTCAAGGAAGTTTGATCTAACTATTGTCTTTTTGAGTAAGTTCTTTCTCCTACTGTGGAACGCGATCTTGCCTAAGGATGTGAACGATAAAGGGTCACTACGGGTAATTCACATTGGATTTAGAATGATCTCTTGACTCTTTGATGTGTTTGCAATGCAGGCATATTCAGGTCATCACGGCATTCATGTTTTGATGCTTATACAAATTGCTATATCAAAATGGACATGATATTCAGGTCATCTTGGCGTTTATGCCTTGGTACTTATATCTAATCCGACATTCCAAAAATAAAATCAATATTCATATGTCCATGGTTGTTTGACAAGTGGGGGTTGTATTGATTCTTGCGCATACAAATCAATATTCATATGTCTATGGTTTTTTTTAGCTAGTGGGCATTGTATTGATTTATCTGGTTACCTAAAAGTTCAATGATGATAACAAATTGACATATGATCAGTGACTAGGTCCTAGGTCTTATGTTGCATTTCATTTTGCATGTTGCATGATCTCACAATGGCTAAACAAACTTCAATGCTTAAACAATTCTCCACTCGCATCTTCAAGTCTAACAAGAGCTGAATCTCACATGAAGGTTTCTCCAATGAAATAGCAAGTAGAATCTTTTTTTGGGATCAAAATTCAAATCTGAGATCGTTTAATATGTCAAAATCATGATTTAAAATTTTGGGCCCAAGACGGTCTACTGCTTGCATAATCGACCTTCAATCATCATAGAGATCTAGTATTCAACTTAACTGATTATCTAACATCAAACTATCAAAATTTCAACTTGGTCAACCATGGTCAAACCTAGTCAACCTTGGTCTCCAAGACCTCTAAATGATGCAGAATGCGCTCTTGAGTGTGTATAACCACTTTTCCCATCAATCAACATGCTTCTGAGCTCTCAACGTTGACTTTTCTTGTCAGATTTCAATTTTAATCCCGAAGGGGGCATGGTATTGCACATCAATTCAAAGTCTGTAAATCAAAATTCTATCGATCAAGTCTATCAATATCTTTCATCAGTGATCAAGACAAACAATCATGTCTAGTTACTGATTCATCAAAAGTCCTCATCGCTCGGGGCAAATCTATCATCACTTGGGGCATATCAGATTCATCAAGATCCATATCAATCTGGTATTCTCCTTATCTTGTAAACTGTATCAGTTTTTGCAACCATCGGATCATAGTGTTCTTTCCTTGGTTCTTCGGCAACTGAAGGGTTCAGATGTGATACCTCTATCATGGTTCTGCTAAGACAATCGAGTCTAGAACCGGTCACTCACTTCTTAGCAATCCTAAGGTTTGGAATTAGACATTTTGACACTCTTTCGCAATCATAGGTTCATTTTCTATTATAGTGAACATTATCTTTGGTCATTTAGGACCTATTATCTCCATATCAAATCAATATCAATTAGCTTCTATCTCATATCAATTATCAATTTCAAACATCAATTTCATATCTTTATCAAACACAGACTTTCTTTGAACCACTGCGCTTCGCACAGTAATTCAAAGAGGGGCAAAATGTAATACCCCAAAAATGGGCTATAAGTTCATTAATCTTCTATATCAACAATTCGAATGAAATCGACATCGAAGTCCTAACCTAAAGCACATCTAAACATCATCGAATCCTAATTGATTATCTTAAATTCTGCATCGGGGAATATTCCTAGCAATATTCTTAATTATTTTAATTATCTTTAATTTAATGATTATTTGGCAATAAATCACATTTATCCTAAGTTTGATTAATTGAATATTTTCATATTTAATTAATTAGATTTAATATCTTGTCACTTAATTGTGTAATTAAATTTAATTCTATCTATTATTAATTGTATTATTTAATTTTGACAATAAATCCAATATCCTATGAATAATTGATTAAATTCTTATTTAATTAATTAAAGCAAGTTGTCATTATTTAATAATATAGTTTTTAATAAAAGTTTGATAAAATAGTTAATTAACCCATAAATTAATTATTTTATTTCAAAAATTAGTTAAGTTGAGCATAAATCACTTTATTTATTTATTAAATCATAAATTATCCATGTGCACATTCAAGGACCAGTTAAACTCAAATTGGAAAATCAATGCAAGTTGTTAGCTTTTTGAAACTCAACATCTTTTTGAGTTTTAAAGTTGATCTAAACTTCTAATTCGAGTTGAACTGTGCTTTTGCATGATTTTTGTGACTTAATTATCTTTATTTAAAAATAACTCAAAAATCAAGCTGAGTTATTTGAGTGATTTATGGCTTTTTTTCATGCACCTCCAAAGCCTTGGATTTCTATAAAAACAAGGGTCAGCTCTTCATAATTCATCTCATAATTTTGCAAGCTTACTTTGCCAAAGTCATCTACGAATTGCACAACTATTTTGAAGAATTGGAATTTGGAGAATCAAAGCTTATTGCGAATCAACGCTATTGTGAGATCAATTTTTTTTTTTTTTACATTCATTTAGATTCTTTTTCATATCATTGTTAGATCATTTTAGCATATCAATTTCCATATTAGCATAGATTCATATCAGTTTTTATCATTCTTATTGCATAGAAAATTCAAAAATATAGATTAATTGCATTCAATTCATATCTAGATCAATTGCATTCAAATCCTTCATTTAGGTGTCATCCAGGTCACTAATCTCTATAACAATCTGAGAACATTAATCTCACACCTACTAGAAGGCAGTAAATCACTTGGTTAAATTAGATTTCAATTTTGCACGATTTTGATTATAGCTAACCTCTAATGTTTTATTGAAGTGTTGTGTCTATAGATCAAGTAAAAAATTCACACACACATTTACATGTATCTAGATTTTCCCCCTATTTTTCTTTCCTCTGCACCTGATTTTCACTTCATATATGCATTTCCTAGCATTCTGGGTCAGGATCCTCAAGTTTTTGACCACAAGATCAAAGTCAACCTTATGGGTCAAAGTTGACCTTGAACCTAACCTAGTTAGGATTGACCTTGACCCTGACCTATGTCAGAGTCGAGCTCGTCCTTGACCCCCTATCTAGATTTCAAATTTCCTTGATTTCTGGGTGTCAGGTTTCGGGGATATTTGTTTTTCCACCTCCGGGTCAACCATTTCAGGTTTCAGAATGGTAAATCCTTAAATTATATTTGATCTAGGTATATTTTCTAAAGATTAGGACCTAATTGGGATTTAATTCTCCAAGGTGGTCCCTCTAGAAGATTGTGCCCTAGTTCACTATAAAAGGAGGCCTTCCTCCCTCATTTTATCCATCCATTATCCACATCTCTCAAGCAATTTCATGAGCAAGCTCTCAAGTGAAAGCAAGTGAATTCAATCATTCAAGCAAGCCTTCAAGCATTCAAGTGTTCAAGCATTCATCCATCAAGGAGATCCATTGTTAGCCATTGAAGGATTCAATCTCTTTGGAGCCCCCTTGAAGATCCATCCTTCTACATTCATCCAAGCCTCCTCATATGCAAAGATCAATTCAAGATTGGTGTTTAAGATCAAATGCAATTGATTTGAGACATCCTACATTCATTCTACATCCATTGAAGCATCCCTACTTGTGGATTTGAAGATTTTAATCCTCTACAAGGACTTCAACATAAGCGAGGTGAATTATTTCATTTGATTTGTTTATGCATACTACATTTTAATTCAATTTCAAGGTTGATTCTTAAATTGGGGTTTGACCAAGGCAAACCCCTCATACAAACAAAAACCCCCTTTTTCTTGTAGGTATAGGTGCAGAATTTCAGATCTGAGATTAGATTTGGATGCCCTTTTCCATGAGCTTCTGAGATCTGTGAACAAAGTTAGAATCGACCTTCAAATAAAGAATCTAGCCTTTGACCTTTTATGAGGGTCAAAGACTACCTGCTGTCAGAAAGATAAAAGATTTTTGCATTTTCTTCATCTCGACATTTCCAGTTTGAAACAGGTTGCAGAATTGCCCAAAAGCACACATAGACATCAAAAATTGGCATTTTCTAGATTTTCCCTATTTTGAGGTTAGTACTTGTATTTCAATTATTTCAGATTTCAAGCATAATTCTCCATAGGGAAATATAGGGTTTTTCTCTCTCTTTCATATTCTCCATAGATTGATTCGATTGTGCATTAAACTTTTGGTTGATCAAATCGGATCTCTCCTTTGGGAATTTGGATTTAGGAGTGGATCTCATATTTCCCCCTTACATTACATTAAATAGAGGTGATTCCATTTTACCCCTATTCATTTTGGTGAACCCGACGAGCTTACTCCCTTTCTTTTTGGGGTTAGATTTCCCTTTGTCTTATTGTGTGTGCTCACCTTCACTATTAATTTTGGTGAACTCGACTAGCTTACTCTCTTTCTTTTTGGTGTTAGATTTCCTTTTATCTTGTTAGTATTAGATTTCTCATTTGTGTTAAATCTCGCATGCTAATTAGATTTCAAAAACACAAAAATATTCATGCTTTATGTGTTTTTAGTTTAGTTCATTTGCATTGCATTGGTTTATGAGCTTTACTACTACTAGTCCTACTTATAACATTCTGGTTAGAAGAAGTCATAGACTCATGGGTGCCTTTGATCCTAAATCTTCCTCTCCTTTCCTTAGGGTCCTAGATGATAATTTGATTCTTCATGATTCCAATCCTCCTATGGAGCAAAACTCTTCTCACTCATCTCATGATGAGGATGACGCTTAAGAATTCCTCTAGAACAAGTCCAAAAACTTTCAACTGAACTTGATAAAATGTGTAATTGGCTTATTCAAGAGAACCATAATCAAGATTATATTCAAGCTATAAAGGATCTTAAGAAAGTTCTCTGTTATAGTGATCAAGGTGTTAACCTCTTGCATGGTATTACTCACCTTGTGCATTCAAATGTTAAACCTTTAGCTCAAGAAGCTCAAGATTTAGGGTTGATTCCTCCTATCACTAGTGTTGAACCTCCTTCTAATCCTTTACCTAATATTCTTACCTCTACTCCTTCTTTGGTCACTGTGACAGTTCCCTCTATTCCTATGAGTGTTCCTCCTATGTCCCTTCCTACATCACAACCTTCATATCATAATGTTCCTTTTACTTATTCCAATCCACTTCCAACTGTAGTTCCTAGTGTTCCTCTAGTTGTGTCTTATATTCCTATAGCTTCTTACACTTTACCTAGTGTGTCTAATGTTTCTACTCCTCTTATATCCTCTAATGATTCAACAATCATCAGTTTGGCTCAAACTGTGTCATCCTTATAACAACTTTTTTCTTCCTTAACTCCAAACAAGTTTAGTATCCCTACATGTGACATGGGAAGTCCTTTGTCCTTGGATATTATTAATACTCTTGTTCCTCAGCAAGTCGATATGCTTCATCTTGATAATTATAATGGAAAAGGAGATCATGTTCATCATGTTAAAACATTCCAAATCCTTTGTAGTGATTATGCTCATGACCATAAGATTTTAGCCAAACTATTTGCTAGAACCTTCCATGACAAGGCCTTATAATGGTATTATTCCTTGCCTCCTTATTCTATTTATTCCTTTCCAAAACTTGCTAATGCCTTTATTTAACAATTTCAAAACAACATTAGCCCGCAAGTGTCTTTGACTGATTTGATGCATACTAAACAAAGTGCTAAAGAAAAATTAACTAAATTTATTGGTAGATTTAAGCATTTGCAAGCTCAGATTTCCTATCCTATTCCTGATATTGATATTCAATGTATGTTTATTTCAAATTTACAAAAAGATATTAGAGATAAGATTTTGCTTACTGAATTTACCTCTATTCAACAACTTTGTGCACCACTTCACTATTATCAATTACAATTGAGTCAATTTGAGAGCAACACTCTAATGGCTCATGTTCCAGTTGATAAGGGTGATGCTTCTCCAAATCCAAATAAATTTGAAAAATTCAACAACTATGTCAAGATAAACAAACAAGCGAATGAATTTGCTGATCAAGTTGTTGTTGCATCTCCCAATACCACTTCTGCATCCACTGCTTTTTGATTAAATTGTACATTTACTCCTCTTTCCAAATCTTTACATGCTATTATGAATAGGTTGTTAACTACTAATATGATTACTTTACCTCCTATTTGACCTCTTTTACCTATTACGATTGCCTCTAAATCTTTTGATCAAAATGCTTTTTGTCAATATCATCATCAGAATGGTCATGATACTAAGAAATGTTATTCTTTAAAACATAAGGTTCAGGACTTAATTGACTCTAATGCCTTATCTATTGATAATCTGGATGGTAGTTGAAACAAATATGTCTCTCATCCTAATCAAAACCTTCAAATCTATACAAATCCTTTACCTACACATGATACTAACACCATTACTCAACCATCTGCTATGGAAATTGTGTATGATTCTAAGATGGATGATCTCAATAATGTTGTTAATCAAGTGGAGCATGTTGGTCAATCTGTATCTCCACCTCAACCTCAACCTCAATCTTAGATTCAATCTCAACCTCGACCAAAACCTAAACCTAAAATGAAAACTCAACCTAAACCTCAACAACAACCTAAGAATAAAAGACCTCAGGAACTTTTTATTACCTTTGATGAGTCTGAGACTATTAAGGCTCCTGATGGTCCCCTTTACATTTATGCTAGGATTTCTCAGAAACCTACTTGTGGTTGTCTTGTTGATCCTACATCCTTATTCAATGTTATTACTAAAGAAAATCTTTTTATGAAAATATTACAACATGATTCTTATGATACATCAAATGTGTGGATTCAAAATTGTAATGGTTTTCTTTATCCATCATTTGGTTCTATTACTTTACCGATCGAACTGTGTGGAAAAATTGTGAACACTACCTTTGTTGTGGTTCCTACTTCTGATAAATTTAAAGTTAAGCTAGGTTTTCCTTGGTTGAATGCCATGCATGTTGTTGCTTCACCTATCCATAAGTGTCTTAAGTTCATTCATGATGAAGAAGTGAAGATGATTAATCATATTTTATATCAACCTTCTAGGCCTAGAGATTGTGTTGCTCTGGATTTCTTTTGGCCTTCATTACCTAATTCATGTCCTCCTCGACCTAATAATATTTTCCATTCATATCAAGCTTATAAACATCGTAAGATTCTTGAATTAAGCATACCTCATATGGATCTTAATCATGGTCTTTTTCCTAAACCTTCTATACCTCCTTTAACTATGGCTTCTAGTTCTGTTAATCAAGTTCCTTCTATCGCTCTTCCTAAAGAACCTGTGAAAGATCCTGTGATTGTTCCTCCTATTTTTGATAATCCTATTGATCTTCCTAAAGAACCTATGAAGGATCCTGTAATTGTTCCTCCTAGTTCTCAACCTATTTCAAACCAATCAAAACATAATCAATCTGATAATGAATGTCATAAGAAGTGTCATACTCATGCTAAAGCTCATAATTCTATTCTTCAAAGATCTCTACTTTCTTTGGATAAGACTATGCATGATGTGTTAGAAGAAGTTGGTACGAATAATGATGTTAATATGCATGATTATGATTATTCTATTCGTATCTTAGATCTTATTTTGATTAATTTGGATGGAGAAGATACTCTTGATGATACTGATGATGTTAATGATGAATATGACACTATTGACATTGACATTGATTTACCTAATATGCTTTCATCACAATTAACTCTTACACCTAGTGTCAGACATTGTGATTCTCAAGAGGATCCTTGTTTGGAATTGGCTATCACTCCTACTATATTGGATATAGTCCCTCTTGTGAGTTACCCACCTTCCCTAAATGATATACAACAAGATGGGGAGAGTAGGAGGCATGCTTGATCAACTTGTCCTTCATGGTAGCTTTGTTGTGTGTTTGCCTATCGTACTTTTCTTCTCCCATTATGTGTTTGCTAAATGTTGTTAGATTCTTATATACAATCCTTGTTACTCAGTTGGTACAAGGTGATAAAGGAATCAAAATTGTTGTTCAAATTTATCTATATGTATCTCTATTCTTCTATGCGTTGTTCAATGTTATGTTTTAATTATGCTATTGTTTGTAAATGTTTCCTTGTGTAATCTGCTTGGATTCGAGATATGGTAGCACTAAATTCTTTTTGGTCTCCATGTCATGGTCTGAAAAGATTCTCCTTCATATATCTTATGTGATCTTTCATCCTTTGTGATTGTAGTTCTACTTTCTTTGGGCAATGATGTCATTTCATTTGCAATAATATCATATTTATTATCTTATGATCATACTGACCCCACAGTAGGTAGATCCCTTATGTGTTCTTTGTATATTTCTATGATATTTCCCTTGATTTTTCTTGTCTAGGGGCATCTTGACGTGGAAACGTAATCAGTGGAGTTGTTTATGTTTCTGTTAAAGCCATTTCTCCTGTTAAAGTGTCAGAAATGACTTTAACGTGGGGGTATATGCTCTGCTCACCTATTGCACACACGCACTTTTCAATACACACACATAATTTTCAAGATACTTTTTTTTCTCCCTTTTTGGATTAGTAACTAATCCTTAAAGCATGGATTTATATTTCAGGATCTCTTGATCCCTCCAATTTCAAATATACATACATTTTGATCCCTTAAGGTTGAAGGTGTCCTTAAGACTAGATCTCTTTTGTTTTTTTTGGTTTTATTCTTATGGAATAGAATATTCCTAAGGGTGAATCCTTGATAGGTTGACTAGTGAGTAGTCACATTCACTAGGCGATCTGTTTCCATCTTTCTAGTTGCATTGTTTCCTTGTGTGGCTCACAATGGGACATAAGTTCTTATTGGGTGAGGTAATCACACCCTTTCTCTCTCTCTCTAGAGATGTCTCTCTTATTGTGATCTAGGAGTCGATGAAGACTTGAGTCCCTGGGGGCTTAAGGTTTCTCTTTGTCCCTTGGATTATGATAAGATTATCTTTTCATTCTGATCTCCTTTACGAAGAGTTTGCATCGACTCCATACTCTTGCTAAAGTGGGGGCTTAATATATCATCTTAAAATGGAAGCACTTCCATGATAAGAGTGTTTAGCCCTTTGAGTAAGTGGTCTGGGGTCATGTTAAGTGCCTTGATTAGGTATTTTCATGTATATGGCTTTCCCCCCTATTCTCCTTTCCTCTACACCTAATTTTCACTTCATATCTGCATTTCCTAGCATTCTGGGTCAGGATCCTGAGGTTTTTGACCACAAGGTCAAAGTTGACCTTATGGGTCAAAGTTGACCTCAACCCTGACCTGGTCAAGATCAACCTCAACCCTGACCTAGGTTAGAGTCAAGCTAGTCCTTAACCCCCTGTCCAGATTTCAAATTTCCTTGATTTTTGGGTGTTGAGTTTCAGTGATATTTGTTTTCCCGCCTCCAGGTCGGCCATTTTGGGTTTCAAAATGGTAAATCCTTAAATTGTAGTTAATCTAGGTATATTTTATAAAGGTTAGGACCTAATTGGGATTTAATTCTCCAAGGTGGCCCCTCTAGAAGATTGTGCCCTACTTCACTATAAAAGGAGGCCTTCCTCCCTCATTTTCTCCATCCCTTATCCACATCTCTCAAGAAATTTCACAAGTGAGCTCTCAAGTGCAAGCAAGTGAATTCAAGCATTCAAGAAAGCCTTCAAGCATTCAAGTATTCAAGCATTCATCCTTCAAGGAGATCCATTGTTAGCCATTGAAGGATTCAATCTCTTTGGAGCCCCCTTGAAGATCCATCCTTCTACATTCATCCAAGCCTCCTCATATGCAAAGATCAATTCAAGATTGGTGTTGAAGATCAAATGCCATTGATTTTAGACATCCTAAATTCATTCTACATCCATTGAAGCATTCCTACTTGTGGATTTGAGGATTTGAATCCTCTACAAGGACTTCAACATAAGTGAGGTGAATTGTTTCATTTGCTTTGTTTATGTATACTACATTTTAATTCAATTTCAAGGTTGATTCTTAAATTGGGGTTTGACCAAGGCAAACCCCCCATGCAAAAAAAAAACCCTTTTTCTTGTAGGTACAAGTGTGGAATTTCAGATCTGAGATTGGATTTGGATACCCTTTTCAGTGAACTTCTGAGATGTGAGAACAAAGTTAGAATCGACCTTCAAATAAAGAATCTAGTCTTTGACCTTTTATGAGGGTCAAAGACTACTTGCTGTCAGAAAGATAAAATATTTATGGGTTTTTTTCATCTCGGGATTTTCAGTTTGAAACTGGTTGCAGAGTTTCTTGAAAGTACACATAGAGATCAAAAATTGGCATTTTCCAGATTTTCCCTATTTTGAGGTTAGTACTTGTATTTCAATTATTTCAGATTTCAAGCATAATTCTCCATACGGAAATATAGGGTTTTTCTCTCTCTTCCATATTCTCCATAGATTGATTTGATTGTGCATTAACCTTTTGGTTGATCAAATCAGATCTCTCCTTTGGGAATTTGGATTTAGGAGTGGATCTCATATTTCCCCCTTACATTACATTAAATAGAGGTGATTCCATTTTACCCCTATTCAGGACATACAAACTAAATAAAATATAAATACTTATCATAAAAAGAGGTTGATGCAGAAATTACTATTTTCTGATGTCTGTGTTCAATTTTGGGAGATTCTACAACCTGCTTCGGACTGGAAATGCCAAGACAGAGTAAACCCAGAAAATTTTTGTCCTTCTGAGGTCAAATTGACTTTGACCCAGATAGCAGAGCATAATCTTACCCCTCACTGAAGGTCTTCCCTGACCTGAAACAACTCTGATAGAAATTCTATTCGTGGATCTTGAAAGTTCACCAAAAAGGGTATCTAGATCTAAACTTCAATTTGCTATCATGTACCTGTACCTACAAGAAAAATGGTTTTGTTTTTTGGATGAGGGGTTTTGATGAAGGGTGCTCCCCTTAATACCACAAACACATAACAGAAAAAGAGAAACAACAACAATAATATGCAAGAACAGAAAAATTGGCTTCTTATTGTCTCCACAAATGCGGAATTACAAACTTTCAAAATTACAATATGCAAAGCCACATGGGCATTCCCTTACAATATTCTGTAGGACAAAGCCTCGAACTATTACCCAGAACTATTCTGAACTACCTAAGACAATAATACAGCCTTCCTTATATAGGCAATTATCCACTGCCTGGGAAGGTTCCAGAATTTTAGCCAATAAGGCCGACCAAATTTAGAATTATTTTATTTTACATTTTATTACATCATAGTCGGCTCAAGATAACCTTTGAAACCCGAACAGAAATTTTGAAGAAAATTATTTTTCGCCATTTCAGGTGACCCAACTTCCGAAGACCATAGGTCATCACCAGTTGACCCGATCGGCTATTATAACCCCATTTTGGAAATGCCACGAAGCACTCTACAGGCTTGACCGGCGCAAGCGCCTGTCACTCAAATTTTTGACCTCATCCGGGGCCTCTAAAGCCTTCAAAACTAAGTTCAAAGTTTCTGTACCCTGCTGCCAATACCAAAAATCTTCAATATCTTCCAATATACACTTGATCTGGCAATGAAACTTTACTGGCAGACTTACATGACCAAAATGAACCTCCAAGAAAGAAATCAGATCATTCTGAGCACATGCAAAAATTACCAAAAATAGTAACTTTCCATAAATAGCAGCTCTGCACTAAAATAGCCCTTATTGAATATAAAAACAAAAATATTTTTGGGTGATGCAAGATTGCTCTTACACCCAGGATGCTCTTGCATCAGGTTTTCCTTAGTCAAACCCTAGTTTGGAATCAACCTTAATAATGGAATTGAAATAGAGAATCCTAGCAAGTAGTAGAAGTAGATCTAACAATGAAGCTATGATATTCAATAGATATGCAATTATATTTCAAATGTAAACAAGTATGTTGATATGAAAGCTTGAACACAACATTAACAAATGTAAATCAAAACCTCCATGATTGTATGCTTGGAATCCACCTTGAAGGGAGAAAGAATAGATCTTGAAGATGAACAAAGGATCTTGAAGGAAGATCACACCACCATGATGGATAGCTCTAGGGCTTGAATGATGAATCTTGAGTGCTTGAACCAAATCCCTTCAAAGACTTGAATGTTTGAATCCTTGATCTTCAATGGAGAACTTGAATGCTTTCTTGAATGTTTCCTTGCTTGATGAAATTGCTTGATTGTGGATATCTCCTTGAGAGCTCTTGATGATTGATGGATGAGATTGAGAAAATGAGAGAGGAAAGCTTCCTTTTATAGTGATCTAGGGCACAAACTTCTAGAGAAGGCTGACATTGGAGAATTAAATCCCAATTAACCTTAACCACTAGAAATGGACCTAGATTAAATGTAATTTAAGATTTTACCATTCTAAAACCCGAAACAGCCAACCCGAAAGAGGGAAAATAAAACTTTCAGAAGCCCGACATCTTGAAACTCCTGAAATTTGAAATTTGGACTTGGGGTCAGGGTCGACGTTGACTCTGCCCTAGGTTAGGGTCAAGGTCGACTCTGCCCTAGGTCATGTCGAGGTTGACTTTGACCTAGGTCAATTCATCCTTGACCCAGAAAGTTAAAATCTTTAGTTTCTTAGATAAAGTTGTTAGAAAGAGGCTGGAAACAGGGAGAGAGAAGCAGAACAGGGGGGAAACAGCCAAATCCATGCAAAGACCCAATCATGGTGCTTGACATGACCCTAGACCACTTACTCAGAGGGCTTAACATTGTTATCATGGAAGTGCTTCCATTTTAAGGTGATACACACACACACACACATATATATATGATTATGATGGGTCTATATGATGTTATGTGATTTTATTCTTCTATTCATATGTGGTTTTGATGATATTATGGACTGAAACATTTGATGCAGGATGTGAGATATATGCTGATATGTTTATGATGTAGGTTTATATATGCAATGGATTATATGATTAGATGGATGTATATATGTATATGTGAATGTGATGTAATGATTAATGAAACAATGAGTAAATGCAATATAAAAATATGTAATAATGGTTAATGGAAAAATTAATGAGTAATGTAATAATGGATAAATATAATAACGAGTAAATGGAATAATGAATAATGATAATGATTAATGTGAAATAAGATAATGATTAATGGATAATGAGTAATGAAACAAAATGATTAATGAATGTAATAATAATAATGATAATGATTAATGATTAATGAATGCAAAGAAATGAATGAATAGTTAATGATTAATGCAAAAAAATGAACTAATGATTAATGATGAATGAACGAATATGATGAATAAAATAAGCTAATGATTAATGATTAATGCAAAGAAATGAACTAACTAAAATGAAAGTGAACTCTAAAGACAAGCCTATCAAATATAACCGATAGGAGGAGTCAGAAAGCTGTAGGAAGGGAGAATAAATAAAAACCATGCCAAGAGTAATATGAAAATGTGACCAAAAACATGCATCCTAACTACATGACTTTCGTGGGATTTATATTGTGTTTTTGTCAGAGAGCACACCCTAGTTTGATATTGCAACAAGAGGTATGTATCATTTTTTATAAAAGCACATATGACATTATTTCATTTCATGGACTAGACTCTCAACTAGACAATTTAGGGATGTAAGTGTAGGTTGCCTAATCATGATGGAACCTATGACATATACTTATAGGAGAGGTTTGGGCATATTGATGTCCATTTGAAAATAACATGAGTATGGTAACTCATTTCCCCCAGTAAGGTATACATAATCATGACTAAAAAAACCAACAAGAATATGTATAAAGTATCAGCAAATAGATCACACCGGAATCAATGCATGCATCAATGTTCACCATTCATAATATACCAAAATATGAAAGACCTAGGCAATCATAGGTAGGATTCGTTGACACAAAAATATAAAATCAATGAAGAAGACTTCATGACCAAGTGGTCATTTGGTCCACATTTCTTGTCATGAACAAGAGAGGACTTGATGAATTTGATCATTTGAGTGGACTAAGGAAGGACGCATCCTGCAGGGAAAGATTGATTGGATAAGATATATATTCGCTAGCAATAGATGTGAAAGGAATAACAAATCAAAGATTTGATTTTGATGTTGATTTTTGAGAAGCACTTGTTTGTGAACACTGTATCTGGGAAAAGCTTAGTGTGATGGGGTTAAGATCAACTTGCTGGGAATTATGCTTGGATTTTGATGGCAATGCGGGAAGCGATGACTAAAAACTAGGATTGAGATGAAGATGGATATGTACAATGGGAAAGGGAAGACAATGAATCCAAATCTGCTATCATAGTGCCTAAAATAGGTTTTCACCATGATACTTGCCCAAAGTGCTTGTTTTCCAAGTTTTCACTTGTTGGACGATTTTTTTTATTTTTATTTTTTGCAAGGTGCCTATTTACCAGGTTTTCACCAAAACAATGATTTTTTTAGAAACATTTTTTGATGTTTAGGATTTTCTTCTTTTTAGATTTTTAGGAGTATTTCAGAATCTTTTATGATTTTTTAGGATTTTGTTAGGACTTTTTCTAATTTTAAGGGACTTTTTTAGGACTTTTTCTGATTTTCTTACTAAATGAACATTGGATAGGAATAGAATGTTGATCTATGCATAAAAACTCTTTAGATTTACAATATTAATAGAATCAAGGAGTGAATCCCCCTCGAGTGTGGCAATTTGATATACCCCAAAACTAAATTTAGCAGTATTAACAAAGGGACCCAGCCAATTGGGTTCAAACTTCCCTTTCTTTTCCCAGCTCTGAAGATTCTTTATTTTGTGGTGCAGGACCAAATCACCAACATCAAACTCACAAGGCTTGATATTCTTATGGAACTATAAGTGCAGGTGATTTTGATACATGCGGAGGTGGTTGAGGGCATTAGGTGTCTCTCATCGAGGAGTTGCATCTCTTTCAAGTGGAAAACCCTATATTCTTCTTTGAACATCAAGTTCTTGAGAGAAATCCTAAGGGAAGGGAGTTCAATTTTAATGGGTAAGACAACCTCAGAACCATAAATAAGGGAGAATGGAGTGGCAATAGTGGGAGCACAGATGGAGGTGTGGTAGGCCTAGAGGGAAAGATTGAGTTGTAGGTGCCAATCGCAGCCAGTGTCATCGAAAATATTTTTGAGAATTATTAGGATAGTTTTATTTGTTGCATCAGCTTGACCATTACCCTATCAAAGATACTTGGATGAGTGGTGCTGGGTAATGCCAATTTTTTTGCAAAGCTCAAAAACATCCTAATTTTTAAAGGGTGTTTCATTATCAGTATGGACATCTTTTGGGATTCCATATCGATAGATAATATAATTCAGGATAAATTTGGAAATTTTCTTACTAGTTGTGTAGGTGAGGGGGATGAATTCCACCCATTTGGTAAACTATTCAATGGTGGCTAGGATATACTTGTGGACACTAACAGAGTTCAAAAATATTTGACCCACAAGATCAAAACCCTAGTGGGAAAAATGCCAAGGTGTAATGGTGGCCTAGAGGGATTGAGCAGGAGCATGTATCAAATCATCATGCTGCTGACAAGAAACACATTTCTTCGCATAATGGTAAGCATCTCTCTCCATTGTTGTCCAATAGTACCTAGTACAGAGAAAATTATTTGCTAAAGTGAGGCCACTAGAATGGGCTCCAAAAATTCCTTGATGCACCTCTTCCAAGCCTGTGTGTGTTTCCTCTGAATTCAGACATTAAAGAAGAGTTCCATCAAAGTGTTTACAAAACAAGATGTCTCCAAGGATTGTGTAATGGGAAATGCAACAAACAATTATTTTTTTCTTGGTTTGGTGTAAGAGTGAGGAGAATGGTTTTGTCATGAAGATAGATGAGGATTTCCTAATACCAAGGTGATTTAGGACCAAATATTTCACACACCATCTCATAATCTGGCTGGTCATAAGCAGGGACCATAAGATTCTTGACAAGAAATTCACATCATGCGCTTGTCTCAGACATTAATATCAGGGAGGCAATAGTAGCCATGGCATCAACTGCTTTATTGTTTTTTCTTGGGATCTATTGAAAAAGGATATCTATAAAATGGTGTTTAAGATATTCAACCATGTGATGGTAAGGCAACAACTTATCATCTTTTGTCTGATACTCATCATTTACTTGTTTGATAACCAACTAAGAGTCACTGAAACCAAGAAAACTCGTAATCCTCCATTTTATATCTTGGAAAAGCCCTGTGACCAAAGGCTCATATTTAGAAATGTTATTTGTGCAAGAAAATGTCAATTTATAAGATTTAGAGACAAAATCCGCTTGAGGTGTCACAAATAGAATTCCTACCCCCGATCCTTTCAGGGTGAAAGATCCATCAAAATAAAGCTTCCACTGAATGTTGGGGGTGATAGTCATGATAGTTTTATTAGGAAAGTCAGTGACAATAAGATGGTCTCCAAAAATAGGAGCCTTTGTAATTTGATCTTCTATTTCTTGTCCTTTGATGGCTTTACATTCTATATACATGATATCAAATTCACTAAGGATCATGACCCATTTTGTCATGCAACCTATCAAAGCAGCTTTAGATAATGAATACTTAAGTGGATTAATCTTGGCTATCAATTGTACCTTGTGATTAAGCATGTAATGATGTAGCTTCTGTGTACAAAAGACTACAACTAGGAAAGCTCTCTCAATAGCTCTATAGTTGAGCTCATAACCCACTGAAGTCCTGCTAAGATAGTATATGGCACACTCTTTTCCATTGTCACCAAGTTGTGCTAGGAGAGCACCCAGTGCTATGGTAGTTGCTGAGATGTAAATAATTAAAGGCCTTCCTGGAATAGGTGGGACCAACACTGGTGGATTAGCTAGATATATCTTGAGTTGTTCAAAATATTTTTGACACAAGCAGTCCCAAATGAATTTGATATCCTTTCTTAGTAGGTGAGAGAAAGGATGCACCTTGTGTTACAAGTAGTAGTTGTTGTTGCACCAAAAGATCAACCTGTTAATGCTTGATACAACCACTAGACTTAAAGAAGACACAGGAGGCGGTTAAGTCATGTCATGAATCCTGAGAGGAGCACTGACCATTTTACCAATAATCTCCACCTCAATGTTACTCAAGGGGATTCAAACCTATGACCAAGCTCTGATACCACTTGTTACAAGTATTAGTTGTCATTGCACCAAAAGATCAACCTGTTAATGCTTGATACAACTACTAAACTTATAGAAGACACAGGAGGTAGTTAAGCCATGTCATGAATCCCGAGAGGAGTGCTGACCATTTTGCCAACACCTTGTCTACTAGTGGTGACACAAATATTCAAATGGATTGAAGTCTCCCTTGCAAGCTTTGTAATTGTTTTAGATTTTTGGGAGGTGGCATCTCCAAAATGGCTTTTCCCTTCTTAATCTCCACTTCTATTCCTCTACACGAGATAATGTAGCCTAAGAGATTGCCTGATTACACACTAAAGACACACTTTTGGGATTCAATCAAACCTTATACTTCTCCAATATGTAAAAGATTATGGTGAGAATAAAAAAATGGGATTTTTGTGTCTTTGACTTTCCTAAGATATCATCCACATAATCTTCCATGATCACATGAAGTAGGTCATGAAATATAGTCTTCATGGCTCTCTAGTAGGTGGTGCCTGCATTTTTTAGACCAAAGGGCATGACCTGGTAATAGAACATACCCTAGGGTGTAGTGAATGCAATTTTTTGTTGGTCTTCTACGATAATGAAAATTTAATTATATGTAGAAAAGCCATCCATGAGGGACAACATCTAATGCCCACTAGTCAAATCCACTATGATGTCAATGTTGGGAAGTGGAATTCATCCTTAGGAAAAGTGAGATTAAGATATCTGAAATCAATATAGATCTAGATACCTCCAGAAGGTTTACCTATTGGTACAATATTGGAGACCCATTCAAGATAATCGATGAGCTGGATGAATTCTTCTTCGAGCATCTTTTGTAACTCAGCTTTAACCATAAGTGCCACTTGTGGATGCATCTTGCGTAATTCTTTCTTGACAGGTTTTATTTTTGGGTCTACGATAAGATGGTGTACAACCAAGTCAGTATCAAGCCCAAACATATATTTATAAGTCCATGCAAAATTGATGTAGCCTTTCTTTAGGAATGTAATCATGGATTCTTTTTTTGTCTCATCAAGAGAGGCTGCAATGTAAGTGATCTTTGGATCTGCTTTAGTTCCCAGATTAACTGCAACTATATCTTCTATGAGGATAGAATATTTTTTTAATGGTAATGACATGAACAAAAATTCAACTTTCCCCTCCTCTAGCACCTTAGAAAGGTTTTCACTAGAGGGCATGTCATTTATTTTATATTTTTCTCTATCCGAAGGTGCCTCAGAAAGGTTTTTTGCCAAGGATGTTTAATCATTTTTTGATTTTTTGTTTCATCATTTTTGCGACTAAGAGAGTTGACTTGGCTACCAAAGTAGGATTTCTCATTTTAGTGAATATGATGCTCATTTTCTTGGAGATTTCTTAGTTTGAAAAGTGCTAGAACTACCTCATCTAAATCGCATATGTCTAAGGCAGGTAGTGAATCTTGTTGGTCCCAATTGATTAGTTCAGAATTGGTAAGGGGAAGTTCAAGAAAGAAAAGGTTGGCTTGGGCGATATGGAGGATATGGGTATCAAGATCATCTTCAATTTACTAGAAAGGTACTTCAAAGAACTCTTCCTTGGTGTCTGAATTAGATTCAATAAAACAATAGTCTTTGGCAAAGGTTTTCTCATTTTCTATGGAACCCAGTCCTCTTCCTGAGGGGTATCTAGTTTCTTTAATAAGATTTTTTCTTCCCGTTTCATTTTCTCCGAGACCAGTGCCATGATATCCCATGCTTTCAACAATGAGTGTGGCTTTTATATACTTCCCTTTGGGAATGTCTATAGGTTTATCTTATTCATCATTAAATAGTCAGGAAAGAACATTATACTCCATCTATTCATCTAAAAAAGATCCCCAGTATTCAAATGTAGTCTATTTGCACTTCATGGTTTGTTTACTTTCCTTATGGAAGAGTTGTGAAGGTTTTCCATAAGACCTAGGGCAGAGAGGGACTCAACCAATGCACATGGAATTTTTGAATTTGTATTCCCGTGGGCCTTGATCTATGAACCTCACTTTCTTTTTAGGCTTAGTATTATTTTCCTAAGTAACCTTTTCTTTTCCCTTAACTTGTTTAGATAATTGTTCTTCAGAAGAAGTGTGTTGGATGGGAGTCTCTTGTGAAACTGGATGAACATATTCATTTAATGGGAAATAGTGTGATTGTTTCCCTTTTGGCCTCTTGCAATATTGAAAGTGTTCATGATCTCCTGGAATGGTTATTTCAGCTCCATGACGTGGGAACTTCAAACACTGATGAAATGTGGATGGGACACCTGAGATAGTGTGTTTCCATGGCCTACCTAAAAGGATATTGTAGGGTAGATTTGAATCAAGAACTTGACAGATAGTTTCAATAAGTTCTGGGCCCACTTGTAAGGGGAGTGAAATGAGACCTTTACTTACCCTTTCTCTATCACCGTATTCTTTTATTTTTATTCTTTAACTTACATCAATAAGGTCCTCATAAAGAACAATATTATGGATCATGCTTAATGTACATAGATTCAGACCAGATCCATTGTCTATAAGGAATCTTTTAATCTAGGTATTATGAATGGTGACTTGGATGTGCAAGGGTTTATTATGATGGGGGTCACAACCTTGGAAATATTTGTTGGTCAATACCAAGTGTTGTTGAGCAGCCAAATCATCGATCATCACTTGGAATTGAGAAGCATTGATATTTTCTAGGACGCGAGACTCAGTTAGGGCATTCTCAAGGACTTCTTTGTGAATGGGGGATGTGTGTCATTTTTCCCCACTTTTGTTCTCCACACTTTAAAACAAAATTGAATACCTTGTGTTAGATTGAGTCATGGTTTTTGTGGTAATAAATTGGAGTCTAAGTCTAGAATTCCCCTAGGATAGGTGGTCTTTATTGAATAATCCCTTCATGCTGTCTTTCTACTTTTTAAACCGGGTTGGTTTTTAATTTCATCCTAGGAATGGGTAAGTTATTTTTCCTAATTTGATAAAGACTCTATTTCTTTTAGTTCTGATTGATGGTATTCATATGAATGTGAAGCTCTAAAATGACATTTTTCCCCTTTGTTGAAAAATTGAAAATTTCCTTCTCCTCGGTGGGTTTCAACCCATGAAGGTAATTTTCTGTGGGAAGAGAATACTGGAATCATCAAGCACACAGATAAGGCCTAGAGATTGAGATTCTCAAGTTAAGAGCGAGTTGGGTCCAAAAAATTAGCTTGGCAGAGAAGCTGTATTGAACATCCCCGTTTGTGGAGTTTTTCCTATAGAAGTTGTTTTTCAAAGGATAGTGGAAAGTAAATCAGAGATTCTTGAAAGCCAAGAATCTATATTTTGAGGAAATGAGATTGAGCCCCTATAGTGGATATAATGGTCTCAAAATATGGAAAAGTCAGTAAGAGACCTTTTTCAGAGAATTGGTTTTTAGCTTCTCCCTCATTAGAAAATCACCTGAGAAGGTCAGTTTCTGAGAAGCAACAAATTTTGAAGAAATAAGCATAAGAAATCATGGGGATTGAATGATCATCTATGATGAAGATAGCATGCTTTGATATCTAAAAGAAATTGCTAAAGAAATGGGTCAGTTGTGTATTTTTGGAAAATCACTCCCCAACTTCTCCACAATCAGGTTTCTACCTTCAAAGTGAGTTTTCTGACAAAGGCGTTGAATTGAGAGAAGCAAAAAAGTAAAAATCTGCTATGTCAATTAAGTTACTGCTAAAGCTACTCCAAATGGGTAAAAGTGATTTCTTAGGGCCATTAATAACATGCATTTAATTCAAATCTTAACGTTAGAACTTTAACGGATATTTTTTAAAATCTCTCACTCATGTGGTACGAGATATGGAAAGTAACGGTAAGGAAGCAGGCTATTTATAAAAGACTCAAACTATCAAGTGAAAATTACCATTTGTTCACATCTTTTTCATACGCCTTTGATTTCCCACAATTTCACAAATCATCTTACGACATTCTCCAAAGCTTCTTAATAGTAAATCAAAAGTATAATCAAAAGCTATGGCCACTAGATTCATGGGTTTCAATGGGTTGAATGGGATTACATCTGAATGGCATAATTTGATAGATGCATCCCTTAGATTCTATGATCTGGGCAATCTACACAAAAGATTGAATAAAGAAAATTCCATCCCATGACATAGAAGCTCAAAAGTAGCAGTTTGGTCAAAGCTGTTGGATTTCCAATTGCAGTGAAAGCTCCCGAAGTAATCTAATAATGTATAACCAGATTCAACCTAGATACAAAATAGATTTTTCTGTTGAATGACAGTACTCATCTCCATTGATAGAGAGTCTATGCAGAATAGTCTTCGTATCCTAGAGCGAGTAGAATTTTTAAATATGAATTTCTCGATCGCAATTTCAGAATATAATGAGAAGAAGATGAGGTGGAGCAAAGAGATCATGAACTCATGGTTTCGGAAGGCCAGAAGCATAAAGGGAAAATTTCCAAAGACACTTTTTAGGATAGATCTGAAGCCTGAGATCATCAACATCCTGGTGCTCCTTCACAGAATAAAAGATGAAAGTGACACATTGAATTTCATAGAACACTACTTCTTCTTGGTCCAAGTAATATGTGTTGAGAATCATTATATAGATTGGGCTCAAGTGGTAAGTGAAAACCTATCCAATTCCTTGAGTCTCGCCAAGTACCAGAACAAATTTTATATGTCTTCATGTTTAATCTATGTTTTAGCTACATTGCAAGTATGGCCAGGACTCCATAGGCTAGAAGAATATGAAGATGATGTGAAAATTTATGATTTCTTCCCTCATTTGAAGTTAAAAAATTGCAATGTCAAGTTCATTAAAGTTAATCACTTGTTTACAATGAGGTTGTGCAGAGAATTACAAGGATGCCTAGAGTGGAGGTTCTCACTAGAGGCCATGGAATTCTTCACCCAATTTTGGAGCTTCTTCATTCAATTTGCTAGTTTCCCATACCTTCGTCTTGTAGGTTTTGATGATTTTCTCATGAAGCTTCCAAGGTACCCCTATGACATGATTGTGCTCGTAGAGGTGATCTGAAAGATGTTGCAAGTGAACCTAATCAGTGCGGGGATTAAGAAGAAAGGCTATGAATTTCCTGTTACCATTGGAGCTTACAGTTGCACTTCAAGATCAAATGCTAAGAATGTGATGAAGGCATTCGAGAGTAGATATAAGCCAAAAGTGTATGAATTTTGGAGGCCTCAATTTGATCTAGTAAGTTATGCCAAGAATCACCTATAGATTGGCACTATGGTCAAGCACATCCTTGAACTCAAAGATTATTGGGCAAACTACAAGGATGAGTTAGAAATTTGAGAGAGGTTTTACTCCAGATTGACTATTGAACAAATCAAGTTGTTCAATGTCAACATTAATGTGGAAGGCATTATTGATGATGGAGAGCATATGTATACTGACACCTATCAAGATTAGATCAAGCCCTATCCTGTGAGCTCTGAACTAGTTCAAGGTCAAGCTATAGAAGATTTGGAGACCTTAACGGCTAAAGTCATTAAGAGAACTGATAAGTGGGTTCAATGGATTATGGGAAGGAGAAAGAGATCTAGGAAGCCTACTCCTTAACAAGCTCTTGCAGTCAAGCCAGTGAGTGCTCCTACATCCTCCTCTTTGCCAACGTCATCTATGGCCAAAGGACCAGCTCAACTAGTAGGTGGAGATGATGAACCACCTAAAAAAGAGATCCCACTTGAGAAGACTTATGGAGCAGGCTCATCTCCAGTCATCGGTTCAAATGAAGATGTCGAAGTTGAGAAATCTAACAACCCAACAGAAGAAACTATTAAGGCCGTGAAACCAGAGCAGGAAGCACAAGGGGAAGCCATTGAGATACAAGGTGGCACTCCTACTCAAGAGGCTCCTACCATTGTTGAGGTTGGTGATGACAGTAGAATTTTAGAAATTGATGAGACAGATGAGCATCTGGGGTCTCCTTAGAATGAAAAGATAATTTCTTCTCTACGGGTTAATCCTTTCACTTCCAAGCCTAAGTCTTCCCCTCATGTTATCAGGAAATTATTTGTTGAAGATTTGATTTATACAACAAAAGTTTACAAGTGTAGAATCATGGCTCGAGAATACTCTAGAGAAAAAAAGAAAAAGGGTTGAGCAAGGTGCTCCCAGTGGTGAGATGTTCTCATAGGCGATGTAGTCAGGTTCAGCTGTGATCAAATCTAAGAAGACTAGGACTGTGACCACTCTTGGTCAAGATCCAAACACAGGGCACCTGATGATGGAAATAGAAAAGCCACTAAAGGATGGAAAAATTGAAGACCTTACTCCCTCAGACTTTGCACTCTAGTCCTTAGACATGGGGCTTGCCCGCCATGATACCAAGGTAGACTTTTGAAAGTCTAGTAATGTCTTGATCGAGGAAGAGCTTGAAGAACTCAAAGTCACCAAGACTTGACTCAAGGTGGAGATTAAAGAAATGACTAACTTCATTAAGCATTTGGTCACTCCTATGGCAAGCCTACCTAGTTCCCTAACAACATTTGATCCTATTGTAGCTAAGAACCAACCAATAATTTCCAAATTGCAAGAAGATAAACATTTCAGGCACATTGGTAGGAGGTGGATTGAATGAATTAAGTCTAAAGGTCTGGTAGCTATTGAGAAGCTTGGGAGTGTCTTTTTATAGTTGGAGCCAGAGAAGGATTCTATCAAGGGACACATGCAGACACTCACAGTAGAGAGGTTGAGATGTGAAGAGTGCATGGTGCTACTACATTGGCTAGTCATGATGAAGACTAAAGATGAAATCAAGGCCAACATATTGTAGAAAGGGGATGAACCTCTAATCAAATGGCTCCAAGGGGTTGAGTTTGAAATGGAGATGATAATCAAGGAAGAGGTGGGAATGAAGGCAACCAAAGAGGAAGTCACCAAATAGCAAAGTAAAATCTTTGTATATTTGATAGGTCTTCACTCTGAGTCTCAAGCTAGTAGAGATGGAAAGACCCCAATTGGTATAACCAATATGTAGAAGTTGTTCTCCGACTACTTGGACCAGCTCGTAGAGTTATCTGGGTCTCACCTCGACATAATACCTAATCTTCAACAACTTAGTGGATGTATACATAAAGCCATGGAGAAGATGCAAACCCAAAAGGATGCTGCAAAATGCATAGAGAAAGATCATGCCTATTGGCTCATAAGATTGAAAAATGTGTATATCCAAGATTCTGAAAGGATGATTCCAATTCTTGTGGCTGCCAAAGCTCATAAAGCTAAGTTGGAGAAGGTGAAGAAGCCAGCAAAGAGAAAATAGATTTCCCCTCTTCTTTTTGATGTACATTATATAATCAGTAAATGACCACTTTTCATTTACTGACTTTGTAGAATATGAATCGATTCGGTTGATTTTGTAACGGCTTAACTCTTGAATCCTCTATGTAATACTTTGAAAATTAATGAAAAGGTTGGCTAATTTTTGGTGTGAAATACATCTTGTTGCAAAGTCAATCTAGAATGTGTGTTATGCCATTTATTTACTGTTTCATGCATTTGTAAGTTTGAATGTTTGTTTTCCTTAAGCTGGATTGAAATTAGCAAATAGATGGAGTTATGTTTCTCTTCTTTAGTGCAACTAATCGATAGTAATCAGAGCATTACTTGGAGGTTGGGAGAATACACATGTGTCTTGTTTAGATTAGATTCATCCATTTTGTTTTAATTTATTTCATTAATTCAAGTAGAATTCATCGTTGCATTCCCACTGGTGCAAATTCATAAGTATTGTGAAATCCCAAAGTCGGTTAGAGTTTAGAATCAAATTCATTACCTGGATTAGTTTCTCACCAAGGGATACTTTGGTTACCTCTGTTGTTCTTTGGTCAAGAACATACCCCATTAGGATTTAGAACAAACAAAATTCATTGCATATATTTACATAAGGGAGTTGTACCTATTCAAATTTAGAGGAAAGTTAGTTAAATAGATAACAACTTTCCAAACTATTCATATTCACATTGTTTCTTAAGAAGATTTTGGGAAAATAAAGAGTTAAATCCAAAAAGAAAAATTTGTTTACCAACATGTAGAAGCTCTAGTATGGATATTTGTGCAGGGGTCTTCTTGAATTGGGAAAGCAGGTCATAATGCAACAAAGGCCATGTTGAGGTAGATGACGTCGTGGGTGGATCTACAATAGGTGGATTCACAACATCTTGTACATTTACGTGAGGGCGGTGAGTGGTGACATTGCAATCCACACTCTTTAAATTCAATGTATTTACATGAGTTTTGGATGGTTCAATATGGACACATAGTGATTCAAAGCCACATACATCATTTTCATCTAGTCTTCCACAAGTGCGTTCATCTCCTAAGATTTTGTTTGTAGAGTAATTGTAAGAAAATCCCTTGGAGGTGGATACATTGTTTTGATTATGTTCTAGAAAAGGATTAGAACACATTTTCAGTTGGGTATTAGAGGTAGAGGCATTTTTTCCTTCTACCCTGATTTTACCATCATCAATTAAATCTTTTACACAATTAAAAAATTTCATGCATTTTTTGATCTCATGCCCTTTAATGCGATGATAATCATAGTATTCATTATCCTTATACCAATTGGGTTTCGGTTGATTTTCATTAAAGGGCCTAGTGTTAGGATAAACCATCATCCCTTGATCGACTGGACATTAGAAGATAACATCAAGAGAATCTGCCAACTGTGGAAATTATCATTGTTGTTGTTGTCAGTTATTGTTGTTGTTGTTGCCATTATATCATGAAATTAGAGAGCCACAATAACCAGATCCTTGATTCTAATTCTGGTTATTCAAATTATTTTGATTGCTTTGATTATTTTGATTATCCTAATTTTTGTTTTGATTGCAATTGTTTCGGTCATTGTTGTTGTGCTTGCCTTGGTTATTGTTATTGGATGCTTGAACATTTTGAATGTGTTTACCATCTATCACTCCATCATTAACAACACCTTCATTCTTGCACCATAACTTGGGTTTATCATTAGTGTTATTAGATGAATTAGGGGTATAGTGCTTGATTTCTCCTTTCATCAAAAGTACATATTTAATATACTTCCCTTTTTTAATGAGTGCCTTGAAGGAATCTGGGGAAGCCATCTTCATCTGAAATGATATTTCTGTAACTAGATTCTTAGTAAAGATATCGACTAGATGTGAATCTATGATTTTCCAAGGCATGTGATTGGTAAGATGTCACCATCTTTGGAGAAAGTTGGAAAAGGCTTCCCTATTCCTTTGTTTCATGTTACACAAGTCACTAAGTGATGCTTGATGTTCAATGTTGTAGGAATATTGTGTAATGAACTTCTTAGTGAGATCATGGAAGGTAGATATGGAACCAAGAGGGAGACTCAATAGCCACTCCAAAGATGGTATGCCAAGACTCCTAGTGAAAAGTTTTAGAAGAAAATTATTTTTATGGGAAACCTCTTGAGCTGCTACATAAAACTCTTTGACATGTTGTGTAGGGCATGAGTCTCCCTTGTATTTATAAAATTTTGGAATTTCAAAATTGGTAGGGAACAATTGAAGAGTGATTGATTTGTCAAAGAGATAAGGACATATCTCAACAAAAGAGAATTCCTTCTTGCCACCTTTCTACATAGCCATCATCATACCTTTGAGCTCGTCAATTTGTTGGACTAATTAAGGAAAATTATTATTAGCGATTGTGTGGGCTTGATGTGTTCCTCCTCCTGATGATGCATTATGTCCTCTGAGAGGGGGAAGATTAGTGTTATGTCTTTGATTGGTGTTGTTCATGTGTGTAGAATTGTTATGTTTTAGGACTCCACTAGGCTTCAAGAAAATAGAAGTAGAGGATTTTCCTAAGGACTCTAGTTGTTTCTTAGGTCCATGACCCACATTTATGCCATCATTACTCACCCCATTTTTTGAACTAGGCTTGTTTAAAAGTTTTTAGACTTTTTCAAGTGTATCGTGGGGAGGTTGATTTGTATTGTCAGATGTTGATGGAATAGCGAGTGCTACCTTTCCTATGTTGGTTCGAATCAAGTTATTCTCAAGCAAGGTTTCTTCAAAAATTTTAGGGAGTGTAACACCCCTTTAAATAAGATTCATGAAGATATTAGAACTGTTGGCTTAGATTAAATCTTTCACTAAGCTTAAGTTGTTAGGATCATCAAAGAACTCCTTAGCTCATGGATTAGCACTGACACTTTCAAGTATAACTATTTCAGATTCCATGTGTGGTTCTTCTTCATCATTAAAGTCTTCCTGGTAGATAGCCTTCTAATCATTATCCATGGATAGAGATTCTTGTCTTAACTTTTCTTGTGATTGGGCATGTAGAGGTGACCTTATAAGGGTTGGGTTGGAGAAGGATGAACAATTGATGAGGGATGATGAAGAGAAGAAAGGATTTGGGGAACTAGGAGTAACTTGGACTAAGTTTGGATTGAATTGTGAGGACTAAGCCTTGATGATTGATTAGATTGATTGAATAGGATTAATTGATTGTGGATTACATTGATTGATTAGGTTGGATTGAAGAGGAACTAAGCCTCAAGGATTGATTTGATTTAAATTTTTGGAACAAAAATAGGTGAAACAAGACCTTGTGATTATGCAAACATAGGATTGCATTTGATTTAAAGCCTTCTCTTATTTGAGTGATAGACAGATGATCCCTGAACACAATAGGAATGGATTAGGACTACTTGAGAAAGACTCAGTTCTCAAAGTAGCCAAGGATCAATGTTTGATTTGATTTAAGGTTTATGAGACACTTTTGGAATGATTCTTTCACCCTTTTTTTGATGAAGGTGTGAAAGACAGATTGATTCTATTTTGATTTAAAGTCCAAGATTCTGATTGATACTCCTAATGTTTCAAAAGGTGGATACAGGAAGAGGTGTTTAAAGATGAGAAAGAGATGAATTCCATGAAGAGGAATGAAGGTCAATGGTACTTAATAATAAGATTCCCAAGTGACAAAGGCCATGTTCACTTTGTTCTTGGCAATGAAATTAGCAACCCGATTGTTGTAAGTGATTTTATCAGATTTCTCAATAGCCTCTAGAACACTTTGAATGGATTTCAAATAAGATTGTTTGGTTTTAGTCTTCTAATGAGTGATTTTATTTTCTCTATGAACTCATGAGATAGGGAGTTTTTCTTTCTTATATTTTTCTGAATTGGTGATGCCTTGAGAAAATATCAATTTTGACAGGGTAAATCAATGTTTCATATCAAATGATTTGAAGGGCCTCTAAGGAATCAATTTTCAAGTGTTATGGCCAAATCATATTGCTCACTATTTTTAGGCAGAGATGAATTTTCTCAAATGTAGATGAAAATATATGAAAATGACAATACCAAGTTGGAGATGATAATTTGCAGAGACACCAATACCAATTCGGGGATGACAATCCAGGATTCAAAGTATTTTTCACAAAATTTGATCATTCAGACATTTCATTTGATTTATTTTATTTTAATTTTTTTAGTAGAAAGAACTGATCTTCAGACATACATCAAACTTTTGGATTACAAGCATGTTTGTCAAAAATAGTCCCACAAGGGACAAAGAAACCTTGCAAGATTCAAGTGTATGGGTCTATTTTGCAATGAAAGTAACAAGCACACTTTTTATCCCTAGAAGGATATTGGCTGAGATTGAAAATATTTTCTCACTAACTTAGGAACACACCCAACAACTCCTTAGAATACAATCATCACCAAGAATGCAATGGCTCCAGTCATGATACCATATTATCAAAGTGTTAACATTGAAGGGGGCTTGATATGGTGAGTGTCTTGGAGAGATTACTATTCTCCTCACACATCGATTATCAACCTTTCAGAGGTGAACTAGGTGGCCACTACTCTATAGCTTCTAGTAAGGATCTCCATTCAAACACACCCTTTATGTCCGTGCAAGAGCGACTAGGACATAGAGCCCCACAAAGAACCTTGACACAAGTAGTCACATGAACATGATTTAGACCATGAAGCCCTACTAAATATAAGGTGAGATCTGTGTATAATCTCAAATGTCATCCAACTTCTAAGGCTTCAATCCCAAAAATAAAATTTCATTAACATGACTTGGAGTGGTGGGCTAACACCTTGTTCTCACATGGGTTGTTCCTAAGATCTTTTTACCTCAGTGGCAGGCCCATTTAAAGGATGAAATGAAAATACATGGATCGGCCACATAAGGAGTCTAGATTTCTAATTTTCCCTCAAGGGGAAAAGAGCATAATCTCCTATCCAATGTGGTTTTCTCCCAAACACACCAAACACAATTGTTCTTTTCAAAAGTTCCTATTAAAGTATAATGCCAAACAGGTCTAAGTTTCTGATTGTCTCAAAGAGACAAGAGCATGATCCCCTGCCACTTGGAAAAACACTATAAGTGAACTTTTGTTAAATACCTAAGAAAAAATTAATAAAGACAATGTTTATTCGTATCACCTAGGCAACCTATAAAAAAAAATTGTCAGTAATTTGGTGTTTGTATGAATCTTTTGTCAATGTCATGCAACACAAAATATTAGTAATTTGGAATTTTCAATCTTCAGATTTGGTGTGCTGCAAAAAACTAGATAAATTAGCAGAAAAAGTGCAAACTCTAATGCCAGGTTGCAGATGATAGTCAATTGTCGTATACGATAGTCAAAATTACAGATGAGAGTGTAAAAATGCAGACAAAAAACTAACAAAATTATACCTAACCGCTGCCAGTACAATTTTTGAAAAATGCAGATGATAGAGTACAGTCATAGATGCCAAACTGGATAGACGATAGAGAACCTGCATAGATAATATTAATAATGAAATTCAAATTTATAATATTTAAAAATAATTTTGGAAACAATTTGTCAGCATTTAATTCTATAAAATTAGTGCTCTAATAGAAACTCAAGAGTTAAAAATTTAAAATCTTTCAAAAAACACTTTTAAATGTTAAAAATTTAAGACTAGGTGGAGATGACAGTCTACAAGTGTGGATGCCAAACTACGCAGATAACAATTCCAAGATAGAGATGCCAATGCATGAAACTTTCCAAGAGCTGCAAGAAATGGAAGAAAGATGGAAGAAAAATGAATTGTAGATAGGGATGTGGGTCCACTGGGCATGCCAAAATGTATGTGATGAAATCTTTCATGTTCAGAGCAAGCTAAAACATTCAAATGTTAGCAATAAACATGTTATTCAAATATAAACTTAACATTTACTAAAACTTGCAAGAACCAACTAAGAAGCTTTGTCCACAACCTTCGTTGAGCAATAAGAAAATGCACCCAAGATTTTCTTGATTTTAGCTCTTAGAGATATATGTCGGTGTGCTCTCCCAACACAATATCTAAATCCCACTATGATATACAAATGATAAATGCAATAATAAAACTACCAACTACCATGAAAATAATATTGAATGAGCTCAAGGACTAGTTATGAAGAGCTAGCCTCAAGCATCCAATATGGATAAATAAAGCAAATATGATCTAGCATGTAACTATTCTACCATTAATGCAAGAAACTACCAAACATGTTAGATAAACATTAAATACAAGAAAACTCTAAGACTATGCTAGCATGATAACTTTAATGCAAAATAATGGATGAATTACTCTTGGCAAGGCTCCTATTTATAGGATTTTGGAGGGCTGGGGTGAGGTGGATCACATGTGGCATACACATAGGTGCCACATGAAGGACACATAATCCATGCAAGAGTTCAATTTTTCTCACATGTGTTAGAAATTTGAGATGTGATGGGTCAATGTGTACTTCAAGTACACATGTGTAAGGTGTAAGAGAAAATGTCTATTTTCATGCTTTTAGAATGTGTAAGAGCTATCATCAAGGTTGCAAGAAACCTTGTTGGGGATTTTTTAGATTTTTTTGAAAAGGCAATTTTCAGAAATTCGCTCACACGTGTGAGAAAATAATTAGGGCTAATATGTGCAGGAATCTAAAAATTAGCTTAATTAATCTTAGTTAATTAAGAAGTACGTCTATTTGTTGAGAGTGATGTGTGTAGGGTAGGATCTAGGTTCATATTTAGGATTAATTTAATTTAAAAATTAAACTAATCATGGTTTAGAAGACTAATAGAATGTGAAGGGATTTAAATAAATTAGATTTTAGTTAGCAAGGGTTCATGTTGTTAGAGTAATTAGTTAGTTTTATTACTCTTTTTTACTTAAGCTATCTCTTAGGTACATTATAATTAATATCTTTATTAATTATAATGTGCAACCTAGCTTTTCTAGTTTTAGGGTTTTGTTCACCTTTATAGGTTGAACCTTGTAATTCTTTTTTCATTATCTTGGAATAAAATTTGCTCTCACTCCACTGAGATTTTTCAAGCCTTTTCTTTTTGTCTCTTTGGTTTCCTTTCAACAATATTTTATTTGCATGCAGGTGTTCTTGGCATTCTCTGAAGTTAGATTTCTCAACTTCTACATGGTATTAAAGCTTCCCTGCTGCTGCCTGGTTTGAGCTTTTGGAGCCATGATTCGAAGACAAAAGCCACAGCTCCTCTGGTTTTTTCTCTATTATTTTGTATTGGATCTGGGGGTCTCATTTTTTGGATCACTTTGGGAAAAAACTAACCTCATGGCTACGTTAGGAAGGCATAAAAACCCCTTTTTTCATATAAAATTCAACCTATTTGGCCTCCGGGGCATCCGGGAGTTTTTTCTAGCCTATTGGGGTTGTACGGCTTGAAAAATGAGAAAACAATTTTTAAAAAATGCTTCTCAAAGTGCATTACCCCTGTCTGGCCCCTACGCCACCCACTGGCCATTGCACCACTCGCCAGCCGCCACGTCGGTCACCGGTCGTCACGCTGCCTCTACGCCACCCCCACACCGCTCACCACCAACCTGCGCACAGGTGATGTCACTGCTGACATCACCTATTGAAAAATCAAATTTTGGCCATTTTTTAAAACTTTCCGGTGAGATGTGCCTATGACGTGCAGACAACCATCAAATTTTTTCCCGTGCTTGGTTTTTTCTAAGGAGCTTGCATTTTGGGGGTACTTGGGCTTTTTTGGTCCTAAAGGGCTCATACGGACTCAAAATTTGACATATGATATATCATCAAAAAGGTCTTTCTGAGCCCATCGCTCTCATGTAAGTTTCACTTCTTGATTTTTCCATTTGATTACTATTTTTTGTAGTCAAAGATGCCCCTTCTTCTATGCTCATGTTCTGCTTCTAAAACTCAAGTTTTTTTCTCATTTCTTATGCTTTCATAGTATTTTGTTGTGTATGGGGGATAGTATTACACTTTGTGGGGGGCTGCTCTTTACTTTCTATAATTTACTTCATAAAGACCCTTCTACTTTTGTCTTCTTTCTCTCAATGGTGGACTCTTTTGTTACTCGCCTTACACCTCATAACTATCACACTTGGAAAGGATAGATGACCAGATTACTTATGGAAAAAGGGCTATTGTCATACCTTGATGTGGCTTAGCCAGTTCTATAAAGGACTTATGAGGCTCTTATGCAGAGAAATAGGATGGATGAGGCAATGGGCCTCATCGCAATGAATATTTTAGATGGCTTGTTGTTCCACCTGGATGGTTTGACCATACCCAGGGATATGTGGAACAATTTTTCCACCTTGTTTGGCACAATGAATCAGTTCAGGGTTCTCCAGATAGATGCAGAGTTCACCTCCTTGGTACCTGAATCATTCACCAGCATTGAGGATTTCTTAATGAAGTTCAAGTCTCTTCGATCTATTTTATAGGTTGTTGAAAAGATGATGTCAGATGATGAGTGTATCTTTCTAATACTCTCAAAACTTTGTGGCCCTTATCAGATTTTCACTTCTACCTTCTACTCCACTATGGATGCATTGGGTGCATGACATGTTATGCCCTCTTTTGAGACCTTCTATGATAGGTTGACTCATGAGCAGTCCAAGCTCAATCAGATGGATTCACTTACAAGTTCACAATCATAGGAATTACTTACCAAGACACCTCAGGATACACATAAGCAAAATCCGAAGGAGATATCTGATTCCTCTTCTTAGCACTCTATGAGAAACAGATTGCATATTTGCAAGCTCTCCTTTAGAAGAGCACTATTTCCTCTCCATCCTCTTCCACCTCACAGGAGTCTGCTTTTCAATCTTCTGCCTCATCTTCGACATCTAAATAGGATTTTGGATAGGGTCATGCATTACGAGCTTCTATTGCATCCCCTTCATAGGTCCCTTGGATACTGGATTTAGGTGCTTCTCACCATATGGCATCTTCTCTGAAGATCTTCTCTTCTATTGAGGCTTCTCCTATTCCTCACATTCTCATGGGGAATAACACTGTTATGCCAGTCTACGGGAAAGGTTCTGTAGGCATTCAAGATGGCACATTCAATGATGTATTATATGTTCCATCCCTATCTACAAACCTCCTCTCAATTTATTAGATTACACTCAGTGGGTCAGGGAAGACAGTTGAGTTCAGGGTAAGTGCACAAAGATGGGGGACCAAAAAGGGGGTATAAGATGCCACTTTTTTCCTGAAATCAGAAAACTCTGAACTTCAACAACAAATTTAAGATAGTTAGACTCAAAATTTTAAGATGTGAGAAAAACAAGAGTTGTAATACTCTAAATCTAGTTCCTAAACTACTAACTTATTTTGAAAATAGTGCAGATTAAGGCCCTCAAAAAGGGGGAGCACAAAAAGTGGTCCTATTTTTTGTGAAAAAACATAACATAGCGTCTGGTGTGCTCCCCCTAAAATGTTAACTTTTTTTTTGAATTTTTTTAATCACTCCAGTGAGAAGTTAGCTAACACCATGTAGTTTATCCCAGAATTTTTTGGTAATTTTTTGATGAATGTATAATTTTTTATGAATTTATGAAGTGCACACATCCTAAAAACATGAAATTTCTGTGTGCTCGCCCTAGAAATCATTTAAAACTAATCAAAAATCAAATTTTTTTTTTTTTAAAGTGTGTAGAATGGAGTCTAGTTTCTAAAAATGTAACTTGTTGCAAAATTTGATGAACGAGCCAAAATCTATGCCCAAAATACTAAACGTTGGTTTTTTACAAAAAACAGACATACACACAAAAGAAATTAGAGTTGAAAAACTTAACATAATCAGAATTCAAAATAAATTATATGCTTAGATAGCTAACAGAGAGATCTACAATATCATGTTGTCTGATTTTTACATTCTTGAACTACGAGTAAACCTGATGAGGAGCACACAAAAAAACATGTTATTTTTTTGTATGTTTGCTGGAAAACACATCTCAGGCCTATTTGAATCGTCCAAGCCTTTGGGTTGGATTTCCAAGGCAAATCCAAGCCTTAGGATTGGTAAATTCCAATGCCTTGAAAAGCGCATGCACCCTATAGGGCGCACGCGCTATAGCGCGAGCGCGCTATTGAAAACTATGGCTTTCATAGCGCGTGCGCGCTATGAAAGTCATTGTTTTCAATAGCACGCGCACCCTATAGCGTGTGTGCGCTATATTGAATAGAGAGGAAAAGAGAG
Source organism: Chamaecyparis obtusa (assembly GCA_027943335.1). NCBI lineage: Eukaryota > Viridiplantae > Streptophyta > Pinopsida > Cupressales > Cupressaceae > Chamaecyparis > Chamaecyparis obtusa. The sequence continues at coordinate 571,905 of BSBK01001327.1, read as the reverse complement.
AGATAGAGAGCACTCTCTCTTCCTCTCTCTCTTTCCAAAATAGAGATTCTCTAAAATTTGTATACAAAGGCATCCTACAAGAAGGATGAAATGTTTCCTAAAGAATATCCACAATTCATATACAAAAGCATCATACAATAAAAATGACAAAAAATAATAGCTAAAAGGTAAAATTTACCATTAACGTCGATAGCACCAAGGTCATATCCACTGTCAAATCTTGGCCTATGATGTGAAAAATAAGCAAAGCAAGTGAAATGAAAGGGAAGGGATAGATCAAATAGCGAAGGTGCATCAAATCGGATCCAAATTTCAACCCTTTTATGGATTTATAGGTTTAATTGCGAGCCCATGGAATTGGCTAAGAGAAAAATGTGATTGTATATCAACTGATTACAAAATGTGCAGTTAAGGAGAAAATATTGCAATGATGAAGAAGAAAATTGGCTATGGAAAATCTAGTTATGAATTTTCTTAAGAATGAAACTATTAAGGAATTGCATGATATATCACTCAATGGTGCAAGGAATATTCTTGATGAACATGGGATTGCAGTTACATCTATTCAATATACCGAAGAAGATATAGAAAATCTTCTTAATAGAGAGATTAATGTGAGAGAAAGGGACATTTTAGAATCTAATGGTGATTTTTGGTGCCATCGAAGGTATGCCAATTACTTAGGACGAAGAGTAAAAGCCCACAATTAATGGAAAAGAGTGGGAAGAGCTTCTTGGACCCATGTCATGATAGAAGTTATAGATAAGGAAGAAGAGCTAGGAAGGGGAAAGTGGAAAAAGAAAGAAGTAAGATATGCATGTGAGCCTATGTTAGATGATGATGATGACATGAGTACTCACCATTTGCTAGTAGCTCAAGTAGTGATAGAAGCTCTTCAGTGCACATGTACACTAGAACACAAAAATTTCAGATAGAGAAGTAACAAGTGCTGTGGAATTATCATAGAGCAATGTGAAATGAAGCCTCAAATTGGTTCATTAGCAAGAAAATAATTTGGCCATGCACTTCATTCTAGCACCACAAATATTTCTATTAGAAATGCCTATTCATCAATGGTCTTACATTTACGGGACTTGGGAAACCTAGTTACTCATGTTGGGCAATATCCCTCAAATTATGTAAGTTCATTGGCACCTTTGGAAAGGTAGTCTCACTCCTCATTTTATAACAAAGGGTAGTCATCTATGGTCCAAGGTTATAATTCAACTGACAAACAGAGAGCTTCTCAAGGTACTGATCTCTTTCGTAGAGAAGTTCCCAATTCATCTCAAGGTTCTCATTTAGGTGAGCAACTCCTCGAAGGTCCTCAAATAGACCCATTCAATATCCCAAATTGGTAAAAGGGTAGATGCAATTTTGGAAAGAGTGGGAAGAGCTTCTTGGACCCATGATAGAAGTTACAGATAAGGAGGAAGAGCTAGGAAGGGGAAAGCGGCAAAGGAAAAAAGTAAGATATGCGTGTGAGCCTATGTGAGATGATCATCATGAGTACTCACCATTTTCTAGTAGCTCAAGTAGTGACAGAAGCTCTTCAGTGGACATGTACACTGACACAAAAATTTTAGATAGAGAAGTAACAAGTGTTGTGGAATTATCCATAGAGCAATGTGAAATGAAGCCTTGAAAATTGGTTCATTAGTAGGCAAAGAATTTGTTCATGCACTTCAATCTAGCACCAAAAATATTTCTTTTAGAAATTCCTATTCATCAATGGCCTTACATTTATGGGACTTGGGAAACCTGGTTACTCATGTTGGGCAATATCCATCAAATTATGTAAGTTCATTGGCACCTTTGGAAAGGTAGTCTCACTGGACTCATTTTACAACAAAGGGCAGCCATCTATGGTCCAAGGTTTTAATTCAGTTGACAATTGGAGAGATTATCAAGGTACTGATCTCTTTCATAGAGAAGTTCCCGATTCATCTCAAGGTTCTCATTTAGGCAACCAACTCCTTGGAGGTCCTCAAATAGACCCATTCAATTTTTGAAATTGGTAAAAGGGTAGATGCAATTTTTGAAAGAGTATCCCAATTGAAGAGAAATGGAAATTCTAGTGAGCATAAAGTTATTGCAGATCCAATAGGTGTATCTCCTCTACTAACAAATATAATTGCTTCTAGAGACTTGAGTTTAAATGGAGACTATTTGATCCCAAACATGCCCCAGTCGAGCAGATGAACCAGATGTTGCTTGAGTAAAGAAGATAGTGGTTTATTAAAGCATCTGCATTATCCCACTTGCTATCAATTCTCTCTCTCTCTCTCTCTCTCTCTCTCTAGATTGTCAAGGATTTCTAAAATTACAACTGCAAGTAAGAAAATATTGCATATTGCACGCTTCTATAAGCATGTGAAATATATAATCTATTCAAACTAATTTTTTTGTCTAAAACTGACACAAACCTCCATGGATATTATCATGCTTAACATGATTTTCCAATGTTGTAGATATGCCATTGCCCTACTCTTTTGAGCATTGCAGGGCCTCTAGAATTGGTTTGGTCTGTCTTGGTTGTCTGTTGCCATTAGGTATCATAACATACATAGCTCTTAAACGTTGGGTTAGATATACATTTGGGTACATTTAGATATAAATTGGGTACATTTGGTCTTTCTTGGTTGTCTGTTGCCATTAGGTATCATAACATATATGAGTGTATTTTATCCTTAGGCAGTCACTCATCATCCCACCATCAGTCTACGTAGGATGCATCCATCCTTATGTCAAACATGTCAAATCTAATCTTTTTCTTCAATCATCTAATTTTGGCAAAAGATATTTGTTACATTCATGTTGACATTAGTTCTTTTGGATTTTTTTATATCTTTCTTGGAGTTCTCTTGTTTAGTCTCCTCAAGGTTACCATGATCCTTTATATCATGGTGTGTCATGAATGATGAAACTTGGGACTTGTTTATGGTTTTATTTTCTTTTGTGTGTGGTCTAAATTTGTTCCTTGCACTTCCACATGTGATTCCAATAGTCACATGGTGCACTAGGTCATATCTCTTGCTTGTGTTCTTCCAACACCATTTGCACCAAAGTCCTTTATGGATCTTGTGTGATGCCAGTCTAACAGTTTCTATTTGTCGTGTCATGTCCTATGCACTATTTATGCCACAACCTTGGCTCTTCATACCTTGGCTATTCACTGATGTTGCTAAATCAAAATAAGTGCTTGCTGCATGACAAGCCATTTGCAAGGGTACTCAAGATCCATGATCATTTTTCATCACCATTTTGCTTGCATTTTTATTCACCCATAATTCATCCTAACCTAGTTGCTTTTCCTAATTAAGCCTTTTACCCCCATCCTTGATTATGTCTTGGGGAGGTAAACTATCAGAGCATTTTCATTCTTATCTAGTCTATCTGCATAGTTATCTAATTTGCATATATGTTATATTATGACATTCTCAAGTTTTAATTGTGAGTGAACAATTGATTAACCCCACCACTCTTAGTTGTATTTACCTCCTTTTGGGCCTAACATCTTTGTCACATGATGCCCTATGGATGAGGTTCCCTCTCCTTGTACCTTCATGGATGCTCTAGTCCTCCATATTGGTCCATGTACTAGATGGTGGTTGTGGTACCAATGTTGTCTTTGTCCTTGTCCTAGTACTTGTGGTTGTGCTTGTGCACCCTGATCAATGTCCATCATGGTAACACATCCCTACCCACTATCTCTTCCATATATCTAGGTTACCTATACCCATGGTCTTCCTCCATCTCCCCCTCTATCTTACCTAGCTACTCTTTTCTTGAACACCCTTTGGTAAAGTGTTTCTACCTGTCTTTGTAGCCCCTCATAGGTGATGCTTCCTTTCTCTTCCTCCATAGTGCCACTACCACTGCTCTCCTCAAGCACTGAGCCAACTGGTATGCATCAACCTGGTGTCCTTGTATGTGCACCTCCCTCTTACACATCCATAGGGTAGGAATCCCTATCCTACACATATCTCTTGGTATCATCCTAACCCACCATATTGTATATGCTATAGTCACCCCTAGATTTGTTGGCCTAACACATAGATCCTAGTCAGATGACCTTATCTCAATCCAGTCCCTCACGATCCCTCTCCAATCTAGAGTCCATCCAAACTATCCAACCATCTCCCATATCCAACCAAGGCTCAAACATACACATATTTATTGGTCTCTCAATGCTACTGCTAGTGCCCGCAGCAAAATAAGTACTACTTGTAAGGACTACATTCATTCTCCTTCCCCTTGTCTATCTCCCTTTCCCCTTCTCTCTCTCTCTCTCAACTTCTCCCTCTCTCCTTCTCTCCCTCTCCCTTTTTTATCACCTTCTCCCTCTCTCCCTTTTTCTTGTTTTATATAGCGCGTACGCGCTATGAAAAAGTAAAGACTATCACTCTAGTCTTTAGTTTTACATAGCGCGTGCGTGCTATGAAAAACTAAAGAATATCACTCTAGTCTTAGTTTTACATAGCACGTGTGCGCTATGAAAAAGTAAAGACGAGAGACTTTTAGTTTTGCATAGCGCGCTCGCACTATGCAAAACTAAAAACAATGGTTAAATTGGCCATGAAACTCGTGATTGAGGCCCACTTTTGCTATTTTTGTTTGATTTCTGCATCTTAGCCGACAAGTTTTCTTCTTTTCATGGTGCTAAGTGACAAAAAAACATATTTTGTCAATTTGCACTATTTTATTGTTTAAAAATCAACATCAAATTGCGAAGGTCAATCATTATCAGCGAAATTTATTGATTGAGGTAAGTTTTTTTAGTTTTTTACATGTCAAATGTGAATAAAGAGTGTTTTGGTTTATAATTGGTATGATATATACTTGTTCAATGCATAATTTGATATAATTATAATAAATTTATATTATAATTTATCATATTGTAAGAGGTTTAAATTAGAATTTGACTTATTATTTTACATTTATATTATATTTTTAAAATTGTAATCAATTCATATGTAGAAATCATCATCATGCCAAGGAAACGAGCAAAGAATTTAACATCGGAAGAGCATGAAAGAGACAAAGAGAAGAAAAGGGAAAGAATGAGACAACTTCGTGAACACAAAAAATTAGAAACCATACAAGAAGATTTGTCTTTGGATGAGGAACATGAAACATCAATACAATGTAAAACAGAATTGGAATTGGAAACAAAAAGACAACGAATGAGAAACTTGCGTGCAATGAGACAATTGAATTATGAAAATGCGAGGACATCATCTATGAGTTCCCAAGTTAAAGAGACATCGTCATCCAATGTTGGAGGCACACCAATGTATCATGTTGAAGGCACACCATTGTCTACTTCCAAAGGTGGAGGGACACCAATGTATCACGTTGAAGGCACACCATCGTCTACTTCTGAAGGTGGAGTCACACCAATGTGTCATGTTGAAGGCACACCCTTATATCATGTTGAAGGCACACCATTATCTACATCTGAAGGTGTAGCAACCACATCGTCTCATGTTGATGACACTCAAGATGGTACACAATTCACACATAATGTTTCTGATGCTCCTAGAATTATTTATAGAAAGCCAAAATATTTGATTGATATTGATACTAACATTTTGCAAGCAATGCCTGACAAGATTCCCAAGTGTACTTGTCAAATAAATGCTAATCATATTTGGAGATCATTTTTTGAGAATTTAAACATGACAGGAAGATGTCAACTATTTGTTGAAATGATGAGAAATCTTAAATTTAGGCCCATCATGAAGATTCTTGGGCTAAGAACAATGGATGAGTCTAGTGAAAAATCTATTGTAAAGAATCTAATGACTGCATATGAGAGTGTGGGTTCTACATCACGCATGAAAGATAGTAATGTCACACGTCATGTACTTACATCAACAATAGTAAGCAATCAAATGAAGAAATCTCGACTCATTAGAAAGACAAGCAAAACATTGAAAATAAGTAGAAAGTCTCTAATGAGAGCCCTGAGAAGGCGTAAAAGAGTGAAAGAGCCAAATAGCAATGAGTTATGGGCATTTTCTAGTAGACTACCGCGAAAAGATAAAGCAATTGTTGAAGCTTTGAAATCCTTGATTGAAGAATTTTGGAAGAATAATACACGGGTATCTCCTAATCAAAGAGATGTTGTAAGAAGGAGGATTGGTAGTCGAATTCATGTTCCACATCCAAAACATTTTTTGGATTCAACTCAGACACAATTCTTTTCAAAATTTATGCTTTCGTATCCTCAAATTAAAATTAGTCAGAGATATTTTGAAATGTGTAAACCTTTTTATGTCAAGATAAATCACACATGCACAACTTGTTGTTGTAGGGTACATATTGAATTTTCTAACCATTTTGAAGTTTATAGGGATATATGTGTAGCTTTGCACTCTAACAATGTTTTGCAGGATTGTAACATAAATGTCCCACCTAGATCTTCAAGGGAATTAATATCTACCATTTTATGTGAAAGAGTGGATGGTCAACAATTTTACAAGCTCTCATGCTTGAATGGTACATACATAGATTGCGGAGGTTTGCGACGTTTGCCAATTTGTCAACATATGGAGAGTACGCATGCAATCGGTAATGAAATAGTGGAATTTCAAAAATATAAGACCATGACATACAATCTAAAAGATGGAAAAGAGGCTAAAAGATGTGATTTAGTAATTGAAAAAATTTCAGTGTATCAGTTCATGGACATTTTTTGTAAAAAAGTTATTTATGAGTATGCAAGGCATACACATAGAGCACGATGGTTAGATATGCAATTCAAGTTGTGCAAGGACACATTCCCACTTGAAACCATTGTTTCAGTTGTGGACTTTGCAGAGAACTACACACTTCAACCACAGAATGAGGTGCAAGCAAAGTATTACAACTCTCAACAGGTTGCTATATTTGTTCATATAGCATTCATGCATGCACCAGACAGTACAGAGTAGAACAGGAAGATATTGAGGGAGTATCATTTTTATATCAGCGATGATCGCTCACATTCTACAGAGTTTGTACATGGTTGCTTTCAACTATTTTATGGTCATTTGGCAAATAGGGGCATAAAATATCATCGACATATCATTTGGTCAGATAATTGTGCATCCCAATTCAAGAATTCATGGATGTTTTATTGGTTGTGCAGGATGCATAAGATTACTGGAATTCAATATATGTGGAATTTCACAGAGGCCGGTCATGGAAAGGGAGAGCACGATGGCGCAGGTGCATGTATTAAAAGAGCTTTAGCACGTGAAGAATTAAAGTACACAGAGAAAGCAACATTGTCAAATGTGAGATGTATTGTCCAATGGTGTAATGCTACAATGGGTCCAGGTAATGAAGGTGAGTCTATGGTTCGTAGATTTTTTTGGTTTATGGATGAAACTAACATTGCACCATATGAGGATTGTTGTACATTGACAGGATTGAGTGAGCTACACTCTTTTAGAAGTTGTAATGCAGGTTCATGGAGTATCCACACATGACATATGGCGTGCTTTTGTTCATCATGTGTAGATGAAGATTGGGATGGGTGTGAGTCAAAGGAATGGGTTGACAAATGGTATACACATAGTTTGAGTCCACTTGCCTCCTATCATCCCCATGAATCACTACAACTGACAAAAATGGAATCATCCATTGACTTTGATCGCTTATCTGATCTAGTACAACCAGGTCGGTATTTTCCACATACAAATAATCTCAAATTTAGTACTTTATCATAAATATTTAGTAAACTAATGTCCTCATTATGTTTATATCATTACAGGCCATGTTTTTTCTGTTATTGCACCTGAAGATAATGAAGAAGGGACAGATTATTATTTGTGTCATTGTGTAGAGGCAAAAAAGAAACTGGATCACTCAGTTATCGATGGTGAAGAACTGGAATACCCTATAGGAGCAGTGGTTGTAACTGGTACATGGCTTAGACGGTATGCTATGAAGAACCCTAGGTTGTGGTTGTTTGAGGATTGGGAGACACACAGAAAGATTCTTCATTATTCAAACCTCATCGTTGCATCAAATGTCCACTTAATCAGATATGGGGGAAGACCACAAAATAAAACTCTTTGGAAGGTTCTTGAGTCAAACCACGAGGCAATACTTGAGACAATCAAGGGTAGGGCAGACCCAATTGGTACATTGGACTAAATGGAGATACAAAATATCGTAACATGTCAAATTTATATAGCATTGTAAATTGGGTGGATTGTAAATTGCTCATGCATTACCCCGTATGTATAACAAGAAGTTTGTAGCATTTAATGACCATCCTTTACTTCATTCTCTCCTTTCATACCATCTTGATGCAGAGCTCTCCACTATCACCTTAAATACGCTAACTCAACTTGAGGATTCAACAAGTAACTTGGAATCAACTCAAGGAATTAGTCCTATTCAAAAACCAAATGGAGTTCTCTGACTTTTTGACTAGGCCAATTATGGTGCAGGGCACCCTCCACTAGTAGAAATTTGTGTTGCTTTGTTAGTGTTTGTAATAAATAGGATGGATATGTATAGATCATCTTAATTTTGGTTTGGAATCCTAATGTGTGATCAAAGATCTTTTGGCAAAGTTATAAGCCTAAGATACCTTAGGTCACAGGGTTCACCTAGATAGTGACAAATTGCTAGGTTAGATTTGTGAGGTTTTAAAGGTTAATTAGCCTAGGAAATTGGCATGCAAGTCTAGTTTGCTATGGTATGATTGTAAAAAGAACAAATCAAGAGTTGTTTCAGAGTCCTTAGGTCATATGAGGACCATCTACATGCTTGGGAGTGGTCAGGAAGTCCACTGGTGAAGAGTTCTAACTAAAGGCCAGGTTTAGGAGTAGGAAATTGGCGTGCAGGTCTAGTTTGCTATGGTATGGTTGTAAAGGGAATAAACCAAGAGTTTTTTCAGAGTCCTTAGGTCATATGAGGACCATCTACATGCTTTGGAGTGGTCAGGAAGTCCACTGGTGAAGATTTCTAACTAAAGGCTAGGTTTAGGCCTAGGAAATTGGTGTCCAGGTATAGTTTGATATGGTATGGTTGTAAAAGTAACAAACCAAGAGTTGTTTCAGAGTTCTTAGGTCATATGAGGACCATCTACATGTTTGGAAGTGGTCAGGAAATCCACTGGTGAAGAGTTCTAACTAAACGCTAGGTTTAGGCTTAGGAAATTGGCGTACAGGTCTAGTTTGCTATGGGATGATTGTAAAGGGAATGAACCAAGAGTTGTTTCAGAGTCATTAGGTCATATGAGGACCATCTGGATACTTGGGAGTGGTCAGGAAGTCCGCTGGTGAAGAGTTCTAACTAAAGGTCAGGTTTAGGCGTAGGAAATTGGTGTGTAGTTCTAGTTTGCTATGGTATGGTTGTAAAAGGAACAAACCAAGACTTTTTTCAGACTCCTTAGGTCATATGAGGACCATCTACATGCTTGGGAGTGGTCAGGAATGTTGGAAACAATTGTCTAAAGGAAATTGCTACTCAAATTATGTATTGTCTTTGATGTCACACAATGTCATAGTCTGCAGCAATCAGTTCCTACCAAGCTCAGTCGGTCTGCCAGAAAGGAAGATTAATGCTTACCGAGTCCACTCGGTTATCAAAGAAAATTTAGTGTTTACTAAGTTCAGTCGGTCATCAAAAGGAAATTCAGTGTTTACTGAGTTCAGTCGGTCGTCAAATGAAATTCAGTGTTTACCGAGTTCAGTCGGTCGTCAAAGGAAATTCAGTGTTTACCAAGTTTAGTCGGTTGTCAAAGGAAATTTAGTGTTTACCGAGTTCAGTCGGTCATCAAAGGAAATTCAGTGTTTACCAAGTTCAGTCAGTTATCGAAGGTAAAGGATTGTCGGTGTTTACCGAGTTCCCTTGGTCTCCGAAAGATTGTAGAAAGTTATGGTCACCGAGCACTGTCGGCCCTTGAAGGATTTTTGCAAATAGAGTTTTCTTAATTCAGCCGACTGTTATACTAAATAATGTCGATTTGACAAATCTAAAATCATATAAATAAAAGGTCAAATGTGAAAAATAAACAAGAAATATAGCAGAAGATTTACAGAAGAAAGACAGGAAAGGTGTGTGCGAATTTGTGAAGGATGTTCAGATATCCTTAAGGTGCAGCAGAGATTTATTCGATCAGGAAGGATCACACTTATGTAGAACAGAGATCTGTAATCAGCAAGGTAGTTGCATTATTATACAAGTCATTTTTCATTGTTACCTTCTTATCATTGTAACAGTGAATTCTAAATCTCTTAACCGAGTTAGTTTAACAACCATATTGTAAATCCTCTAACAAGGTGACAATTCCATTGAATTCTTTTCAAGACCTCTTACCAAGCCACTCCTAGCAGGGTGATTAAATCCTCTAACAAGGTCACACCTAACAGTGTGTTTTGTAACCTTTTACCGGGTTAGCTTCTAACCGAGCATCACTTCAAAAAAGTGAAAATCAGTATCTAGATACATTGGTGGTTTTTTCCCATATTGGGTTTCCACGTTAAATCTTGTGTCTCTTGTGTTCTTAATTGCTATCTTAATCATACACTAGTGCTGATGAATATCTAAAAGATAATTTTGCTAATACTTTCTGCATCTTCAAAGTTACTGCAATCTATTTACCGAGTGCTAAAACAGATAACATTTTTAAGATATCCTAAGGGATCTGGAAAGAAATAATTATGAAGTGTTTTATGGTTGACTGATTCACCCCCCCCTCTCAGTCACTTCATCCATATTCCATCAAGGAAGTCCACTGGTGAAGAGTTCTAACTAAAGGCTAGGTTTAGGCCTAGGAAATTGGCGTGCAGGTCTAGTTTGATATGGTATGGTTGTAAAAGTAACAAACTAAGACTTTTTCAGAGTTCTTAGGTCATATGAGGACCATCTACATGCTTTGGAGTGGTCAGCAAGTCCATTGGTGAAGAGTTTCAACAATAAGTCACTTTTAGGCCTAGTTTCCCTAAAGCCAAAAAGACATTGAACTTTGATTAAGTGTCTAACTTTGCAAAGGGAGTTTATTGGGATATAAACTCACTTAATTGATTTTGTTACACCATCCTAAGAGATTGGGAATACCCATAAGTCATTATAGGTGATTGGTGAATTGTGGGAGTCAAGTGAAGGGCACACTACTTTTCGGCTGTCACCTCTGCATTAAATTAGGTCTGTGTCCAAGGTGAGTGTTAGGTTGTGCTGGAGTGGAGTTGGAAAATAAGGCTTTGGAATGTTAAATAACTTCCAAATGGGTGTCTAAAAATATCCTGATTGTGTCAAGATACCAAGTTGTGAATAAGTTAGAGTGGAAAATCGAGGTTGAGAAAGCTACAAGGAAAAGTGCGTGCAGGTCTAGTTCACTATAGTACGGTCTTAATGGGAATGAACCAGTTGTTATTTCAGAGGCCTTAGGTCAAATAAGGACTATTTACATGCTTGGGATTGGTTAGGAAGTCCACTGGTGAAGAGTTTCAGCAATAAGTCACTTTTAGGCCTACTTTCCCTAAAGCCAAAAAGACATTGAACTTTGATTAAGTGTTTAACTTTGTGAAGGGAGTTTATTGGGATAGAAACTCACTTAATTGATTGTGTTACACCATCCTAAGAGATTGGGAATACCCTTAAGTCATTACAGGTGATTGGTGAATTGTGGGAGTCAAGTGAAGGGCACACTACTTTTCGGCTGTCACCTCTGCATTAAATTAGGTCTATCTCCAAGGTGAGTGTTAGGTGGTGTTGGAGTGGAGTTAGAAAACAAGGCTTTGGGATCTTAAATAAATTTTAAATGGGTGTCTAAAAATATCTTGATTGTGTCAAGATACCAAGTTGTGAAGAAGTTAGAGTGGAAAATTGAAGTTGAGAAGGCTACAAGAAAATTGTCATGCAGGTCTAGTTTGCTATGGTATAGTTGTAAAGGGAACAAACCAAGAGTTGTTTCAGAGTCCTTAGGTCATATGAGGACCATCTACATGCTTGGGAGTGGTCAAGAAGTCCACTGGTGAAGAGTTCTATTTAAAAGCTAGGTTTAGGCATAGGAAATTGGCGTGCAGGTCTAGTTTGCTATGGTATGGTCATAAAGGGAACAAACCAATAGTTGTTTCAGAGTCCTTAGGTCATATGAGGACCATCTACATGCTTAGGAGTGGTCAGGAAGTCCACTGGTGAAGATTTCTAACTAAAGGCCAGGTTTAGACCTAGGAAATTGGTGTGCAGGTCTAGTTCGCTATGGTATGGTTGTAAAGGGAACAAACCAAGAGTTGTTTCAGAGTCTTTAGGTCATATGAGGACCATCTACATGCTTGGGAGTGGTCAGGAAGTCCACTGGTGAAGAGTTCTAACTAAAGGCTAGGTTTAGGCCTAGAAAATTAGCGTGCAGGTTTAGTTTGATATGGTATGGTTGTAAAAATAACAAACTAAGAGTGTTTTCAAAGTTCTTAGGTCATATGAGGACCATCTACATGCTTTGGAGTGGTCAGGAAGTCCATTGGTGAAGAGTTTCAGCAATAAGTCACTTTTAGGCCTAGTTTCCTTAAAGCCAAAAAGATATTGAGCTTTGATTAAGTGTCTAACTTTGCAAAGGGAGTTTATTGGGATAGAAACTCACTTAATTGAATGTGTTACACCATCCTAAGAGATTGGAAATAACCATAAGTCATTATAGGTGATTGGTGAATTGTGGGAGTCAAGTGAAGGGCACACTACTTTTCAGCTGTCACCTCTGCATTAAATTAGGTCTGTGTCCAAGGTGAGTGTTAGGTTATGCTAAAGTAGAGTTGGAAAACAAAGCTTTGGGATGTTAAATATCTTTGAAATGGGTGTCTAAAAATATCCTGATTGTGTCAAGATACCAAGTTGTCAATAAGTTAGAGTGAAAAATTGAGGTTGAGAAGGCTACAAGAAAAAGTGCGTGCAGGTCTAGTTCACTATAGTACAGTCTTAATGGGAATGAACCAGTTATTATTTCAGAGGCCTTAGGTCAAATGAGGACTATTTACATGCTTGGGATTGGTCAGGAAGTCCACTGGGGAAGAGTTTCAGCAATAAGTCACTTTTAGGCCTAGTTTCTCTAAAGCCAAAAAGACATTGAACTTTGATTAAGTGTCTAACTTTGCGAAGGGAGTTTATTGGGATAGAAACTCACTTAATTGATTGTGTTACACCATCCTAAAAGATTGGGAATACCCTTAAGTCATTACAGGTGATTGGTGAATTATGGGAGTCAAGTGAAGGGCACACTACTTTTCGGCTGTCACCTCTACATTAAATTAGGTCTGTGTCCAAGGTGAGTGTTAGGTTGTGCTGTAGTGGAGTTAGAAAAAAAAGGCTTTGGGATGTTAAATAAATTCCAAATGGGTGTCTAAAAATATCCCGATTGTGTCAAGATACCAAGTTGTGAATAAGTTATAGTGGAAAATTGAGGTTGAGAAGGCGACAAGGAAAAGTGCATGCAGGGCTAGTTCACTATGGTACGGTCTTGATGGCAATGAACCAGTTGTTATTTCAGAGGCCTTAGGTCAAATGAGGACCATTTACATGCTTAGGATTGGCCAGGAAGTCCACTGGTGAAGAGTTTCAGCAATAAGTCACTTTTAGGCCTACTTTCCCTAAAGCCAAAAAGACATTGAACTTTGATTAAGTGTCTAACTTTGGGAAGGGAGTTTATTGGGATAGAAAATCACTTAATTGATTGTGTTACACCATCCTAAGAGATTGGGAATACCCTTAAGTTATTACAGGTGATTGGTGAATTGTGGGAGTCAAGTGAAGGGTACACTACTTTTCGGCTATCACCTCTGCATTAAATTAGGTCTATCTCCAAGGTGAGTGTTAGGTGGTGTTGGAGTGGAATTTGAAAACAAGGCTTTGGGATCTTAAATAACTTCTAAATGGGTGTCTAAAAATATCTTGATTGTGTCAAGATACCAAGTTGTGAAGAAGTTAGAGTGAAAAATTGAAGTTGAGAAAGCTACAAGAAAATTAGCGTGCAGGTCTAGTTTGCTATGGTATGGTTGTAAAGGGAAAAAACCAAGAGTTTTTTCAGAGTCCTTAGGTCATATGAAGACCATCTACATACTTGGGAGTGGTCAAGAAGTCCACTGGTGAAGAGTTCTATTTAAAAGCTAGGTTTAGGCATAGGAAATTAGCGTGCAGGTCTAGTTTTCTATGGTATGGTCGTAAAAAGAATAAACCAATAGTTTTTTCAGAGTCCTTAGGTCATATGAGGACCATCTACATGCTTGAGAGTGGTCAAGAAGTCCACTGGTGAAGATTTCTAACTAAAGGCCAGGTTTAGGCCTAGGAAATTGGCGTGCAGGTCTAGTTTGCTATGGTATGGTTGTAAAGGGAACAAACCAAGAGTTTTTTCAGAGTCCTTAGGTCATATGAGGACCATCTACATGCTTGGGAGTGGTCAGGAAGTCCACTGGTGAAGAGTTCTAACTAAAGGCTAGGTTTAGGCCTAGAAAATTGGCGTGCAGGTCTAGTTTGATATGGTATGGTTGTAAAAGTAACAAACTAAGAATTTTTTCAGAGTTCTTAGGTCATATGAGGACCATCTACATGCTTTGGAGTGGTCAAAAAGTCCATTGGTGAAGAGTTTCAGCAATAAGTCACTTTTAGGCCTAGTTTCCCTAAAGCCAAAAAGACATTGAACTTTGATTAAGTGTCTAACTTTGCAAAGGGAGTTTATTGGGATAGAAACTCACTTAATTGACTGTGTTACACCATCCTAAGAGATTGAGAATACCCATAAGTCATTACAGGTGATTGGTGAATTGTGGGAGTCAAGTGAAGGGCACACTACTTTTCAGCTGTCACCTCTGCATTAAATTAGGTCTGTGTCCAAGGTGAGTGTTAGGTTGTGATAGAGTGGAGTTGGAAAACAAAGCCTTGGGATGTTAAATAACTTTGAAATGGGTGTCTAAAAATATCCTGATTGTGTCAAGATACCAAGTTGTGAATAAGTTAGAGTGGAAAATCGAAGTTGAGAAGGCTACAAGGAAAAGTGTGTGCAGGTCTAGTTCACTATAGTATGGTCTTAAATGGAATGAACCAGTTGTTATTTCAGAGGCCTTAGGTCAAATAAGGACTATTTACATACTTGAGATTGGTCAGGAAGTCCACTGGTGAAGAGTTTCAGCAATAAGTCACTTTTAGGCCTACTTTCCCTAAAGCCAAAAAGACATTGAAGTTTGATTAAGTGTCTAACTTTGCGAAGGGAGTTTATTGGGATAGAAACTCACTTAATTGATTGTGTTACACCATCCTAAGAGATTGGGAATACCCTTAAGTTATTACAGATGATTGGTGAATTGTGGGACTCAAGTGAAGGGCACACTATTTTTCGGCTGTCACCTCTACATTAAATTAGGTCTGTGTCCAAGGTGAGTGTTAGGTTGTGCTGTAGTGGAGTTAGAAAAAAAAGCTTTGAGATGTTAAATAAATTCCAAATGGGTGTCTAAAAATATCCTGATTGTGTCAAGATACCAAGTTGTGAATAAGTTATAGTGGAAAATCAAGGTTGAGAAGGTGACAAGGAAAAGTGCATGCAGGTCTAGTTCACTATAGTATGGTGTTGATGGCAATGAACTAGTTGTTATTTCTAAGGCCTTAGGTCAAATGAGGACCATTTACATGCTTGGGATTGGCAAGGAAGTCCACTGGTGAAGAGTTTCAGCAATAAGTCACTTTTAGGCCTAGTTTCCCTAAAGCCAAAAAGACATTGAACTTTGATTAAGTGTCTAACTTTGTGAAGGGAGTTTATTGGGATAGAAACTCACTTAATTGATTGTGTTACACCATCCTAAGAGATTGGGAATAGCCTTAAGTCATTACAGGTGATTGGTGAATTGTGGGACTCAAGTGAATGGCACACTACTTTTCGGCTGTCACCTCTGCATTAAATTAGGTCTGTCTCCAAGGTGAGTGTTAGGTGGTGTTGGAGTGGAGTTGAAAAACAAGGCTTTGGGATCTTAAATAACTTCTAAATGGGTGTCTAAAAATATCTTGATTGTGTCAAGATACCAAGTTGTGAAGAAGTTAGAGTGGAAAATCAAAGTTGAGAAGGCCACAAGAAAATTGTCGTGCATGTCTAGTTTGCTATGGTATGGTTGTAAAGGGAACAAACCAAAAATTGTTTCAGAGTCTTTAGGTCATATGAGGACCATCTACATGCTTGGGAGTGGTCAAGAAGTCCACTGGTGAAGAGTTCTATTTAAAAGCTAGGTTTAGGCATAAGAAATTAGCATGCAGGTCTAGTTTGCTATGGTATGGTCGTAAAGGGAACAAACCAATAGTTATTTCAGAGTCCTTAGGTCATATGAGGACCATCTACATGCTTGGGAGTGGTCAGGAAGTCCACTGGTGAATATTTCTAACTAAAGGCTAGGTTTAGGCCTAGGAAATTGGTGTGCAGGTCTAGTTTGCTATGGTATGGTTGTAAAGGGAAAAAAACAAGAGTTTTTTCAAAGTCCTTAAGTCATATGAGGACCATCTACATGCTTCAGAGTGGTCAGGAATTCCACTGGTGAAGAGTTCTAACTAAAGGCTAGGTTGAGGCTTAGGAAATTGGTGTGCAGGTCTAGTTTGCTATGGGATGATTGTAAAGGGAACAAATCAAGAGTTTTTTCAGAGTCCTTAGGTCATATGAGGACCATCTGGATGCTTGGGAGTGGTCAGGAAGTCCACCGGTGAAGAGTTCTAACTAAAGGCCAGGTTTAGGCCTAGGAAATTGGTGTGCAGGTCTAGTTTGCGATGGGATGATTCTAAAGGAAACAAACTAAGAGTTGTTTCAGAGTCCTTAGGTCATATGAGGACCATCTACATGTTTGGAAGTGGTCAGGAAATCCACTGGTGAAGAGTTCTAACTAAATGCTAGGTTTAGGCCTAGGAAATTGGGGTGCAAGTCTAGTTTACTATGGGATGATTGTAAAGGGAATGAACCAAGAGTGGTTTCAGAGTCCTTAGGTCATATGAGGACCATCTGGATGCTTGGGAGTGGTCAGGAAGTCCGCTGGTGAAGAGTTCTAACTAAAGGCCAGGTTTAGGCGTAGGAAATTGGCGTGCAGTTCTAGTTTTCTATGGTATGGTTGTAAAGGGAACAAACCAAGACTTTTTTCAGACTCCTTAGGTCATATGAGGACCATCTACATGCTTGGGAGTGTTTAGGAAGTCCACTAGTGAAGATTTCTAACTAAAGGCTAGGTTTAGGCCTAAGAAATTAGCGTGCAGGTCTAGTTTGCTATGTTATGGTTGTAAAAGGAACAAACTAAGAGTTTTTTTAGAGTCCTTAGGTCATATGAGGACCATCTACATGCTTCAGAGTGGTCAGGAAATCCACTGGTAAAGAGTTCTAACTAAAGGCTAGGTTTAGGCCTAGTGTCCCTAAA
This sequence comes from Chamaecyparis obtusa, assembly GCA_027943335.1. Taxonomy (NCBI): domain Eukaryota; kingdom Viridiplantae; phylum Streptophyta; class Pinopsida; order Cupressales; family Cupressaceae; genus Chamaecyparis; species Chamaecyparis obtusa. The sequence continues at coordinate 554,536 of BSBK01001327.1, read as the reverse complement.
GCCAAAACGGTATTGAAGTTTGATTGTTTTGGGTTTGGAACAGAATTGTGGGTGATATAATAACATCATAACATCATTTTTCATCTATATTGAATGATTATATAATCTATTTTGCTTCAAATTTGGAAAGTTGCTGTAGGTGGTCATTTTGGTGCATTGAAATAACTCTATTTTGGTCTTTTTGATGATATAATGGGTCATTCAATGAATTTAAATAATTTTTTTCATTGAATGGACCCTATGTAACATATGTATGATGTTACTAACCATTTGGATGTAGGATAAGTTATTTTAGTGGGTGTACACCATGACGAAGAGTGGGAAAATGATACAAAATTGATGCCACAAGTGTAGCAGCAAAGGATCTGCCTTAACAAGGGTATAATTTTATTTGAAATAGTAGAAGTATATGTCAAATGAAAGGTGAATCCACAAGGAGGAGTTATGAAAATGAGTTTTGAGTTGTTTTTAATAAGGCCCTAGTTTTGAAGGCCTAGAGGGAGCAATTTGGGGCTTTTGGGTATAGAAAGCCTATAGGATCCAATTGACTTCAAATTTCTCTAATTGGGACCATATTAGCACTCTATGAAAAGTGGCAAGGTTTGGTGTTAAGTTTTTAATAGGGTTCCTTTGTAAAAGTGACCTATTACGTCTAGGAAGGAAAGTGGAGCAGCAGTTTTTGGGGGTTGTGTTCCAAATTAACCCTACCTAATTTTGAGATATGTTTTGTAAAACCATAAAAGGTATCTGAATATGTAATTTATTTTGGAAGTTTTTTGGGAAAACTAAGAGTTATTTGGGAAAAACTCGCTGGTTAAGACTACAAGGATAGAGAGCCTAGAGTGTGGATTGAGGGTAAGATCTTGGAGTAGGACTTCAAGAACCACTTGAACATTGTTAGATTCATATTTTAAGCCATATTGAATCCCTATAATAGTAAGGTAGTTGGGAGAAGTCAGATTGATAGGTTAGTGGCATATTGGCACTTGGGGCCACTTGGGTAAGGAACACCTTTGAGGAAACCAAGAAAACTTTATTTATAAAATAACCCCAATCTAACCTACCTATTTGCATCAAATTTTCAACCAAGCTATAAACAAATTATTGAAGCATTAGTATCTGGATTTGTTAGAATTTCTTTAAAAAATTATCATTGCAAGAACAAGAGCCACTTAGGCTTCTTACATATTATATTTATACATTTATGCATTCATTTCATTAATTTTGTTATTATTACGGTTAAGGAATTGACTTTTATTGAGGACAGTGACTGGCATTTGTAGCACAGTTAGTAAGTTAAACATACAAGCATAACTATAAGGCATGGGAAATTTACAAAGCAAAGACATGAACATAAACATAATTTAGTATACATCAATACACCAAACACATGAATTGCATACCTAAAACATAAAAAATATATATTCGTAGGGCATGAAGTCAAATATATATGTCCAATAATGTCATACATTGAATATATTCAATAAAACTAGCTTCCTCAAAGCCAAATGGATGTACAACGTATCACTGATACAATATACAAAAAATATGTCCACTAATGCCATATAGGTATACAATCCATATCCCTAATCTAGTCCTTTCCTGCTAGGGGAAGAAAACAAATCCTGAGCTGTCTTCAATCGTTGCGTCGATGGAGATGCAGTGGATGCCATAGTCTTCCAAGTGTGCTCACTCATCCTCCTATCTAGACTCTTTTGTAGCTCAACCTGATAAAAAATAAAATTAGATAGAGATAACTAATATACATCAAAATTGAATTATACAATGACATAAAATTGAATATTGGCTTACTGCTAGCAGATAGTCACTATGTTCATCCACCGAAGGTGCATCCTGGCGATCTGGAGTCATAAGTCCCTACAACAATGATCAAAATAATAATTAAAATACATACATGGATATCATTATAAAATTCAATACAAACTATTAAAATAACAATTAAAGTTAAGTGATCTCTTTCATACCTCAATCAGTGCTTCAGAACTAGCTACTGCTGCAGCTACTCCGCGATCCAAAGTATCACAGACAGAAGGAGGAGTCTCTGATGTCAAAAGCTGAAAATGAAACAAAAAAATTAAATTATGTAGTTATCAAGATTACATATATTTTTTACAACCCTACTAATGAGTAAATGATACCTCTGTGAAGGTTCCACCGCGTCCTCCGGTGTGTGGCGGCGAAGTGTAAAAGGGGACATTAGGATCATTGCCACTTCCACCGCCACCATCACTGTCACTGACACTCTTGCCCTAAATTTTCATCATAAACAATAGATACTACAAATTAAATAGTTATTCTTTTATAAATGAAATATGATCAAAGCAATTTCATGAACTTGGAAATATTTACCTGTGTGTCAATGCCAAATGTCATATTTAGAAAGCTATCGGTCATAAATCCAGGATCATCTTCCTCTCTCTCGCCAGTATCATATGTGCAAAAGCATCCACATGACCGACAAATATGGCCCCTCGAGGATTGACCATGGTCACCCTCAACTAAAGGAGTGGCACACTGATTGAGAGTCTATGTCAGAGCACTAATTGCACCTAGTGTGTCTGTCTCTACATGTTCCTTCACAGCAGAAGGAATACTAACATGATCTGCCTGTGGCTTGCCAATAACAGGCCTAGGTGCATTAGGGTCACAATGTGCCCCTTCTCGATCAAATGATGACCCCCCTCCTCTACCCTGAGAATCTAGAATGTCAAAATAATTTGGCACCTCTTTGAGTACAAACTCACAATAGAGTTTCCTCAAAAAATATATAGGAACTTCATGATTGTTACAAGGAGGCGCATCAAAGACCATCCACCATCTATCCCAAAAATTGTTTTTAATGTCTTCATTTGTGCACCAATGAATTGGGAACCTCTTTGTTGTAGTTCTAAGAGTATTTGCGTCCCCTGGTTTTTTAAATAGCAAACAAATGTCATCTTTTGTGATTTTTTTCTTCTTTATGTCGGCATAAGATAATTTATTTGCATAATATCTTTTTTGTTCTTCTCTTTTATCCTGCCATATATTAAGTTGCCCACTAACCGCGCTTACATGGGTCAAGATTGTTTCTAATGATTTTGCAAGACTTTTTCATCCCGGATTTGTACCTCTAGAATCTTTTAACCTACTAATTAAAGATTTTAATTCTTTTTGCCCTTTTTCAATTTGGTTCATCAAATTTTCTTGGATTCCAGGAGGAGTTTTCTCAATTGTTGGAGGAGGCAATTCAGGTTCATTTTGTTCTTCATGAGGAGATGGAGGGTTTGGAGGAGGGTTTGGTGGAGGGTTTGGTGGAGGGAGATTATTTCTTCCTGAAAATTAAAAAAATTACATTTTAAAATCTTCACTATACAAAGAATTTAAACAAAAATAAATTGCAAAAAAATTGAAATTTTAAAATAAATAAGAGGCATAAGTTGTAGAAACACTTACCTCTTCTTCTCAATCGACTTCATTGACGCGGTGGAGCCATTTGATCAATGGATGAAGGAAAATAATAGCAGCAGGTGGAAGGCGTGCGCGCTTTGGGAGGTTTTCTTCACTGCACACGCGGGTTTGAGAAAGCAAAATGAGTTTTGGGCTTTCTCAAACCCGCGTTTGCCATTTATATTGGCTTTTTCAAAGCACATGCGCGCTATAGTGCGCATGCACTTTGTTTTCGATTGCCCAAGCCTAAGGCTTGGGCAACCCAAGCCATAAGGCGTGTGCGCTATAGCGCGCACGCACTTTAGTGCGTATGCACTATGTGCGATGGGGGGCCAAAAAGAAAAGTGGCATCTTTTTGGTCCCCCATCTTTGTGCATATACCCTTCATGCTGTAATACCCCAAAAATGGGCTATAAGTTCATTAACCTCCTACATCGACAAATCGAACAAAATCGACATCAAAGTCCTAACCTAAGGTACATCTAACATCATCGAATCATAATTGATTATCTTAAATTTTGCATCGGGGAATATTCCTAGTAATATTCCTAATTATCTTAATTATCTTTAATTTAATGATTATTTGGCGATAAATCACATTTATCCTAAGTTTGATTAATTGAATATTTTCATATTTAATTAATTAGATTTATATTTGCCACTTAATTGTGTAATTAAATTTAATTCTATCTAATACTAATTGTATTATTTAATTTTGACAATAAATCAAAATTCTTATCTTTAATTGATTAAATTCTTATTTAATTAATTAAAGCATGTTGTCATTATTTAATAATATAATTTTTAATAAAAGTTTGGTAAAATAGTTAATTAAACCATAAATTAATTATTTTATTTCAAAAATCAGTTAAGTTGAGGATAAATCACTTTATTTATTTATTTAATTCTTAATTATTATGCATATTCAAAAGAAACAGTTAAACTCTAAATCAGAAAATCAATGCAAGTTATTGACTTTTTGGAACTCAACATCCTTTTGGAGTTCAAAAAGTTGATCTAAACTCTAATTTGAGTTAAAAAGCTATTTTTGCATGTTTTTGCATGATTTTGAGAATTAACTATCTTTCATGATCAGATAACTCAAAAATCAAGATGAGTTAATTTGAGTGATTTATGGCTTTTATCCATGCACCTCCAAAGCCCTGGATTTCTATAAAACAAGGCTCAACTCTTCATAATTCGTCTCTCAATCATCTCTCAAATTTGCATCCAAGCATCTCATAGTTTGCACAATCACACTGGAGAATTAGAATTGAAGAATCAAAGCTCTTGCGAATTGACATCTTTGTGAGATCAATCTTATTTTTTTTACATTCATATTTCATATCATTGTTAGATTAGCATAGCATATCAGTTTTCATATAGATTAATTTCATATCAATTTTTCATTCATTCTTATTGCATAGAAAATATCAAAAATATAGATTAATTGCATTCAATTTCATATCCATCTTTTGCATTCAAATCTTTCATTTAGGTGTCATCTAGGTCACTGATCTCGATTACAATCTGAGAACATTAATCTCGCACCTACTAGAAGGCAGTAAATCACTTGGTTAGATAGCTTTCAATTTTGCACGATTTTGATTATAGCTAACCTCTAATGTTTTACTGAGTGTTGTGTCTACAGATCAGGTACAATTTTTACACACACATTTCTGGCACCCACCGTGGGGCAACCCACCTTTGCATGCTGGTTTTGATTTTTTTGGGAGCTAAAACCCCAAAGTTTCAAAGATTTAATTTTATCTCCCAAAAGGCTTGGAATTTTGGTCTGAAATTTTTTTTTCAAGTTGATGACATGTCAGGGAAGCTACAATAAAAAATTTAGAACTTTATGAGATGTTTTGAATTTTTAATAATTTTTTCTTGAAATTCCAGAAAAAATTAATATCTAATGCAAATCAGCATATTTTTTAGAAATTTTTATATTTTCAGAAAGCTCTTTAAATTTTATAGGGGGTTCATTCTTTATTTTTTAAATTTGGACATGATATCATAGCTCAAATAGTCAATTTACAAAAACTAGTCTATTTTGATAAAATGGGTCTCTAGGGCACAAATGAAGAGATTTTTCTAAAAATTTTGCATTTTTGAAAATCTTTCTATTTTTTAGTAGGGGTCTCTATTCTAAATTTCTATTTTTGTTGCCAAAATCATATCAAAAAAATTAGATCTTGTTGACTAGGTCAAATGCAGTGCAAAAAACTTAAAATTTTGTGATGGGTATGCACTTATTTTTCATATGATTCAATGCATGATATGAGTTGTCATTTGGATTAATTTTTAGTTATTATTACTCCTAACAATTGATTTTTAGATCTAACCCTAGGGTTTTCATAAGTTGAATATACCTTGCATATCTTGTTTGCTTGTTGGCTTGTTGGAGAGTTCGTAGCTTGCTTACATGGTAAAGCTCAACAAAAATTGCTAAATATTAGGTAAAATCTACTAAGCGCATTGCAAGGATCACGAGGTATTCTCCTTATTCTGAAAACATTTCGATTTGGACTTAAAATAAATCTCTCACGTGTCAAGCTTGTGTGCATCATTTCATGCTTTTGATCTATTTCTACACACTTGCATAATTTGATACTAGGTTGTGATCCCTTAAGGATTCATTAAGTAGTCTTAGGATACTTGTGATTGATTTTGATTGCTATCTTGGGTTATTGGACTCGCTAATCCGCCGGCCCCTCATTTCCACCCCGTGGTTGCAATCTCAGCGCCATAAAGGGGAGGGGTCAACAGGACAGAAGCGTTAAGTGTTCCACTTGGCAACCCTTTTGTGCTTTTAAGAACTCACTTGTTTTCTAATTTGGGGACTCATTTTTAGCTTGTGTGAGGTGTTAAGTGTTCCACTTTGTGGACTCATCTCATATTCACTTTAAGCGTTAAGTGTTCCTCTTTCTACTTTTTGGATGCTTTTGGTAGATTTACTTTCGGAACATACATCTGTGCTCACATAGTAATTAGGCCCTATGAACACTATTCATGATTCTTGAGAGATTGGATTCCTAGCGAAATCCTTCCTTGACGATGGAATCCTTGTAGGTAGGGAGGATACTTAGTGCGTTTCACATTCAACTTGGTTAGTGCATCTTCTCTTATTGATCGACACATTCTCTCTCCGGAGAGGTTGATAGATCACGTAAGGTTGATATCACGAGCTTTGGTGAATCAAAATTGGTTAGTGTGTCTTCTCTTATTGATTGATACATTCTCTCCTCGGAGAGGTTGATAGATCATGTGGAGTTGATATCATAGACCTTGGTGGAACAAAACTTTGTCTTAGCATGTCGAATTAATCTGCTTGTTTTGTTTGGGTTAAAAGTGAAGAGGTGTCAAAACCTTGAATCTGGAGCCAAGTCCCCTTGTGGTATACTATTGTGAGTCATCTTTAGAGAGGGTTAACCATAGCGGACAATCCCTTCACAGGGCAAACTGCGTTGACGAAACCTCAAGCGGTAATAGCCATTTTTGCCATGGTAGTGACAGCCGCTATATAAATGTCCTTGTGGAAGAAATCTCCACGGGTATGGTTCATTGTTGGGTTGTCAGATCTCCCTAGCAGCTCTTGAAGATTAAGTTCTCAGACTGTGTCAAAACCCTGGTGCGTCGGGATTGGAGTTCACCCCTTTGAATCATAAAAGTTGCAGAGTCAAACCATTACTAAAAACCCTAGAGAGGCCAATTTTTGATTCTCAGGTATATGTGTGTTATTGCAAAACTTTTCAGAACATACACAATTAGTACTCTCAGGGATTAGCACAATTTGGTCACTTGATTGTTCATGCGCAAAGTTGCTTTTGCCCTTATTCATTATTTTCAGACCTGCTTGGAATCACTTGCTTGCTGTTCTGCGTGCTTATTTATCTACTTGGCTATTAAAAATGATCAAATCTGATATAACCTTCAAAATCTGAAGAGTACAATTTGCAAACAATCCAAAATTGAAGACCTTAAATTTTGCAAAAATTGATGTAAAATCTTTCTGGAGTCAAAAGTCATTTCAGGAAGTCAAAAGTAGTACGAGTTTTGTCAAGTGTCATTTCAGTATTACCCAACTATCCTATGACTTTTGCAACTATCGTTTCATTTCTACCCAACTGTCGTACGAGTCTGCAGAGTGTCGTTTGAAAAAAATTTGAGAGAGTTGTCAGAAATTGTCAAATTGCAAGATATCCAATGTTTCCAGCCTAGTTCCAGAATCTGTCAAAAATATCATTGTGTCAGGAATAGAGCAATAGCTATTGAGAATCAGTACACATGTCTCAAAGAATTAGTACACAAGAGGAAGAAGCTCTAATCACTGCTATGATGAAGCAGCTGCAAGCTATGCAAGTCCAACTTGACAAACTTGAGAAAGAGAAGGAATCTAAAAAGTTCTCCATAGAATCTCTATACTCTTTTCCATTTGATAAAGACTTGTACATGTCACCATGCCCCTGAAAAAAAATTGAGCAATATGATACCTCTTCCACGAAGAGTGACACATCTAGCTTTGAAGACTATGATGACTATGACGACAGACAATGTAATGATACCTATGACACCTCTGTTCCTAAGAGTCCTCCTCATCGTCCATTCCTGCTTACTACAAATAGGCCATCACATTGGATAGATCATGAGGGTGATCCATATGATTCTAATTATGAAAGAGACTTTGATGATTTCTATGCACAATACCTAGATGATCCATCTATTTCACTTGAGGAAGAGAAAGTTTACCACGCTGATTATAAACATGCATACTATAAGGATCTCTCCTCTAAGAACTCTCAGGCTGAAAATAAAGATTACACTCTCAAGCAAGATCATGTTAATGTTGGACCTTTGTCTTGTGATGGTTCCCTTCCATCCCCTACTTCCTCCAATACCCATACATTTCTTAAAGCTTTCGAGTCTTTCAAATCTTTCGCAGAACCTTCATCTGACACAAGCCCTGATACTTTTCATGTGGTTCCCTATAGTTATCACCCAGGGCTACCTCTTAAAGAAACTCAAGCTAACCTTCACTTGGCTGCAAAGACTTTCAATAATGATAAATTTAAAGAGCCTAAGCCTTCATATGCTATAATCCCCACTTCAGCTAGTCCTCCACCATCTCTTCCAAAGTCATCCATACAATCCCAACATGCTTCCTTGTCCTTAGAAGTGGCTCCATGTCAAGAGGACTCTAAAAATGATAAAGAAAAGAACATAAAGAAAGATCAAGATCAAGAACCCTCCATGTCATCCACTCCTTTTCCCGATGTCTCTTATCCGTTCCATGGTTCTTTTGATCCTGTACCCCCTTTTTCATGCATTCCATCATGTCTTAAGTCTTCTCCTAAGCAAGATCAAGCTACTACTTACACTTTTGAGCTTATTGGCAATCAAAATAACCTTACTACACTTGCGTTTTCCAAAGATGATACTTCCATTAAGGTTGGTAAAAATGGTGTTCCTTCCAATGTTAAGCCTATTGAAAATCAAGAGACAAATTATGTGCTTGTGCTATCCAAAGATCCTTGTCAAGATCAAAGTCTTCCATCTTCTTGTTCTACCACTCCATGTTCACTTCCACTTTCTACTCTTCCTAAGTCTTTGCAAGCTTTGAACAATCCTATCAAAGAAGGTGCTCATATTCAAGATGTCCATGATTCTATTGAAAATTATAATGCTCACTCTAAAGATGTTGATATCCTTGGTTGTCATATAGATGCTGATGAACTTATTGATTATCTTTTTGCATCTTCCACTTCCATCCTTGGACCTCTTCCACCACTACTAAGGGTTTCATGCCTTCCTTCCATCTTGGGTCCTTATGTCCCTTCACTTTCCCCTCCTAACTCTCCTAATTTTCCATCCATCTTGGGTCCTTACATACCTCCATCTCCCATCTTTCCTCAAGATCAACATAGATGCATACCCTTGAATCCTTTTCATCCACCCACCCATCTAAACCAGTCATATCCTCCCTCTTCCACAAATCCCAAGTCTTTTGGAAGTAACTTGAATGTTCAATACAAGAAAAAGAAGCAATGCAAGAATCCATCAAAAAAAGAAGATCACCATGTCTCCTCTAATCAACACGGAAGCATAAAGTCAAAAGAGATATCTAAGAAAAAAACTACAAGACAAGTATGGGTTCCAAAATCCATCATTGAAGATATTCTCTCTAGATCATCAAAAGGAAATAAAAAGCCTGTGGCTATATGGATTCCAAAGTCTCTCTTGAAAGAGTCTGGTGTTGAGAAAAAAGTGAAGTTGACGTTCAAGCTTCCAAAGGCTTCCACTACATCTCCTTCCAAAAATATTCTTCCATTTCATGCGCCCAAACCTCAACCTCTACTATCGATTCGCCATATTCCTTCACATATTCCTTCATTCACATTTCCTCCACCATCTCGCCACCCTTCAAGGTGTGTGTTTACGTTGATCTTGCCTTCCTTTCCATCTACCCTTTCACAATCCTTCCATTCATTAACCTTCTACCTTCTATCCTTTTTCCTCATTTGCCTATTCCTCCTATCTTCCAACCTCACTCGCTTCACATAAAATCTTATCCTCCATTTTCTCTTCCATCTCCCTTTCCCTATCAACATCTTTGAGCATATCATTTTGATTCCTTGGCATATCATGGTTTATCCTTTCAAGGAGCACTATCTAAAAATCTTGCCTTCTTCCAAAAAGAGAAAAAAAAAAAAAGAAATGAAAAATAAAATAAATTGAAAATGTGCTTTGGTGAAAACTTGGAAACAGGCACCTTGGTAGCAAAAGTAATGAGAAATAAATTCATCCTATGGTGAAAACCACTCCCTTGTGGCACCTTGGATAAGTACCATGATGAAAACCTGGCAATCAGGCATCATGCGTAGTTCTTCTACATATTTCATCCATTTCACCTTCTTTCTTTGATCTTGACAAGGTTGACCTATACATGAACATTTGGCTATTTTGTGAGCTATTTTATGATGATCTTGCTTTCATTCCTTCCTGTTTAGCCTTCATATCCATCTTCCTCCATTCATTTTCACCTGTCGCTATCCTTTTCCCCTTTGGTCTTGATCTAATAAATAAAGAGTAAAACACGGTGTTGTGAAGTCTCTTGACATGTCTACTCTTTTGGACTACATCCTTTCTTGCTCTTGCATCACGCTTTTGTGACTTATCCTATACTAGCCTTTCCCTACTTATCCAAATATGCTTTACATGACAATTTTTCCCTAGCTTGGGTATTCTTGAGGAGTTTTCCCTTGAGGATTTCTTCCCTTCATTCTCTTTCATTCTCTTGTCTTCCATCTCTTCCACCAGCTTGCCAATCCCTCTTGTTCTCCACCTTGCTAGACATTGGGACTGCATGATATGATCTTACTTGGGAGTTTGCAAATGGAAAAAGATGCTATCAAATATACCCAGTATCAGAACCAGTATCAGAATTAGTATCAAAACTAGTATCAGAACAAGTATCAAAATGATTGTCAGAACAAGTATCAGAATGCCTACAGGGGCTACACCTTTCGCTTTAGATTATGGGTCTGAAGCGATACTGCCTATTGAGGTTGAAATCCCATCACTAAGAATCAGAATGCATGGTCTCGTAACTGATGATGACTACAGAGTGTCTAGGTTGCAAGAACTTGAACTACTAGATGAGCACAAACAAGTAGCGTATGATCATCTCAGAGTGTATCAGAAAAGAATGTCTAGAGGCTACAACAAGAAAGTCAGACATAGAGAATTTCAGGTTGGCGATCTAGTGTTGAGAGAAAATCCTAAAAATCAATCACATTGAGAACGCAAGGGGAATTTTGAACCCAATTGGTTGGGTCCCTTTGTTATCACTGCTACTTTTAGCTCTGGTGCCTATCAACTCTCAATGACTGAAGGAGAATAGCTCCGAGAACCAATCAACGTTCTCCATCTAAAGAAATTCTACGCTTAAGGCATTCAGTGCTTGGTAAATGTCCTGAAAAAAATCTTAAAAATTAGAAAAAGTCTTGAAAAAATGAACATCTTGGTGAAAACCTAGCAATAGGCACCTTGATGATTCACAAAAAGATCAAAAAATATAAAAAGTACAAAAAAATTGAAAAAAATGAAAAATACAAAAAAAAAAAATGAAAAAGAAGAAAAAGTGCCTTGGTGAAAACCTGGAAACAGGCGCCTTGGTAGCAAAAATAGAATCTCTGCCAAGATGGTGAAAACCTGGCAAACAGGCACCACTTGTTCAAAATGCTCCATCTATCAGCACAATCTTGGTCTTTCCTAGCTTTCAGTCTTGCTTTAGTTTGTACATATCTCTCGGTTTGTTTCAACATTTCTAATTTTCAATAAGTCGGTCTGTACACCAATCAGCTCAAGCGTCTGTATCCTATCAATGTTCAAATTTGGGGGCAATCAATGTCATATCCTATGGTCTCCCAGGTATCTTAGACATTTCCTATCCAGTCAGAGTCCTTTGAAGCTTCCTGTTGAGTCAGTCAGTCTGTCTCGTCTCCAGAAAGGATTTTGCATCTACAATAATCAAACATCAAAACTCAACTGAAAACAATTTGTGCTTTTCATGCTTTTATCTCCTTGTAGGCTTACTGATTCGCATTGAGATTTTTGCATATTGTGTCCCTTCGAGCTCTTCGATGATGTCCTTTATAAGATTTAGAGAGTGATGACAGGGGGCATAATCTTTTCTTTGTCTTCTGCTTGTATGTAAAAATCTAACAACTTTGAAAATTTCAGATTGAAATGGTGTCCGACTGTAAGAGCCTCTATCTCGAATTGGATGGCCATGCGTACCTCAACCATTGATACCCAGACAATTCAAGGAAGTTTGATCTAACTATTATCTATTTGAGTAAGTTCTTTCTCCTATTGTGGAACGCAATCTTGCCTAAGGATGTGAACAATAAAGGGTCACTACGGGTAATTCACATTGGATTTAGAATGATCTCTTAACTGTTTGATGTGTTTGTAATGCAAGGCGTACTCAGGTCATCACGACGTTTATGTTTTGATGCTTATACAAATTGCTATATCAAAATGGACATGATATTCAGGTCATCCTGACGCTTGTGCCTTGGTGCTTATATCTAATCTGACATTTCAAAAACAAAATCAATATTCATATATCCATGGTTGTTGACCAGTGGGTGTTGTATTGATTCTTGCGCATACAAATCAATATTCATATGTCTATGGTTTCATGGCTAGTGGGCATTGTATTGATTTATCCAGTTACCTAAAAGTTCAATGATGATAACAAATCGACATATGATCAGTGACTAGGTCCTCGGTCTTAGGTTGCATTTCATTTTGCATGTCTCATTTCATTTTGCATGTTGCATGATCTCACAATGATTAAATGAACTCCAATGCTTAAACGATTCTTCAAATTGCATCTTCCAATCTAACAAGAGCTGAATCTCACACGAAGGTTCCTCCAATGAAATAGCAAGTAGAATCCTTTTTCGGGATCAAAATTCAAATCTGAGATCATTCATATTATTAATTGCTTGCATAATCAACCTTCAATCATCACAAAAATCTAGTATTCAACTTAACTGATTATCTTACATCACACTATCGAAATTTCAACTTGGTCAACCATGGTCAACTCATGGTCAAACCTAGTCAAACTTGGTCTTTTGGGACCTTCCAACGATGCAGAATGTGTTCTTGAATGTGTTTCACCACACTTCTCAAATCAATTAACATGCTTCTAAACTATAACACTGACTTTTCTTGTCAAATTTCAATTTTAATCCCGAAGGGGGCATGGTATTGCACATCATTCAAAGTCTGTAAATCAAATTCTATCGATCAAATCTATCAATATCTTTCATCAGTGATCAAGACAACAATCACGTCTAGTCGCTGATTCATCAAAAGTCCTCATCGCTCGGGGCAAATCTATCATCACTTGGGGCATATCAGATTCATCGATCCATATCAATATGGTATTCTCCTAATCTTGTAAACTGTATTAGTTTTTGCAACCATCAGATCATAGTGTTCTTTCCTTGGTTCTTCGGCAACTGAAGGATTCGGATGTGATACCTGCTAGTTCTGCTAAGACAATCGAGTCTAGAATGGGTCACTCACTTCTTATCAATCCTAAGGTTCAGAATCAGGTGTTTTGACACTTTTTCGCAATCATAGGTTTATTTTCTGCTACAGTGAACATTATCTCTAGTCATTCAGGACCTCCTATCTCAATATCTCTCAATTGGTTTCTATCTTGAGATCAGTTTATCTTTTGAATCAGTTTCATATCTCTATCAAACACAGACTATCTTTGAACCACTGCGCTTCACACAGTAATTCAAAGAGGGGCAAAATGTAATACCCCAAAAATGGGCTATAAGTTCATTAACCTCCTACATCGACAAATCGAATAAAATTGACATCAAAGTCCTAACCTAAGGCACATCTAACATCATCGAATCATAATTGATTATCTTAAATTCTGCATCGGGGAATATTCCTAGTAATATTCCTAATTATCTTAATTATCTTTAATTTAATGATTATTTGGCGATAAATCACATTTATCCTAAGTTTGATTAATTGAATATTTTCATATTTAATTAATTAGATTTAATATTTGCCACTTAATTATGTAATTAAATTTAATTATATCTATTATTAATTGTATTATTTAATTTTGATAATAAATCAAAATTCCTATCTTTAATTGATTAAATTCTTATTTAATTAATTAAAGCATGTTGTCATTATTTAATAATATAATTTTTAATAAAAGTTTGGTAAAATAGTTAATTAACCCATAAATTAATTATTTTATTTCAAAAATCAGTTGAGTTGAGGATAAATCATTTTATTTATTTATTTAATTCTTAATTATTATGCATATTCAAAAGAAACAGTTAAACTCTAAATCAGAAAATCAATGCAAGTTATTGACTTTTTGGAACTCAATATCCTTTTGGAGTTCAAAAAGCTGATCTAAACTCTAATTTGAGTTAAAAAGCTATTTTTGCATGATTTTGAGAATTAACTATCTTTCATGATCAGATAACTCAAAAATCAAGATGAGTTAATTTGAGTGATTTATGGCTTTTATCCATGCACCTCCAAAGCCCTGGATTTCTATAAAACAAGGCTCAACTCTTCATAATTCATCTCTCAATCATCTCTCAAATTTGCATCCAAGCATCTCATATTTTGCACAATCACGCTGGAGAATTGGAATTGAAGAATCAAAGCTCTTGCGAATTGACATCTTTGTGAGATCAATCTTATTTTTTTTGCATTCATATTTCATATCATTGTTAGATTAGCATAGCATATCAGTTTTCATATAGATTAATTTCATATCAGTTTTTCATTCATTCTTATTGCATAGAAAATATCAAAAAAATAGATTAATTGCATTCAATTTCATAGCCATCTTTTGCATTCAAATCCTTCATTTAGGTGTCGTCTAGGTCACTGATCTCGATTACAATCTGAGAACATTAATCTCGCACCTACTAGAAGGTAGTAAATCGCTTGGTTAGATAGCTTTCAATTTTGCACAATTTTGATTATAGCTAACCTCTAATGTTTTACTGAGTGTTGTGTCTACAGATCAGGTACAATTTTCACACACACACATGCCAGATTTAGTTTTCATCCAGGATAGTGCGACAGGTGGCATTGTTGCTACAGGGATAGCTGATCATTCCACTTGTCTCTACACCTTCTCACACTTTGGTCCACCATCTCCATTATCAAAGCCCTGCTCTCCTCTTACGTGACCACATCATGTGGGACAGTCAGGTCACTTGAGCCTCTATGTTGTTCCTGAGACCACTTTTGTGACTACCTCACCTCATCTTGTTGGGGTTTCTTCTCTTTAGTAGGACTCTTCTTCAACACTACCAGACCCTCCAGCTCCATTCATCAAGCCTCCAGGTGTAGTTGTTGAGGATTCTACATAGGACACTCATCTTCTCTCTCCTGACAATGTTAGCACACCTATCATACCACCTACATTGGGGATTCCCTTTTAGGATCCTCATGTCTACTCCTTTGAGCATCAGCTCAGCCTTCCAGTGACACCTCATCTTTCAAGGTTACCTCTTCAGTGCTCACTTCCTTTCACTCCTTTGTATTGGCATCATGGTGGTTGGTTCATTGATCCAAGGGTTCTTTCATTTTGGGGGGGCTTTGGAGCCTTGACCCTCTCTCACGGGGGGGTTGGCAGCATGCATTTCACTTATGGCTTTGAGAGAGTCTCTTGAAGTCATTTTTTGTCTTTTTCTTTCTTTTATATCTCTTTTTGGAGAGGAGTTTTTCCCACTGGGTTTTCTCCTTTGTCTCCTGTTTATAGAGATTTCCTTGTATTGGGTACCTGATCAAGCCTTGTTGTCGGGACCCATTTCCTTCTTTCATAGTTGTGCTAGGTTAGCTTACCTCCTAAGCTTCACTTAAGGGGGGGTGTTAGAGTAATTAATTAGTTTTATTACTCTTTTTTACTTAAGCTATCTCTTAGGTACATTATAATTAATATCTTTATTAATTATAATGTGCAACCTAGATTTTCTAGTTTTAGAGTTTTGTTCACCTTTATAGGTTGAACCTTGTAATTCTTTTTTCATTATCTTGGAATACAATTTTCTCTCACTCTGCTGAGATTTTCCAAGCTTTTTCTTTTTGTCTCTTTGGTTTCCTTTCAACAACAGGTTATTTGCATGCAAGTGTTCTTAGCATTCTATGAAGTTGGATTTCTCAACTTCTACACATGTGGGGAAAGAGAATTAACTAAAATTTAATACTCTTGCAAGATGGGTATTTAAATTTTAAATTTAAATACTATAGAATAATGAGCCAAATTTAATTAAATAGGCAAGAAGAATATAGCTAAAATAATTAAATAATTATAACATTATGGGATGATTTTAAGCATCTACAAGTCCTTAATCCGCATTCATCAGGTTGTATAGTCCAATCCTAATCAAATCCAATCAGTTCCCAACTCACAAATATGGTATTCTAACCCTTAGATGCTGGAGCTTTTTAAATAGAAAAAATCCTTTTCACTTGGTTCCTAGGTCACAAGCTAGGAATTCTAACCCTTTGACATTGAATCCTATTATATTTTCAAATCCACACTTGCAACCTTCGACATACACACTTGGAAATTTTTTAGACCTTTTGCATATTAGGACACTCAAACAATTACCTTATTAATATTTCATAGTTAATACAAGACACAAGTCTTACAATCTAAGAAAAAATCCATTTTCAGACGAGATCCCAAGATTTTTAACCTTTGGACATGAAGAAGCTTCAAGGGTAAATCCTTTATTCAACACTACTACAAGTACTACTTATAGATTGACTCCTGGTACTACCAAAATGTCAAACCAGAATGACTATAATTGGGAAGAAAGAAACTACAAGGAAAATGACCAAGAAGAAAAAGCTAATCAAGGTGAACAAGATAATCAAATATATCAGTATGATTTTGATAGTGATGGAGATCCAACTGAACAATATTATCAAAGATGTCAATGGAGTAAAAGATTTTAGAAATTACTTGAAAGTACATTGGAAGAAAAAAAAGAAATTTTTTTTTTGGACCTAGCATCTTAGGGATTCAAACTACCAAAGGACTATGCCTTAAATCAAATTAAACAAATAGAAGTTGATACTCTCATATCTATATTAACATGAAAATTTCTTTCTATGCAATCTGAAATTCAATATTTTAAGAAGGAGAAGGACAAACCAACAAAGCAATACTCATTAGAACATATTTTTCCTTTCCCTTTTGATAAGAACATGCAAATGATACCATTTTCAAAACATGTCATGATTCCTAAATACAAAAAAATATACTGGCAACTCATATCCTCAGGATCATGTAAGAGAGTTTTGCACATTGAGCATGAAATTTATGTATGAACAAACCTACTTAAGCAAGTTGTTTCCAAGAAGCTTCGGTGGACACGCAATGGATTGGTTTTCCAAACTATACACAGGCATTAAAACATTTGAAGAATTGGTCAAGAAGTTTATTCAACAATATTCATACAGCATACAACACATAGTGACCATGTTAGACCTGTGCAATATGAAATAGAAGAGTGGAGAATAATTCCTAACATTTCTATAATGATGGAGAAAAATATTTGCAAGATACTCAAGGAAAATTCCTGAGAGCGAGAAGATGAACATCTTCATTAAAAATTTGGTGCCTAAAATGAATTATCCCATACACCTTCAAGGTCCACTAAGTTTTTACAAGATGATAGATAGTGAAATCAAGATCAAAGAAGTCTTGATTAATAAAGGAGAAATATCTATCTACAAGGAAAATAAAGACAAGTACTATTCTAACAAAAATAAGGATAAGTAAAAATATGGGAATAAAAACAAGAATGTGGTAAATGATGGAGTTGTGGACACACCTAATACAAGGATGAAACCCAATGTGTTTAATCTTTCCACAAGCCTACAAGATAATAAGAGATCCAATACAATAGTGACACCAATGGCTCCTAAGGATTTCAACAAACCTAATAATAATAAAAAAAGCCTTGGTTATTAAGACCTAAGTGTACATTTACACCTTTGGGAGATACACTAGAGGTGGTCTTGAAATCTATTTTGGATAATAAGATCATTAGAATTCCCAATTTGGAACCATGGGAACAAGAAGTGCAGCTGAAATGGTGGAACAGTAATGAATATTGTAATTTTCATCACAATAAAGGACACAAGACCAATAACTGCATGAAGCTAAGACATGTCATTCAGGACTTAATTGAAGAAGGAAAGGTTAAAGTGGATGGACATCAAATGAATAATGATCATAAAGAACTTCAAACCCCATTTCCTATATATGAAAAAGGTGAATCCTCAAAAAGCAATAAAATCAATTACACATACATCGATAATGATAATACGATTCATATGGTGGAACCATGCAAATCCATCAATGTGACTAATCTCAAGGGAGTACAAGATAAAGTAGAATCTTCCAATGTTGTGAGAAGGATTCAAACTAAGCTCAACCTTAAAAGAGTTTCTACATCAAGTCAACCTACTATAACAATGGCTCCTAAATAATTGACATTGTTTTCAAAGTTCAATCTAGTAGACCAATTGCAATGTATAAAAGCCCAAATTTCCATTTTGGAACTATTAAATATCTCTCTAGTCCATCAAGAGATTATTGATCAATCCTTTCTTACCACTAATGTACCCAAGGATTACATGTAGGCTAATTCCAAACTATGGTTGGCCATCTAAATTCACCACACTACTTGTCTTTCTCTGAGGAAGATGATAAATCCTTGAACCATCCACATAATCAACCATTGCATCTAGATGTGTTGATTCATATACATTGAGTCAAGTGTGTCTTGATAGATGGAGGTATTTTTTTGAATATATGTACATATAATCTAGTGAAGCAATTGGGGTTCTCTGAATAGAAGATTTATCCAAGAAGAAAGATAACCATCAAAGCTTATGATAAAGAATAAAGATCCTCCAAAGGACTGGTTGTCTTACCCACCATAGTGGGACCAATGGAAAAATATTTGATATGTAAAGTTCTTGACCTACCACTTTCCTAAAACATTCTTCTTGGAAGGTTGTGGGTCCATATAATGCAATCTATACCATCTACTTATCATCAGTATATAAAATTCCCTCACAATGGGATAGAAGTAACCATTCCAATAGATAGAACCTATCCTTGAAATAATCTCAAGCAAGTAGATAGTATGGTTCCTCACAACAAATAAAATGCTCACAAATCAAAAACTTCCAAAGAAATGGTCCTAAGGAGTTTTGCAAAGAAGATGAATATTCAATAGGTAGGAATGGGAGAATACAAGATAGATTCCTTGATGTCCATGATAGATTTACCCTTATCTCCTAGATCCCAGGGAAGACCCTCATCAACATTCACACTCTCCAAAGGTGATACATTGACAATTAATAAAGGAACAAGGATGGTGAAAGTGAAGGTATCTCTAGAAGAAGAAAATGAACAAAAATTTATCCTACAATGGCTATATAAAGGAGATGAACATGATGTAAATGTGAAAAATGTGGCAGTAGCCCCCAAAAAACATGGTAAAGGGTATGTCATCATGAAACAAATGGGTTATAAAGGAAAATGACCACTGGATCAAAATAAGAGAGGAATCATAGAACCAATACATATGGACTTCCAAAACCCTAGAGACAAAACCAAAGTGGGTTTTAAAGAAGAAACATTTCATCTTATAGCTGAAGATGGTCTTGTAATTGATAGATCATGCGATTTAGATGATAAAGAAGAGATAGAAGGACAACCAATCTCATATAAGATATTATTATTCTTGCAAGGAGATCCCCTATTCAAACTTAGCACTAATCCTAGACCTCAACAAGAATCAAAAGAAGAGCCAAAGGAAGAACAGCAAGAAAGACATCCTAACTAGGGGCAGTTGGTTACTATCACTCATATTCTTGACATGCCTCATTTTGAAGATCAACAAGACATACCATTGAATAGTGGTAAAATGGAATCGCCTCTATTCAAATGTGTGTAATGTATAATTGTAATGTATGGGGGAAATATGAGATCCACTCCTAAATCCAAATTCCCAAAGGAGAGATCCAATTTGATCAACCAAAAGGTTAATACACAATCGAATCAATCTATGGAGAATATGAAAGAGAGAGAAAAACCCTATATTTCCCAATAAAGGAGATGTGCTTGGAATCTGAAATAATTGAAATACAAATACTAAACTCAAAATAGGGAAAATTTGGATAATGCTAATTTCTGATGTCTATGTGTACTTTCAAGCAATTTTGCAACCTATTTCAGACTAGAAATGTTGAGATGAAGAAAACCTAGAAATCTTGTCTTTCTGACAGAAGGTAGTCTTTGACCCTCATAAAAGGTCAAAGGCTACATTCTTTATTTGAAGGTCAATTCTAACTTTGTTCACAGATCTCGAAAGTTCACTGAAAAGGGTATCCAAATCTGATCTCAGATCTAAAATTCTGCACATGTACCTACAAGAAAAAGGGGGGTTTTGTTTGGTCAAACCCCGATTTAGGAATTAACCTTGAAATTGAATTGAAATATAGTGTGAATAAAAAAAGTAATTGAAACAATTCACCTCACTTATGTTGAAGTCCTTGTAGAGGATTTGAATCCTCAAATCCACAAGTAGGAATGCTTCAATGGATGTAGAATGAATGTAGGATGTCTCAAATCAATGGCATTTGATCTTCAACACCAATCTCAAATTGATCTTTGCATATGAGGAGGCTTGGATAGATGTAGAAGGATGGATCTTCAAGGAGGCTCCAAAGAGATTGAATCCTTCAATGGCTAACAATGGATCTCCTTGATGGATGAATGCTTGAACACTTGAATGCTTGAAGGCTTTCTTGAATGCTTGAATTCACTTACTTGCACTTGAGAGCTCACTCATAAAATTGCTTGAGAGATGTGGATAATGGATGTGAAAATGAGAGAGGAAGGCCTCCTTTTATAGTGAACTAGGGCACAATCCTCTAGAGGGGCTACCTTGGAGAATTGAATCCCAATTAGGTCCTAACCTTTAGAAAATATACCTAAATTAAATGAAATTTAAGGATTTACCATTCTGAAACCCGAAATGGCCGACCCGGAGGCGGGAAAATAAATATCCCTGAAACCCAACACTTGAAAATCAAGGAAATTTGAAATCTGGATAGGGGGTCAAGGATGAGCTTGGATCTAACCAAGTCAGGGTCAAGGTCAATCTTGACTAGGTTAGGTTCAAGGCTGACTTTGACCCCATAAGGTCAACTTTGACCTTATGGTCAAAAACCTTAGGATCCTAACCCAGAATGCTAGGAAATGCAGATATGAAGTGAAAATCAGGTGCAGAGATAGATAGGGGGAAAAGATAGATACATGCAAAGACCCAATCAAGGCACTTAACATGACCCTAGACCACTTACTCAGAGGGATAAATGCTCTTATCATGGAAGTGCTTCCATTTTAAGATGATACATTAAGCCCCCACTTTAGCAAGAGTATGGACTCGATGCAAAGTCTTGGTAAAGGAGATCAAAATGAAAAGATAATCTTATCGTAATCCAAGGGACAAAGAGAAACCTTAGGCCCCCAAGGAATCAAGTCTTCATCGACTCCCAAATCACAATAAGAGAGACATCTCTAGAGAGAGAAAGAAAGGGTGTGATTACCTCACCCAATGAGAACCTATGTCCCATTGTGAACCACACAAGGAAATAGCGCAACTAGAAAGATGGAATTGAACTGCCTAGTGAATGTGTCTACTCACTAGTCAACCCATCAAGGATTCACCCTTAGGAATATTCTATTCCATAAGAATAAAAACAAAAAAAGGGAAAATAGAGTATTTTGAAAAATATGTGTGTATCAAAAAGTGTGTGTGTGCAACAGGTGAGCAGAGCATATGCCCCCACATCAAAGTCATTGCTGACACTTTAACAAGAACAATGGCTTTAACGGAAACATAAACAACTTTACTGATTCTGCTTCCACATCGAGATGCCCCTAGATGAAGACAAATCAAGGGAAATATCATAGAAACATACAAAGAACATAGAAGGGATCTACCTACCGTGGGGTCAACATGATCATAAGATAATATATATATGATATTATTGCAAATGAATTGACATCATTCCCCAAAGAAATTAGAACTATGATCACAAAGGAGGAAAGATCACATAAGATATATGAAGGAGAATCATTACGGACCATGACATGGAGACCAAAAAGAATTAGTGCTACCATATCTCGAATCCAAGTAGATTACACAAGGAAACATTTACAAACAATAGTAAAATTACAACATAACCTGGAACAACGCATAGAAGAATAGAGATACATATAGAGGAATTTGAACAATAGTTTTGATTCTTTTATCACCTTGTACCAACTAAGTAACAAGGATCGTATAAAAGAATCTAACAACATTTAGCAAACACATTATAGGAGAAGCACAGTATAGCAGGAAAACACATAACAAAGCTACCATATTCAAGTGTGCCTCCTACTCTCCCCATCTTGTTGTATATCATTTAGGGAAGGTGGGTAACTTGCAAGAGGGACTATATCCAACACAGTAGGAATGATAGCTAGTTCCAAACAAGGATCCTCTTGAGAATCACAATGTTTGATACTAGGTGTAAGAGTTAATTGTAATGAAAGCATATTAGGTAAATCAATGCCAATGTCAATAGTCTCATATTCATCATTAACATTATCAGTATCATCAAGAGTATCTTCTTCATCCAAATTAATCAAAATAGGATCTAAGATATGAATAGAATCATCATAATCATGCATATTAACATCATTATTAGTAACAACTTCTTCTAACACGTCATGCATAGATTTATCTGAAGAAGGTAGGGATCTTTGAAGAATAGAATTATGAGCTTTAGCATGAGCATGCCACTTCTTATGATGTTCATTAGCAAATCGATTACCTTTTGATTTATTTGAAATAGGTTGAGAACTAGGAGGAACAATCATAGGATCCTTCACAGGTTCTTTAGGAAGATCAATAGGATTATCAACAATAGGAGGAATAATCACGGGATCTTTCACAGGTTCTTTAGGAAGAGTGATAGAAGGAACTTGATTAATAGAACTAGGAGCCATAGTTAAAGGAGATATAGTAGGTGTAGGCAAAATACCATGATTAAGATCCATAGGAGGTATGCTTAATTCAAGAATCTTATGATGTTTATAAGCTTGATATGAATGGAAAATATTATCAGGTCAAGGGGGACATGAATTAGGTAATGAAGGCCAAAAGAAATCAAGAGCAACACAATCTCTGGGCCTAGAAGGTTGATATAAACTAGGATTAATCATCTTCACTTCTTCATCATGAATGAAGTTAAGACACTTATGGATAGGTGAAGCAACAACATGCATGGCATTCAACCAAGGAAAACCTAGCTTAACTTGAAATTGATCAGAAGTAGGAACCACAACAAAGGTAGTGTTCACAATTTTTCCACAGAGTTCAACCAGTAAAGTAATAGAACCAAATGATGGATAAAGAAAACCATTACAAGTTTGAATCCACACATTCGATGTATCCTAAGAATCACATTGTAAGCTTTTCATAAAAAAAATTTCTTCAGTAATAACATTGACTAAGGATGTAGGATCAACAAGAAAACCATGAGTAGGTTTTTGAGAAATCCTAGCATAAATGTAAAGGGGACCATCAGGAGCCTTAATAGTCTCATAGCCATCAAAGGTAATCAAAAGTTCCTGAGGTCTTTTATTCTTAGGTTGTGATTGAGGTTTAGGTTGAGTTTTCATTTTAGGTTTAGGTTTTGATCGAGGTTGAGATTGAACTTGAGATTGAATTTGAGATTGAGATGGAGATAGCGATTGACCAACATGCTCCACTTGATTAACATGATTGAGATCATCCATCTTAGAATCATACACAATTTCCACAACAGATGGTTGAGAAATGGTATTAGTATCATGCGTAGGTAAAGGATTTGTATAGATTTGAAGGTTTTGATTAGGAGGAGAGACAGATTTGTTCCCACTACCATCAAGATTATCAATAGATAAGGCATTAGAGTCAATTAAGTCTTGAACCTTATGTTTTAAAGAATAAAATTTCTCAGTATCATGACTATTCTGACGATGATATTGACAAAAAGCATTTTGATCAAAATATTTAGAAGCAATCGTAATAGGTAAAAGAGGTTGAATAGGAGGTAAAGTAATCATATTAGCAGCCAACAACCTATTCATAATAGCATGTAAAGGTTTAGAAAGAGGAGTAAACATATGATTTAATCGAAAAGAATTGGATGTAGAAGTGGCATTATGAGATGCAACAACAACTTGATCAGCAACTGCATTCACTTGTTTGTTTATCTTGACATAGTTGTTGAATTTATGAAATTTGTTTGGATTAGGAGCAGCATCACTCTTATCAACTAGAACATGAGCCATTGGAGTGTTTTTCTCAAATTGACTCACTTTTAATTGATAATGATGAAGCACTACACAAAGTTGTTGAAAAGAAGTAAATTCAGTAAGCAGAATCTTATCTCTAATATCTTTTGCAAATTTGAAATAAACATACATTGAATATCAATATCAGGAATAGGATAGGAAATCTAAGCATACAAATGCTTAAATCTACTAATAAATTCAGTGAATTTTTCTTTGGCACTTTATTTACAATACATTAAATCAATCAAAGACACTTACGAGCCAATGTTGTTTTGAAATTGTTGAATAAAGGCATTAGCACATTTTGGAAAGGAATCAATAGAATAAGGAGGCAAGGAACAATACCATTGTAAGGCCTTGTCATGGAAGGTTCTAGCAAACAGTTTGGCTAAAATCCTATGGTCATGAGCATAATCACTACAAAGGATTTGGAATGTTTTAACATGATGAACAGGATCTCCTTTTCTATTATAATTCTCAAGATGAGGCATATCGACTTGCTGAGGAACAAGAGTATGAATAATATCCAAGGACAAAGGACTTCCATGTCACATATAGGGATACTAAACTTGTTTTGAGTTAAGGAAGCAATTTGTTGTTGTAAGGATGACACAGTTTGAGCCAAACTGATGATTGTTGAATTATTAGAGGAAATAGGAGTAGAAACATTATACACACTAGGTAAAGTGTAAGAAGCTATATGAATAGAAGACACAAGTGGAGGAACACTGGGAACTATAGTTGGAAGCAAATTGGAATAAGTAAAAGGAACATTATGATATGAAGGTTGTGATGTAGGAAGGGATAGAGGAGGAACACTCATAGGAACAAAGAGAACTGTCACAGTCACCAAAGGAGTATAGGTAGGAATATTAAGTAAAGGATTAGAAGGAGGTTCTACACTAGTGATAGGAGGAATCAACCCTAAATCTTGAGCTTCTTGAACTAAAGGTTTAACATTTGAATGCACAAGGTGAGCAATACCACACAAGAGGTTAACACCTTGATCACTATCATGAAGAACTTTCTTAAGAGCCTCTATAGCTTGAATATAATCTTGATTATGGTTCTCTTGAATAAGCCAATTACCCATTTTATCAAGTTCAGTTGAAATTTTTTGAACATGTTCAGGAGGAACTCTTAAAGCGTCATCCTCATCATGAGATAAGTGAGAAGCATTTTGCTCCATAGTAGGATTGGAATCATGAAGAATCAAAATATCATCTGGGACCCTAAGGAAAGGAGAGGAAGATTCAAGATCAAAGGCACCCATGAGTCTATGACTTCTTCTAACTAGAATATTATAAGTAGGACTAGTAGTAGTAAAGCTCATAAACCAATGTAATGCAAATGAACTAAACTAAAACCACATAAAGCATGAATGTTTTTTTAATTTTGAAATCTAATTAGCATGGAAGATCTAACACAAAAGATAAATCTAATACTAACAATATAAGAGGAAATCTACCACCAAAAATAAAGAGAGTAAGCTAGTCGGGTTCACCAAAATGAATAGTCATAAAATGGAATCACCTCTATTCAAATGTGTGTAATGTATAATTGTAATGTATGGGGGAAATATGAGATTCACTCCTAAATCCAAATTCCCAAAGGAGAGATCCAATTTGATCAACCAAAAGGTTAATACACAATCGAATCAATCTATGGAGAATATGAAAGAGAGAGAAAAACCCTATATTTCCCTATAAAGGAGATGTGCTTGGAATCTGAAATAATTGAAATACAAATCCTAACCTCAAAATAGGGAAAATCTAGAAAATGCCAATTTTTGATGTCTATGTGTACTTTCAGGCAATTTTGCAACCTATTTCAGAATGGAAATGCCAAGATGAAGAAAACCCAGAAATCTTTTGTCTTTCCAATGGCAGGTAGTCTTTGACCCTTATAAAAGGTCAAACGCTACATTCTTTATTTGAAGGTTGATTCTGACTTTGTTCGCAGATCTTGAAAGTTTGCCAAAAATGGTATCCAAATCAGATCTCAGATCTAAAATTTTGCACATGTACCTGTAATAAAAATAGGGTTTTTGTTTGTATGGGGGGTTTTCCTCGGTCAAACCCTAATTTAGGAATTAACCTTGGAATTGAATTGAAATGTAGTGTGCATAAACAAAGTAACTGAAACAATTCACCTCGCTTATGTTGAAGTCCTTGTAGAGGATTTGAATCCTCAAATCCACAAGTAGGAATGCTTCAATGGATGTAGAATGAATGTAGGATGTCTCAAATCAATGGCATTTGATCTTCAACACCAATCTTGAATTGATCTTTACCTATGAGGAGGCTTGGATGGATGTAGAAGGATGGATCTTCAAGGGGGCTCCAAAGAGATTGAATCCTTCAATGGCTAATAATGGATTTCCTTGATGGATGAATGCTTGAACACTTGAATTCTTGAAGGCTTTCTTGAATGCTTGAATTCACTTACTTGCACTTGAGAGCTCGTTCATGAAATTGCTTGAGAGATGTGGATAATGGATGTGAAAATAAGAGAGGAAGGCCTCCTTTTATAGTGAACTAGGGCACAATCCTCTAGAGGGGCCACCTAGGAGAATTAAATCCCAATTAGGTCCTAACCTTTAGAAAATATACCTAAATTAAATTCAATTTTAGGATTTACCATTCTGAAACCCGAAATGGCCGACCCGGAGGTGGGAAAACAAATATCCCCAAAATCCAACACCCGAAAATCAAGGAAATTTGAAATATGGATAGGGGGTCAAGGATGAGCTTGGATCTGACCAGGTCAGGGTTGAGGTCGATCTTGACCAGGTCAAGGTTGAGGTCGACTTTGACCCCATAAGGTCAACTTTGACCTTATGGTCAAAAACCTTAGGATCCTGACCTAGAATGCTAGGAAATGCAGATATGAAGTTAAAATCAGGTGTAGAGGAAAGCAGAATAGGGGGAAAAGCCAGATACATAAAAAGACCTAATCAAGGTGCTTAACATGACCCTAGACCACTTACTCAAAGGGATAAAAACTCTTATCATGGAAGTGCTACCATTTTAAGATGATACAACCATTATCTTTACAAACACCTTTGCAAGGAGAGAGTCAACATGAAGAAAATAATGTTGAAGAAGAAAAAGATGTACCAATGACTATAGCCCATTTCTTGGGTATCTTAGATGATAGTCAAACTGATTCACATGATTTTGAATGGGACATAGTCTTTGATGCTACAATGGACATAGAAATAGATGTGTGTATAAATACACTCCTAGAGTCTAATTTTAATAAGGAGAAAGTTTTAATGCTAGGTTGCTAGGGTTAGACTCACATAATACTAACATGAAATATAATAATAATGATAATGAATTTAATAATATTAATAAATCTTTGGAAGCTAACTCAATGAAAATCATCTTTCAAGTCAATAATATTGATAATAATATGGTTTTGTCTCTCGAACCCTATGAATCCTTATCCTTGGTTAATCCTAAACTTATAGACTAGAATGAATCCACATCGACAAGCCTATTATCATTTGATAATGACTATGCTTTATCCTACTATCTAAATTCTTGTGAACCCTTTACCTCTTCCACCAGTGAAAGGAGCG
Source organism: Chamaecyparis obtusa (assembly GCA_027943335.1). Lineage (NCBI taxonomy): Eukaryota > Viridiplantae > Streptophyta > Pinopsida > Cupressales > Cupressaceae > Chamaecyparis > Chamaecyparis obtusa. Next base: position 526,502 of record BSBK01001327.1, on the reverse strand, counting down.
TAAACATGATAGAGGAGGATATTGAGTTTCTCAATCTAAAAATGAAAAATAAAAAGAAAAATACATTTGATGGTGAAAACCACATTGTGGTAGTATCATATTCCAAAATAGTAAAATAAAAAGACATATCCAATGGTGAAAACCTCTTAGAGGCACAAAAGGATGAGAATCTTGATATTCTTCTAGATCATTTCCAAGAAAGATCTTTAAAATTAATTAAGCCAACACAACCGGTCAATCTTGGAACATCAGAAGTTCCAAAAATGGTACACATTGATCAATCTTTATCAGAAGAGGAGAAGCTACAATTCACTAAGTTTTTCAAGGAAAAATAGCTCAAATTTTCTTGGTCTTATTCAAACATGCCTAGATTAGACACAGACCTGATAATGCACCATCTATCAATTGCTCCTAGAGTAAGGCCCTTAAAATTAAAAAAATGAGAAAGATGAATCCACATGTGGCATTATTAGTGAAACAAGAGCTAGAGAAATTGTTGAAATATGGATTCATAAGGGCTATTGACTATATGGAATTGATATCTAACATAGTTCCTATTTCCAAAGTGAATAAATATATAAGGGTTTGCACAGATTTTAGAGACCAAAACAAATCTTGTCCAAAGGATGATTTTCTACTTCCTAACATAGATATGATCATGGACCTTACTGCAGGATATGATATGTATTCCTTAATGGATGATTTCTTAGGTTACAACCAAATCAAATTCTCCCCTAAAGATCAAGAGAAAATTGAATTTACATGTGCATGGAGTACATACTATTGGAACATCATGTTGTTTGGTCTCAACAATGTAGGCACAACATACCAAAGAGCCATGACGACAATATTTCATGATATGATGGATATAAATATGGAGGATTATGTTGATGACACACTAGAAAAATTAAAAGTCAGAACAACTCACATAGAGGACTTGAGGAGAATCTTTGATAGAATGGAGTAGTTTCAACTAAGGGTAAACCCAAAAAACTGCACATTTGGAATATCATCAACAAATTTTGTAGGCTTCATAGTTTCAACAAAAGGAATTAAAGTTGACCAAACAAAGGTAAAATAAATCAGTGAAATCTAACCAACAAGAAATATCAATTGGATGAGGACACTTCAAGGTAAATTTCAATCTATAAGGAGGTTCATATCTCAATTAGAAGATAAAGCTCAACCATTCACAAAAATGATGCATAAAGGAGGCACATTCACATGGAATGAACAATGCAGGAAAAGTTTTGCTCAAGTTAAACACTATTTGGTGAACCCTCTGATCTTGATGTTCTGATTCATGGAAAACCAGCTTTATTATATATATTAATGACAAACACATCATTAGAAGTATTAATGGAAGAAGAGGATGAGGCTAAGAAAGAAAGGGATATATATATATTACAACAAAAAAACTCTAGTCTCCTATGAGTTCAATTACTCAATGATTGAAAAGGTATGCCTAGCAGTGGTATTTTCATTTTAAAAGCTCACACATTATATGTTATCACATAAGTTGAAGCTAGTTGTAAAGATAAATCCACATAAATATATGTTGAATAAATAAATACTGACAGGAAGACTATAAGAATGGGTCCTAGTATTAGGTGAGTTTGATATTGAATATGTTGATAGATTAAAGGCCATCAAAGGACAAGTGATAGATAACCAACTTGTTGAAGCACCATTGACAAATGACATACCATTGCACATAGAGTTTCCTAATGAATAAATCATGTACCTTACAGAACATGCATGGAAGATGTATTTTGATGGCTCCTTCACACAACAAGGGTCAGGAGATGGATGTTTGATCATTACTCTACAAGGATACAAAATACCAAATTTATACAAGATGATATTTCCATGCATGAATAACATAGCAGAGTATGAAGCCTGGTGAATGGATTAAAGCTAGTAATAGAATGTAAAATCATTGAGCTATATATCTATGGAGACTCACAACTTATAATTAATCATGTTAATGATAACTATCATACAAAGGATGATAAGCTAATACTTTATAAGAGGATGGTGGATGACCTAAAGAATTATTTTGTCTACATCACATTCAAACAAATTCCAAGGTCAGAGAATAGAGTTTTTGATGTAATGGCTACCTTAGCATCAATGTTACAATTGAAATTCCAGCCTATGAGTCCTCTAATTCCCAAATTATATGTGCTATTGAAACCCAAGTCTTATCTAGATATGCCCATATTTATTCTTATCCTAAAGATCAGACTTTCCCTAAAAATTATTTGAGAAATGAAAAAAGATGCCTCATAAGAGAAAGATCACATTATTTAATCATTACTAACAACTTGTATAGATGTGATCTAGATGGTATGCTACTTAGATGTTTATAAAATGAAGAGTAAAGTTGTGCATTAAAGGAATTACATGGAGGTGTATGTGGGTCTCACTCGAATGGCTTTTCATTAGCCAAGAAACTCTTAAGGCTAGGATGCTAGTGGCCTACAATGGAAAAAGATGCTATTGATTACGCCAAGACATGCAATAAATGCCAAGTTCACAACAACCTGATACATGCTCCCACTAGGGAGTTAATTATATTTATTACACATTGGCCATTTCAACAATTGGCCTTTGATCTAGTAGGATAGATTTACCCAAACTCATCCAATGGAAACAAGTATATCATTACAAAAACTGAATACTTCAAAAAATGGGTTGAAGTTGTACTAGTAGCCAATGCTATAGGCAAACAAGTCTCTATGTTTATCCTAAACTACATCATTTGTAGGTATAGGTTACCCTCCTCAATTGTAACTCACAATGGAGGGACATTCAAGAACAAAGACATGGATGACTTATGTCTGCAATTCAAAATCACTCAACACTATTCCTTGTCTATTACCCTCAAGGTAACAGACAAGATGAGGCATCAAACAAAATAATTTTAAAGATCTTGCATAGAATGGTTAGTAACTTAGGCAGATATTGGCACTTACAAATTAATCCAGAATTGTAAGCATGTCGTACCAACATTAGAATGCTAACTGGAGAAATTCTTTTTGCAGTGGTATATGGGTCTAAAGTAGTATTGCCAATTGAAGTAGAGATTCCATCAATGGGGGTGTTATTGAAAAATCTAGTCACTAATGAGGACTAAAAAATCTCATGATTACAAGAGCTAGAACTATTAGATGAGCATAAACAATAGGCATTTCATCATCTCAAATTCTACCAGAAGATAATGTCTAGAGGTTACAATAAGAAAGTGAAGCCAAGAAATTTTCAGGTGGGAGACCTAGTCTTAAGAGAAAATATGAAGAATCAACAACATCAAGAATAGAAGGGAAATTTTGAACCCAAGTAGTTGGGTCCCTTTGTCATCATAGCTTCATTTGGATAAGGAGCCTATCAATTGGCTACACCTGAGGGAGATGTCCTACTGGATCAACACTCTCCACTTGAAATGGTTTTACACCTGGCATTCTTGAGGTAGCAATTGTACAACAAATATTGATCTTGAACAAATTCAAAAATAGTAAAAAGATTTCTTGAAGAAAAAAAAAAAATAATGGAAAGCATTAAATTAAAGAACAGAGGAAAATGTCCTGAAAAAATGACCATCTTACTAAAAACCTAGCAAACAAGCACCTTGGTGAATCAAAGAAAAAAAGATCAAAAGTACAAAAAAATTGAAAAAGAGAAAAAGTGTCTTGGTGAAATCCTAGTAAACAAGCACATTGGTAGCAAAAAAATGAATAATTTGTCTTAGTGGTGAAAACTTGGTAAACATGCGCTACTTGTAATCAACATTCTATCTATCAATAAAATGCTTGAACGCTTGGCCAATCTAAAGTTTAGTTTGTATATATCTTTTAGTCATTTTTGTGACAATCAAACCTTAGGCCATGTTATCAAAAATATCCTATTCTCCTAGAATGGAATATGTCTATACCAAAGTCCTAGGAAAGTTGTCTTCTCTAGGGAGCGGTGGCCATATCATACAAGGTCACTTCATCATCATTAGGACTCTTTGCTAGGGTCTCGATCATCCCTAGTTCGAAATTGACATTAAACTACACAAACAAAGGTATTTCTTAATGACATCAACAAAACAATATTTCTTAATACTTGGATCTAAAACATGTTCCTAAACACTAGTCATGGAGATAAAAGTGTTCCTAAACACTAACACCAAACAGACAAGACATTTACTACACTAAACACAAACTATAATTAAAAAGAATTTGTTATTGATAAATTTTTGTATAAGTGATTGTAAACTAAACAAATGTGTTCCTTAACACTACAAAATAATAATCAAATGATTTGAGATTTATGTTGATCATGTATTTCCATGTTGTCTTGAAGATGTCCATGGACTAGAGAAACAAAATGAGGAAATCATGAATTTTTCTTAGTTTTCTATGACTTATTATCAATTTATGATTGTTGTGTTCCATGAGTAACTCAAAGATGTCTAATAATGACTAGAGAAACAAGGAGTGGGGGCATAATATTTTCTTTGTCTTCTTCTTGTGGTAATAAATCTAGTGATCTAATGTCATCATATGGGATGGATGTCTATGGTAAGATCCTCCATCATGATTGGAACACTTCATATACCTCGACCTAATTTCTATGAAAGATTTGGTGAGGTTGTATTTATTTCCTGGTCTATTTTAGTCTAAAGAGAAACAAATTCCTATTAAAGTGTGAAAAATGAAACTATACCCAAGGATATGAATAATAAAAGGTCATTGTGGATATATATATATATATATATATATATATATATATATATATATATATATTACACAAGAATAGAAAAAGTTTATATTAACATGAAGTAACTGACAAAATATTCTGGCCTATTTGCCTTCATGTTTAGGTTCACTTTCGACATGACATATGAAATGGGAAGTATTCATATTTTCATGATTGCTAAATCTATAAGTGAAAATTGTACTAACCTATCACGTCTGAACTAAAAGGCTCTATGATGATAAAAGACCTATCTTGAATAAACAGTGACAGTCCTACATGTCTTAATCTAGTTACATTTCATTTTTTAATTAAGTTACATTTCATTTTAAGTGTATTTCATTTAATTTCATTTGCTTACATTTCATTTTAAAAGTAAATTAAGTTCATTTAAGGTGCATTTCATATAGTTGCATTAAGTTCATTTAATTACATTTTCATTGATTAATCTAGTTGTGTTAATCTAGATGCATACATTTTAATTTGTATTCATTTAATTTATCTGCATTCATTTCAAAGCTACATCAGTATGACAATATGAAGGTAATTAAATAGCATCAACATGGGTAAAAATTTTAAATATCAACATAAACAAGTTTGACCATGGAAATTAAATAATCATCAAGATAAAATCAAATGATTGAGTATCTAAACACTAATATCCATGCACCTTCCTAATCATGTAAATATCATAAAATACATTTGCATTAATGCATCCATTAGCATACATAAATAAAAGAGAGATGTCCATACATCACATCACATTACATTTTAATAAAACATCTCATATACATGCATAACATGAAAGTACATCAAAAGAAATTCATTTTCATACATGCATCCATAAACTAAAAAGTATAAAAATATATGCATATATCAGTGACGTAATACAATGAATTCAACAAATCGATCATGTATATAATCACATGGCCAAGTATGAACAAGATAAAGATCAATATCAGAAGTAAATGTATATCAATATATCAAGATGAAGACATGTTCATAAATCAAATAACATTAGTATCAACAAAATAATATGAATCAAATGAGAGTATATATATCATAGTCTAAAGAGTATCAATGAATCAATAAAAAATGGTATGTATACATAAAAATAGTACATCTAAGAGTACATCAAAGGGTGCATATATCAAGGTACAAATACATCAAAAAAACTACAAAATGAATCATTTATGACTCCCTCCCTCATTATCTCGAGGAGGGGTAGGAGGTGGAGCATCAGCTCTAGTAGGTACAGGTGGTGGCATCACACCCTCAGAGTACTGAGCTATTGTATAATATAGTGGTGTTCTCTAATCCATCATAACAATTGAACAATATAGTACAAAATAGTAAGCTACCCTCTGTCCCTGATGAGTAGTTGTGTGGGCCTGTCTATCTCACTTATCTCTCACAATCTCTAGGTGTCTTTCCCTGTCCATAAGAAGAGATCATAATGTAGCAACCTCTAATCTCAAATACTCTCTCTCCTACTCGCAAACAAATAATGGGTCCCCATCTCTATCTCTAGGAGAACCTCAAGGTGGCTACCCTCCACCTCCACCACTACTCTATCCAGGAGCTCTCTATTGTTTCTTCTATTTTTTTTGTTGCTAATAAGGAAAGAGAGGGCCATGATCCTTGCATGGGGGCACTACTTTTCATCTATTTTGGAAACCCTGTTGGTTCCCATCACCTCTAGATCCTCTTCGTCTAGCCTCACCACCAACACCACCACCTCCATCTACACCTCCACCCCCTCCATCTCCACCTCCTTTGTCTCTAACTCCTCCTCCATATCCACCACATCTTGCACCCCCTCCATCACCCCCATCACATCTTTCATCACCCCCTCAACCTCTACTCCTATCTATGTCTCTCCCCATGTCTGGTGTATGGGCACCTAAGTAGCTTGCCCATGGCTTGTACTAACCTTAGCCAGGTTAGGGGTATTTTAATGATGTTTTTTTTGGTGTGAGTCTACCCTAGGTTATTCTACCTAATCTAGTGGTTTTGGTTTCTTTTGGTTTGATTTTGGTTTGAGGTGAACCTTGGGGTTCCTAGGCCCTTTTTGGGCTATATTGGCCAAATGTGTTAAATTTAGTGGCAGGGTATTTTGAATGATCCAAATGATCATTTTATGTCCTTTTCTAATTGTTTGAGGTCTTTTAATTGACCTAGCCATGGTTGGGAAAGAAATGCACAAAGTTGACAAAGTTGTCAATTTGTTGTCAAGCAACATTGCCAAAAACTTGTCAAAACATGCCCAAATGTGTTTAGGGCTTGGTCGGGATTTGTAACCTTTCCATTTTTCTTTGGGAAGGTATAAAATGAGAAATGGACAAACTTCTCAAGGTTGGGAATAGTAACAAAGAGATAATAGAATCATTTGGCACTAGTTTTCTGTGTTTTTAGTGTAAGGGTGAAGAGTTTTTCATTTTGAATCTAGCTTTTGTGGATTGAATCCATATTTGTAACATTTTATTCAAGTAAATCATTGTATTTAATTTCATTTTTGTCAATTTTAAGTTCTAGTGTTTTGTTTTAGGTTAGTTTTCATTTTATTTTGCACGAGCACCAGTCACTGGCCTGTTCAGGACTGAGGTGTGCTAAAATGGCTCCCACATAATTTTCCACTGTGGGATCTTCACAGGCTCTTGGGGAATGGTGGGGCCACCTATGTAAAATGTACATATGGTCATAGAAGGCCTGGAAGTGTCAGGAGCTAGCAATGCAATCAGGCCCTAGGTGAGCCCAGTGAGCCCGACTAGGAGGTTGCAGAGATAAAACATTGTGTTTATGAAGGGGTAAAGATTTCACATGTGGCTCTAAAGAATTGAAGGAAGTATTTATGCTTATATAAATAATCCTCCAAATAATTGACTTGTGACCAATCCATTTGGGGTCATTCACAAGACAAAGAAGTCTGACTGCACCTAGAAACCCCAGTAGCCCTAAAAACCCTTAATTGTAGAAAGCCTTTGTACGAGAAGAGTGGGGATGGGAAACCTCCAAAATATTCCATAACTTCCAAAAGGGTACTCAAATCACTAATTTTTTCCTAGGGTTGTTTTGGATCATTCTTTAAGAAAAGGAAAAAACCAGTCAGCTAGACCTATAAGGAGACAATTAGGCCTAATAGGCTTAGAAGCAAAAACCTTGAGATCGAAGACAAAGTGGTGGATACCTTTATCAAGTTAGATCAAATTGATGTTTTGGAGATAGAAGAAGAGGTATAGAACCCCTGCAAAAATTTGGAGAGTTAGATGGTGTGTGGAACCAATATGAAGGATTTCTAAGAGGAGTGAGAAAAGAAGCTTAAAACATTGGTGGGAAACCTAGTGAAGGCACTTGGGTTGTCAAACAATAATTGACATAGGATAGGTCCTAAATCACTCAGAGGAAGGACTTGGACTCTCGGAGAAATACTAGAGTCTTGGAGGGTTTAGGAAGCAAGATTTTGAACCTAGAAAAGTGTAAGAAAACTAGTTCTATTTTCCCATCATAGTGGTATCAGAGCACAACAAGGTTTGGGACCAAAGAAAGTGGATGTTGTATACTAAATAATTAGTTCATTAAACTAGCATGGTAACTAATGTGGAGTTAGCCAAGAAGATGGTCAATCAGGAGGATGAAAATAGGTACCTCTGAGATAGATTGGCAAAGATGGAATTCAAACTTGGTGAAGTTGAAGCCAAGGCAGATTAAGTAAGTGGTAAATTGAAGTAAGTTGAAGACAAAGGAAAAGGATTGGCCTTTGAAGATGAAGAACCTGACCCTGACCCTGACCCTGACCCTGAAACAAATGAAGAACCAATGATAAAATTATTGAGAGCTCTCGGTGGAAAATCACTTGATGGTGTGTCGATGTTCAGTGGCAAGATGGAACCAGAAGTGGTTATGGAATGGATAGAAGGGTTAGAGAATCACTTTGAATGTGAAGGAGTAATAGAAGCACAAAAGGTGAAGGTGGAAAAGACAAGGCTAAAAGGAATTTCTCTCACTTGGTGGAAGTTTGTGCAAGATTCAAGGCAAAAGGAAGGCAAGAACCCAATCTGTTCATGGAAGGGAATGGTTTCAAAGATTAGGGAAACTTATGTCCCTGATGATTATGAAATAAAGCTCCATAAAAGGAGACAAAACCATAGAAAAAAAAAATCAAATGTAAACACCTATATAGAGGATTTCTACAAGCTTTTTTTGAGGTTAAGGGTGGTAGAGGATGAGAGTATCAAGGTAGCTCGGTACCAGAATGGATTGAAATGGAGCATACAAGAAGAGATCGGTCTACTCACACCTACCACTATCCAAAAGTGTTATCAATTGGCACTCAAGGTGGAAGAGAAGAGTAGAAGAAAGAATGACTCCAATACTAGGAGTAGAGGAAGAGGAAGAGACTCTAGGGGACATAGAGGTGGAAATGGGGGTAGAAGTAGTGACTCTATATCCCAAGGGGATTCAAGATGGCCTAAGACACAAGAAGGAAATCCAAATAGAGGAGGTTACAATAGAGGAAGGGGCTCAAACAATAGTGGAAGAGGAAGAAATGGTGGACAAGGTAGAAGTTCTTACTTTGCCTTTATGAAGTGTTACCATTGTAACCAACTAGGTCACCCAGCATATAGGTACCCAAGAAGGGGAATACATCACAAGGAGATAGGAGAGTGAATTATTTCCATAAAGAGACAACACGTCCAAAACATGGTAAAGTACCTTTGGAGTCTGAAGAGGGGCAAAATCTCATGATTAGGATAACATTAATCAAGGAGCCTATCTGATAATAACCTATTCAAAGAAGAGACCTATTTAGAATCAAGTGCAAGATTTTGGGAAAAGTATGCAAGGTCATCATAGATTCAGGGTCAATGGAAAATATTGTGTTAGATGAGTCAGTCAACAAGATCAAAATGGAAAGGATTCCACATAGCAACCCTTATAGGGTCACTTGGTTGAATAAAGGACAACATGTTCTTCTCAATGAGAAAGCATGGGTAGAGTTTACTATTGGGAGGTATTAGGATAAGGTGATATGTTATGTTTTTCCAATGGATGCATGCCATCTATTGTTAGGAAGGCCATGGAAATTTGATAGACAAGCCATGCATGATGGGGCTAAGAATTCCTACTCATTCAAGATGGATGGAGTGAATTTCAAAATTCAATATTTGTTGGAGGAAGGATAAATTGAGACATCAGTACCTAATGTTCTTTTGGTGGGTGAAAATGAGTACTTTAAGACTCTCAAAGAAGGAGAAGGGGTGGGGTTTGCAATTGTGTTGAAGCCCAAGGAAGAAAAGAAAGAGAAGGAAGTAGTGTTACCCATGGAAGTGCAAGAGATACTCAAACATTTTAAAGACATAATAAGTGATGGGAATCTGGCTACCCTACCTCCTCAAAGATCCATAAGCCATAAAATAGACCTCATTCTTAGAGATACCTTACCCAACAAGGCTGCCTATAAAATGACCCCTAAACAAAATGTGGAAATTGCCAAGCAAATTCAAGAAATTTAGACCAAGGCCTCATTAGGAAGAGTATAAGCCCATGTGTTGTCCCTACTATCCTATCTCCTTAAAAAGGTGGTACTTGGAAGTTATGTAATTATTCTAGAGCCATAAATAGAATCATCATTAGGTATAGCTTCCCCATTCCAAGAATAGAGGACCTAATGGATTTTTTAGGAGGTGCCAAGTACTACACCAAGATTGACCTCAAGAGTGGTTATCATAAAATCAAGGTCAAGGAAGGAGATGAGTGGAAGACAACCTTCAAGACTAATGAAGGTTTATATGAATGGCTTATGGTGTCATTTGGTCTATCTAATGCCCCATCCACATTCAAGAGGCATATGAACGAGGTGTTGAAAGAATACATTGGTAAGTTTGTAGTTGTATATCTTGATGACATTTTAATTTTAGAAAATCTAAAGATGAACATCTTACACATCTACAAATTGTATGTAAAAGATTGCAAGAAGAGAAGCTAATCATCAATTTGGACAAGTGTGAGCTCATGAAATAGGAACTTGTTTATCTTGGTTTTGTGTTGTCACAAGGGAGTCTAAAAATGGACTCAAGAAAAGTTGAAGCAATCATCAATTGGCCAATTCCTAGGACTACCATAGAAGTGAGGAGTTTTCATGGCCTAGCTCAATACTGTCAAAAGTTCATCAAGAATTTCAATGCTATTTGTACACCCATTTTAGATACTGTAAAAGGTGGAATGAAGACAAAATTTGTGTAGAATGAACAAGTAGTGCAGGGGACCTCCCACTTAGCACATTTTGATATATTTGGTTGATTAGGAAGTGGTGTTTAATTTTGTTTAGGTGTTTGAGTGATGATTTATTCTAGGACCAAGGGGCAAGATCATGGTCTATGATTGTAAGGACCTTTGAGTCCATGTGAGCATTTGGGATCACCTTGGTGACCAAAGAAAGAAGTATGTTTTAATGTTCCAAATAGGTTTGATAGATGTTTTGAAGGTTTCTATACATTATTAGGGTCCTATCATTAGGATGAGAACCAAGTCATATGGTTCATTTTTGTAATAAGTTGCAGGAAAAGTTGCTAGCAACTTTTAAAAGTTGCTTGAGCAACTTTTGGAAAAGTTGCCAAATTAGCCAAAACTTGTTGTAACCACCCAAGCTCAGTATAAGAGCCTGGATTCGAAGCTTTTGAGGAAGTTAATGAAAAACTGAAACAAAAACAACAATTATGACATCCTGTATGGTCTCCCAAATACTCTACTAATTAGACAGGCATGTATCTCTATAATTGTACGGCCATGTACGGATTGTCATAGGTGATCAGACTTCATGGATTGTTAGTGTTTTATATTAGCTTTCATTTGCAATTAGTATTTTGGTTTGAAGTTAGAGAGTTTCATAGTTTTGAGTTTTCAAAGGTCTTTGGTTTGCCAGGCCTGAAACCAGTGCCAACTGGTTAAGAATGGCTCTAACCTAAGATTCCTCTAGTGGATTTTCCTAAAACCATGAGGATTGCTTGGCCAAACAATGGTATCAGAAACCCAAAGCAATGGAATACTTAATTTAGGATTGGACACCCCAAATGATTCCTAATGCACTATTTAGTCTCATTTAATTATCGACTAGGGACGTAAACTTGGAATGGCATCTACAAAGTATATGCTTCAAACTTCCTCTTCTAAGCCTATCTAAGGAATTCAATTGCTTATGCTTCAAGAAAACTAAACTAAAACTGGTAAGCAAATGTATTCTAATCAAAGTAGGGAATTACAGTTAGGAACTACTCCAACTGACTGTGCTGCAGGAACAGGCTACTAATTTTGGTATCAGTAGCTGCAGGAACAACAAAGTTCTAAAACATATAAATGAACAGGAAATGAACTCTACACTAACAAAGCAATTCACTCATCAAGTGGGGCCCCTTGAATGAGTGAATGAAAATTACAATCAAGATGAAAGTTGCAAACTTGAACTGATCATTCTATTCATCCATAAAAACAATTACGCTTGATTGAAACAGTATGCAAGAGTTCTATATTAAAAACCAGTTTGTTTGACTAACTCCAAAAGAGTCACAATAGTTGATTATTTAAAAGGAAACTACCAACTCCTAAACCTATGATCACTTCATAATGAGGATCAGTTACAACTCATAAAGTTTCATAATAGAAACATTATTGACCATGAACAATCCTATAATATAGCGCACACTAAATATGCACATTGCATGCAATAGAAAGCATTGACTTGCTTGCAAAGATTCTGCAATCACGGTTGGCTTTGATGACTCCCACGCTAATATGTTGGTCCTTGAATATCCATGTTGAACTCTTGCAAGATAATTAATGCACACATATCCAACCATATACATATATATCCACATCATCAATATTAGGAAAAAGGTGTTAGTCTTAATTATCACTCTTGCAAACCTATGGCTATAGGACGTAACTACCCAAAACATAGCTTAGGAGAGAAAACATCCATTAACATGTATAACTATTCTATTAACCATTCTTGTCCATGAAATTAAGCAGATATTATGTCCTTAGAGGTATCCACATTCCATCTTATGTTCACACACATATATAATCATATACATAGAAACCATAAGTTCATATTCTTAAAACCATAAATGCATGTCTATGTGCAATCAAATGTCTTAGAAAGAGGATAAAAAGTGGTGAAAAAAATGGCTAATTTAGAAGCCCATTATTCCCCCCAAATGAACTATTGCTGGCCCCTAGTAATAATAAAGTTCCAAACCTTTGCACGAACCCTCAAATCACTAGTTGTTCTCTGCCCAAGCTCATCATGAATATAATCAAAGTATCCATGAGTCTCTTTGAGTCTTTCCCAATGTTGGACTTCAGAAGCCATGTCATAATCTGCTACATTATCATTCATTGCCAGCAATGGCTAAAGGAAGAGTGGAGTCTAAAACCTTAATGGAACCCAATGGTTAAGGAGTGACCTGCCCAACATAGTATACCATGGAACTCTCCTTGTGGCAAGGGTTAGATTCTGAGGTGAATGAGGTTCCATTTTCTTTAGATCCTATGACATCCTTATCCACCTTTCCTTGGAGGCATTAATTGTTGCAGAAACATCCCATGAAGAATGTTGGTACCAGTCTGCAAAGGCTTGTTCTCTCACTGGATAGATCTTATTGGCTCCACTAGTGTTTGTTGTAATAGAGATCCAGTCAAAATATGTTCTCCTAGAGTGCTACACCTCAAGCCTCATCATTAAAGGAACTAACATTTCTTTCTCCCTATATGGTGTAGCCTTGTGTTCTTGACTTATCTCATTCTACATCCATGACATAACTACTTTGAGCTGTACATCTCCCACATAAAGGAGTGAATTCCACTTTGTGTCATTAGGAACTGCCAGGTTATGCAAGTACAATTTGCACAATAGATTTTTTAGAGTCATTGGGGTAGACTGAAAGGTATAGTAAAATTCATGGGGAGTTTATATGGATGGATTGATGCCTTCTAAAATCCTTTTTAATTTGAAATTAACAAGTTCCTCTTGAAGGAATATTGCATACACTGGTGAGGGTGATCTGCATTCCATCAGCTGTGGAATTAGCCCAGTAATCTGATCAATTCTTCGTTTCAATACCTCAATCTCATTTGATAGTTGCTCCAACTGAGAATTCTATTCATTAATGACTCATTTCAATTTTTCTTTTTCTAAATTCCATTGTGTCTTTTCCCATAACAACTGTTGGTACAAACTTATCACTGTTGCAAGAGATGTAGACAAATCTAGTGGGGGTAAAGGTTCCTGATTGAGTAAGTCCACCCATCCAGAGGGAAAGTGAGGAATTTTAACTATTTCTTTAGGTGTAGAGGACTTACCCTTCCACACAACAATTGTCCTGATCAAATTGGTTTCCTCACTAACATCAGCTGCCACCTTAGCTAGTGTTTTTAACTTTTCATGACTACCCTGCTGGAGTACCTCTTTAATGATTTCAGTTCCAAAGTCAGGAATTTCCTCTGAATTCATACTAACATCTCACTGGGCATAATTATCTACATATTCCTCTATGTCCTCAGAGTCCTCAAAGTCCTTATCACTATCTATCAGTATGTAGTTAACTCTAGGGCTAACCACTATTTTTGGACTCTGCACTCTCATTATTGTGTCACTGGTTGCAGGTTGATTTTCCAATTCCTCATAAGAGGAATTGTTTAAAGGTTCATTTTCTACATATTCAAAAGAATCAATGTTAACAATAGGAACAGATGCCTCACCATCTTTCTCAAAAAGTCTTCTACTTCTCCTCATAGGGGGTGTGGATGAGCTTGAAGGACTCTTTCACTTCTTTTTCTTAATGACCACCTCCTCTGCCACTACTTCAAGAGGTTTTTCAACATTATCCTTCCTAGGATTCTCAAGATTCTCTTCAGGAGGATTCTTAGAATGTTCTTCAGGAGGGTTTTCAGAATGTTCTTCCCTAGGGTTCTCAGAACTTTCTTCCCTAGGGGAATGTAGGGTTTCTTCCATATTATCAGCATTGTCACCAAGCTGAGGTTCTAATGTTTCCTATTCTGGTTCCATTATTTTACCCTTACCCTTTCTAGATGTAGCCCTTGTCCTTACAGATGGTGAAGATTCTATAATATTAGGAGCTTCTACACTCTTGTTTTTCTTCCTCTGAGAAGTAGAGGCTTCAGAATTGAAAATTCTTTTTCTAGGTGACATAGAAATGGAGGGAGAGGCTTTAGGATCATTCTCAACTCTTTGAACAATTTTACGAACCCCAAAAGATTTTTTTTCTCTCCTACCAACACCATGACCTCTAGGGCCTACTATTCTAGGTTCAACCTCATTTATCTACAAAAATTCTTCCCATGTCCCAGCCTTTTGTCTATTCAATTCCTTTTCCACAATTAATTTTATTAAGCAATGGTGTGAAATAGACTGGTTGCTTCCTGACTGGACTAATAAAGACTATTTTTTCACAATGTTAAATAAGAAGCTGGGAAGATTTACCAGTCTGTTATCATGGCGGAGATGACTGAGAATTTTGAAGTGCAAAGCATGCAGGTATTTGTAGTGTCCCTCGCAGGTGAAGTTCTGAATAACAAATGTGGCTGGCTAAATGAACTCCATGGGCAAAGATAATCACCAGGTTCCTTGCTTCTTGTCAATATCCAACTGAGGATCACCATGCAAAGTGAACTGTGCTCTCATTGATTGCAGGTCAAAATCTTTCACCCATTGTTCACCTTCCTGAGGCAAACCTGTCACCTTAGCAACTACATCTTCTGTGAACTCAATTTTCAAACCTTTACCTTCTACAACCCCATCCTTCAAGGTGGACATAAATTGTAGAGAAACTTCCTCGTTAAACCCCTTAAGGCTTAAACAATAATCCAGCCACCCTCTCCTTCTAAACATTTCACAGGTGGGGGCATCATTTAACAAAACTGTGTGGTCCATTGGTTCATGCCTTTGAAGGTCACCTCCCATTGCTTCTCTCAGACAAATTTCTAACTTGCAGAACACAATTCTTATAGAATTCAGTGATGGCAAGTCACAGACCTTAATGCATTATGGAACAAAATGTTGTAGAAGAAAGATGGCATACAACTGCAACTCGATTCATAAAATTAAAATTTTTTTTGCACGAAATCTAATGATATGAGTTTTACATAACATCTCATAAAAGC
The DNA here is from genome assembly GCA_027943335.1 of Chamaecyparis obtusa. Classification (NCBI taxonomy): domain Eukaryota; kingdom Viridiplantae; phylum Streptophyta; class Pinopsida; order Cupressales; family Cupressaceae; genus Chamaecyparis; species Chamaecyparis obtusa. The sequence goes on along the minus strand of BSBK01001327.1, from coordinate 510,581 downwards.
TCACGCATGCCAAGGCTGCCACCTTGAACACAACATAGCACATCATTAAAAATCAAGATCATCTTTTAATATCCTTAATTCATTTTGATTGCGATGACCCAATCACAAAAGGATAGCTCATCACGTCATGTCGCAAACATATTTCAAAACATGAACTTTAATTTTTACATGCCAATTTTAAATTTTGAAAATAGAATAGTTCCCCCCCCAACTAAGTAATGGCATGGGTCCCACTAAGCCAGGTTAAGCAAGAGTGATAAATCAAAATGACACAGAATCCTAAAAATTAATGAATAAAAATAATATATGTACGAGTATATGTGGCACAAACCTAGAAGCGTTGTAGGAAGAGTTGTTCAAAACACTGAACCTACATATGAAGTGATGGGATGGGGTGGATAGGTGGAAAAGAGAGAAGGTGAGATGAAAAATTATTACAAAGAAAGTATTCCATGAAATATGAAATATTGATTATGGTGGTCTTGAATAGAATAAAAAATTGGCAGAATCCTAGGTGGAAGACCTAGATTCTTCGGCTACAGGAACGGTTGCTTCAACTATGCTCTTGAACTGCTTGAGGAACTCATCACGACTTATAGGTTTGTGGTAAAGTTTTAGATGATGCCCATTGATGAGTAACTTGAATTGAACATGATCTATTGTTGAAAGTTGCATAGCTCCATTGTCAAATATTGATATAATCTCATAAGGCCTAAGCCATCTGGTATGAAATTTCCTTGGTGTATGTTGGTATTTTGAATCATATAACAATGCCCAATCTTCGACAAAAAATTTCTTATCACGGATGAACTTATCATGCCACTTTTTCCTTTTTTATTGTATCAACTCTATATTGTGTAGAGAAAATTTCTTGTATTCATCCAACTCATTTAATTGCAATAACCTGGCTTGCTATGCTTTGGTGATATCTACATCTAGATCTAAATCAATGCGTAGTGTTTTATGCTGGAACTTGATCGGCATAGAGAAAAATTTTCCATTTACCAACTCAAAAGGAGTAAACCCTGTGGTGGTTTTCCATGTGGTACGGTAAGCCCATATGGCTTTAGGAAGGTGAGTAGCCCAATCCTTTTTATGCACAACTACTATTTTAGTGAGAATAGACTCTATCTCCCAGTTTGTGATTTCAACCTGGCCATTGGCCTGAGGGTGGTAGGGTGAAGACTTTCCATGATGCAGCATGTACTCCTGCATCAACTCAGTGATAAGGTTAGATGTGAATTGTGCCCCTTGATCTATGGCAATCTCCCTTGCTACTCCAAATTTGGTGAATATGCATTCATAAAGAAACTCATCAACTTTGTGATCTCTGGCATGTCTCATAGCTTTGGCTTCAACCCATTTTGTTGCATAATCTGTACATACTAAGATGTAAGACTTTCCATGAGAAGAGGGCTCAATAGGTCCAATGAAGTCAATACCCCACTTGTCAAAGGGTGTGACAACTACCTATGGCTGCAGGGGCATTTCATCAGTCTTTGTAGGTCATCCCATATGTTGGCACCTGTCACAATGTCGAGTATGTTTTGCTGCATCCTTATGCAAAGTAGGCCAGTAGTACCTAGTTGTCAAAATTTTATAGGTTGTCCTCTTTGTGGAAAAGTGTCCTCCACATGGCTCATCATGGCATGCCCGAAGGATGTCATAAGTTTCATCTTCTTGAACACATCTCCTTGTGACCTGGTCTGGTCCTCTATAAAACATGAAGCCTGAGATCCAAGAGAAGTTACAACTCTTCTCAACTAATAGACGGTGATGTTTAGGAGAAAAGTGAGGTGGCATTCTTCCTATAGCAAGGTAGTTTTCCAAGTTTGCATAACATGGATTAAAGGAGTCAATAGAAAACAAGTGCTCGTCAAGAAAACTATCATCAATTGTTGCAAGATCATCTAGCACTTGCAGTTGTGACAAGAAATCTGCTACTACATTAGCCTTGCCTAGTTTGTCTATGATCTTTACATCAAACTCCTGCATGAGTAACTAGCATGCTAGTCTACCACTAATGGAAAGTTTATTTATTAAGTACTTGATAGCTGAATGATCAGTATAAACAAATACTTCATAGCTTGTAATGTAGTGCATAAACAACTGCTAACAATTCTTCTTTAGTAACAGTATAATTCAATTCTGCTCCTTGCAAATTTTTACTAATATAGTGAATTGCATGTTCAATAATACCTTCCTTTTGTCCCAGAACTTCTCCAATAGCATAATCAGATGCATATGTGTGGATATGGAATGGAAGCTTCCAATCAGGTCCTCTGAGAATAGGTGTTGTTGTCAGAACATCCTTCAACTTTTGGAATGATGCTTCACATTCTTCTGTTTGTGCAAATTCAGCTTCTTTCTTTAACAAAGTATACAATGGTGCTACAAGTTGGCTAAAATCCTTTATGAACCTTATGTAGTAACCAGCATGGCCAAGGAAAATTTTGACATCCTTCTGCTTAGCTGGTGTGGCAAGTGTATTTATAACTACAATTTTTGTAGGATCAACCTGAATTCCAAAAGATGAAAGATAATGTCCCAGGACTACTCCTTCCTCCATCATCATGTAGCACTTTTCACTATTGAGAGAGAGATTATAATCTTGACATCTCTTAAGAACCTTTTCCAAGTTAGCTTGTGCTTCTTCAAATGTTGTGCCATGAGTTGTAAAGTCATCCATATAGATTTCAACACAATCAGCAACAATGTCAGAGAAAATACCCAGCACTGCTCTCTAGAAAGTAGTAGGGGCATTACACAATCCAAATGGAAAGACTGAATAAGAAAAGGTTCCCCAAGGATAGGTAAACATTGTCTTGTCCTGATCTTCTAGTGATATTTGTATCTAATTATACCCACTTAAGCCATCTAGAAATGAAAAGTACTTTTTACTCGCCAGATTATCAAGCACTTGGTCAATGAAAGGCAGTGGAAAGTGATCTTTCTTAGTGGATTTGTTAAGTTCTTTGTAGTCAACAAAAAATATCCACTTTCCTCCTTTCTTTGGAACAATGACAAGAGGAGAAACCCACTAACTATCAAAGATAGGATAAATAAAGCCTGCACTAAGAAGTTTTTGCAATTCAGTCTTGACTATGTCTCTCAAGGTAGGGTTTATCCTTCTTTGAGCTTGCCTTACTGGCTTATATTTTAGGCTTATATATATTATGTGAGTATAGAGTGTAGGATCTCAACTTGCCATGTCAGTGTAATCCCATGCAAAGGCTTGTTGGCTATCTTGTAAAAGCTTGAGGAGACTAGACATCTGAGACTCAGTGAGGTTTTTATTAACATTCAGTTCTTTTCCTGAAACAATTTCAACTCTCTTAACTTTTTCCAACATCAGCACTTTAGCTCTAGTTGGTGACTTTATCTCATGAGGCAGCAAAGTGTGAAGGTAATCAGTTGCTACAGGAAACTAAGATGTGGTTTGTTTAGGTAGTATTGTTTGAAGGGAACAATTTGGATCATCACAAGATGACTCCTCAGCATACTAGTTGGTAAGGATTGCTGTAAGAATGTCATCTTCTTCCTGGGATACCATGAATGGATTTCTCTCAATGACCATGAGTTTTTGCATAGAGCTTACTTCAAGGGTAGCATCTCCTAAGTTGGGCCAGACAACTTGATCAAGTTCACTTTGGGGTTTTTCTAGAGAATACAGAGTTAACTTCTTGGTATTTATTCCATCTGATATGGTCATCTTTCTTGAATGGCATGCAATGCAAGCATCAACCGTGGCTAACCAAGGCCTTCCTAGGATTAATGGTTAACCTCCAAGAGTGGCTTTGGGTGACAAGACTATAAAATCTGAGGGGTACTCTAAAGAATCCAGAGTAACTATAATATCCTCAACCATACCATCAGGCTTGACTATGGAATTATCAACTAACTGCAATATTGTTGGTGTATCCCGCAAACCAATGATACTAAGTTTCAGCAGAACTTCTCTAGTTAGTGATAACATTAATTGATGCTCCCAAGTCAATTAAAACATTTTGAATTTGGGTACCATTAATGAAGATGGTTACCACTGGACTTCTTGGATCTGAATACTTAGGCATGACAACTTTACTTAGCATGAGATCAGAGAGCTGGCCTAAGACATGGACAGTATCAAGGTCTTTATTTTTCCTTCCAGGCTATTTGATATAGGCTTCTTTAAATGCTTTGGTATAGACTAGAATTTCTTTAAGGGCATCCAACAAGGGAATCTGCACTATCATTTGTTTGAGCTGATCAATCAAATTAGTGGCTACAAGATGTTCTTTTGGAGGGACAACCTGAGACAATCTCTATGGATAAGGAGGATTCTTAGGCACTGGTGCAGTTTGAGCAATAGGTGGAACATTAATAGGCTAGCTCACAGGTTTACCATCAGCATCAACAACTTTGGTTATTATTGGCTCCTTGGGTGCAGGAAGTGTAGTTCCGGATCTAAGATGGATGTCATTTATATGCAAGGAATAAGCCTGCTGCTTATTATTAGGATTTGGAGTTGGCTGAGCTAGAAGTTGAGTTGGCTTTTAAGGATTGCTATTTGCTATAGGAGGCAGGGGCATAATAGCTTGCTTCTGAGGTGGAGGCATTAGTACTTGTTGCTAATTAGGCTGATTAGGTCCCCACTGAGTTTGTGGTTGCCAGCTACCCTGAGGTGGCCATTGGCTATTCTATTGTGGCTGCTGATAGGGGTTATATTGCTATTGGTATGGGTTAAATGGTGGTTGCTACAGATAGGTTTGGTTATAGTATGGCTATTGATTGGACCAATTGTGATTCCAATTCTAACCTTGAGGAGAAAAATTTTGGGGGTTTTGGTTTGGCCAATAGCTACTATTATTATTATAACCAAAATTATTCAGTGGGTCTGGAGGCATACCTTGTCTCTGAGCCCATGGACACCTTTGAGCAATGTAGAAAACCTTTCCATTCTCCTCATCTATAGCTTTGAACTTGGTAGGCATTGAGTTAACATCCACAGATGCAACCATCTTACATTTATAGTTTCTTTTCCTCTCTCTTTAATGAGAACAGAACTTAGCAAGCATAGCAGCTGACTCTTCCTTCTTCCTCCTTGCTTGCATACTATCCAGCTGAGTGGGGACATCATTAATGATGTCCTACATGAAATCAAATAGTAGATTAGATAGCTCCATTTTAGATACTCCTGAACCTCCATTGGACTTATGTGGTAGGTCTCTAAGTCCCCTACCCTTCTTCAAAGTGTCCCTTGAGTAATTTTGACATATATTCTTTATGTCATCCCAAGCTTTTTGCATGATATCACCTCCTACCATTAGGTCTAGAGCTTCAATACTTCTGTCATTCACACCTTTTCAAAAAAGGTGCTTCTGAGATGCCTCATTTAGCTGGTGTTGAGTATTACATTGCAAGTTGAACATAAATCTAGATATATAATCCTCCAGTGTTTCATCCTCCTTCTGAGACAATTTAAAAATGTCATCACCTTTCAAATCTTGACCTCTACAGTACTCTTTGTACTTTGTAAGAAACATTATGTGCATGGCATTCCAATTTGCTACAGCATTGGCACCTAACCCTATGAACCATCTCAAAGCAACTTCTTTTAGAGTTGATGGGAACAACTTCAACTTGTGGGCATCAGTAGTATAGTCATAACTCTAGCAAAGAATATCAAATTCAAAGAGAAAGGTCTCAGGGTCTTCTGTTAGGAGGCCATAAAAATTGGGAAGTGTAGTAGTAGGTATATTCTTCAGATTTTGGTTGCCTTGCTATTGAGGTATAGGAAAAGGAAAGGGAGCTTGAGCAGCCATTTTGGGAGGAGGACCTTGTGGTGGTGGCTGATATACAACAAGAGCAAGTGGATTATCTTGATATGCAGGTTCAGTAAATAGGTCATTCAAATGTAGTGATTCTTCAGATGATGAAGAGGATATGTGTTCTTGAGCATCAACAAATGGATTTTCAAAGGGTTCTTCTTCTTCGTTCTCACTTTGTGGTTCTTCAATTTGAGGATTAAATAAATCAAATGGTTCTCCTTGGTAGTTATGGGGAAGAAATCTCCCAAGGTGATCTCTCCTTCTATGCATAAAAATGCTTACTTAAGTACTAGATTAAAACTAAGACTCCAACTACAAGGATTAGTTTGAATTAACACCATCCCTGACAGCGGTGCCAAAAATGCTTGGCCAAACAATGGTATCAGAAACCCAAAGCAATGGACTACTTAATTTAGGATTGGACACCCCAAATGATTCCTAATGCACTATTTAGTCTCATTTAATTATCAACCAGGGACATAAACTTGGAATGGCATCTGCAAAGTATATGCTTCAAACTTCCTCTTCTAAGCCTATCTAAGGAATTCAATTGCTTATGCTTCAGGAAAACTAAACTAAAATTGGTAAGAAAATGTATTCTAATCAAAGTAGGGAATTACAGTTAGGAACTACTCTAACTGACTGTGCTACAGGAACAGGCTACTAATTTTGGTATCAGTAGCTGCAGGAACAGTAGAGTTCTAAAACATATAAATGAACAGGAAATGAACTCTACACTAACAAAGCAATTCACTCATCAAGTGGGCCCCCTTGAATGAGTGAATGAAAAGTACAATCAAGATGAAAGTTGCAAACTTGAACTAATCATTCTATTCATCCATAAAAACAATTACACTTGATTGAAATAGTATGCAAGAGTTCTATATTAAAAACCAATTTGTTCGACTAACTCCAAAAGAGTCACAAAGATGATTATTTAAAAGGAAAATACCACTAACTCCTAAACCTATGATCACTTCATAATGAGGATCAGTTACAACACATAAAGTTTCATAACAGAAACATTATTGACCATGAACAATCCTAGAATATAGCTCACACTAAATCTACGTGTTGCATGCAACAGAAAGCATTGACTTGCTTGCGAAGATTCTGCAATCATGGTTGGCTTTGATGACTCCCACGCTAATATGCTGGTCCTTGAATATCCATGTTCAACTCCCACAAGATAATTAATGCACACATATCCAACCATATACATATATATCCACATCATCAATATTAGGAAAAAGGTGTTAGTCTTAATTATCACTCTTGCAAACCTATGGCTACAAGAGGTAACTACCCAAAACATAGCTTAGGAGAGAAAAAATCCATTAACATGTATAACTATTATATTCACCATTCTTGTCCATGAAATTAAGAAGATATTATGTCCTTAGAGGTATCCACATTCCATCTTATGTTCACACACATATATAATCATATACATAGAAACCATAAGTTCATATGCTTAAAACCATAAATGCATGTCTATGTGCAATCAAATGTCTTAGAAAGAGGATAAAAAGTGGTGAAAAAGATGGCTAATTTAGAATCCCATCAAGGATCATAGGGTTAGAGTCAATATATGTAGTGTATATTCTTCTTGTTATTTTTTCAGAGGTTCTAAGGACCCAACAAGGAAGACCTATGGCTGACTGGTAAAACCAGGTGAGCCAGGACAGGGAAGAAAGAGCACTAGTACAGAAACCCAAGACCAATTAGAGAGTACTTGATGACATTTTTGGAAATTTTAATCAACCTTCTAAAAATACTCAAGGTGGTTGGAGGTGAGTCGAATATTTCAGATAGGTTTGAAGGGTTTTTTTGCTCACTAGTTCAGAGGCCTAGTTTGTAGGCTATAAACTAGGGCCTTCTTGGGATTAGGGTTTTGGGTGTCACCAAAAACTGAGCTTTTGGATTTTGAAAGGGGTGATGGACTTATAAAGGATTTTTAAAAAAAAATTGGGGGTCAAATGGAGATTTTGTAAGAACCAGGTCATTTTTAGTGAAAATAGACCTACTAGGAATTGGGCAATTAGGCCTCCTAGTAAGTTTGAGACCAATTGGTTTGGTGGGTTGTTTTGGAGTAGGGGAAAGGTTGTATAATGGCATAAGAAGTATTAAGAGGACTATTAGAAGACTAATAACATATGTGGGATGATCCTAGATAGAGGATAGACATTCTAGGTGAAGAACTAGTTGAGGAAAATTAAGGTTTTAGGAGTAACTAATTGGACTAGTGCTCAAATCTTTGGAGGCTTCTTGAATCCAACTATACCTTGGAGGAGAAGTTGGTAGGGAGGATCTAGGAGATCCTATTTTTTAAGAAGATCCAAAAAACTAAAACCTTTGGAAGGTTAGAGTGAATAGTAAAGGGGTAGAGTGCCTATCCTCTGCATCAACAAGCAAACCAAGGGTTTGAAGAGTTGAAGAGAAGGATAGAAACACAACCTATCCTAGTCCTCCCTAGCTTTGAGAAGCTCTTCACTGTGGAGTGTGATGCTATAAATGTGGCTATAGGGGCCATCCTTAGCCAAGAAGGGAGACCATTAGCTTTTCATAGTGACAAGCTTAATGAAGAAAATGTTAGGAATGGGAACACTGAGAGGGGGGGGTGAATCAATGTTCTATATATTATTGTTTTTTATGATGTCTTGAAACTTAACGTAATTACTTAAGTACTAAAATTAATATCAATGCAAGTAAGATAAAAAACCATAACACATAACACCAGATATGATTACGGGGAAACCCAAATAGGTAAAAACTCCAGTGGGAAATGACACCCACTAAGAACTACACTAGAGTATTATGATCCCTGTTAGAAGATCTTACAACTCTGTTAGGAGTTGATCATTACAATGCAATGAGTACAGTGACATGGTCAAGGGTCAGACCTTGTTAGGATTCATTTACAATAACCCTATTAGGGGTGGTGGCTCACTTCCAGAGCTCACTGCTCAATGAGAAGGCTACAACCTCCTGGATATCAGATACACACTATATCTGCCAATGGTGAACTACTACTTTGACACTTCTTGTCTGATCAGTTCCTTTTGTGTGTTGATGCTTTAACCTCTTATAAATCTCTAAAACATTCTAACTACTCTTCGCATACTTTTTCTCTGCTACTATCAACTCTATATCTCATGCCATTCTCAAATACAAAGGTGTGTGTCTTATTTATATGCGTAAACAAAATTATTCACTAGGTCGGCCTTCAACCTCTTACATACAATGCTTCCAAAAAAATTAGCTCAAGCATGTTTACATAAAATGATATTAATATTTCTATAACCTAAATACAATAGGTGCATAGCCTTTACAAAATAATATTATAAGCGCTAACCAAATTGTTGATAGTCGGCTGCATACTCTGTTCTATTTTGCCACTCACTATCTGTATCACTTCAACTCGTTGTATCTTCATCATACTGACTCATCTAATCATGTGCTCTTAACCATAGCTTACTAACATAATGAAAATATTATCTTCCAGGGTGCATACCCAAACTCAGTCATATACATGTGCGCTAATGCTCTGATCATCTGGTGCTTCACTGACTATCCAGTCTTATATACTTAACCATTTATCTGATCTTCTAAGTTATGCGTTGACTCCAAAACTTCATATGACTTTATTTCCATAATGAAAACACTAAATCATAGTCATATACAATAGTATAGTCAACTTGCCAACAATCTTCCCCTTTTTCATTAATGAAACAAAGGAATATGGCGAAGTTACTAACTATATCTTACAAAAAAATTCTATCATATACTCTATCTTTATCTCCCTTCTACTATATACTCTACTCCCCTTTACATCATATACATAGCTCCATATTCTCTCTTCTACTATATACTATACTCCCCCTTTGACATTAATGACAAAGGTGCACAAAAATGGAACTTCAAGTACTTACATTGATAATACATCATGATGTCCAGTCTGAAGGTTTGCAATTTCTTGCTGCCAAAATGTCTTCAGTGCATCTACTTTATGGAGATGGGTGCACAAAGCATAAGTCAATTTATCCATCTTCTCCAAATTTTAATTTGGACCTTGATCATATGTCACAATAGTGGCATCGATCTCCTTGATATTCTTGTTTAGCACATCTACTAAGGGCGCAAGTGCATGTCTCAACTGAGCTTGTCTATCCCTTATCTTAACCATTTCTTGCTATGTCTTCTCTATCTTATCCAATTGTCCTTAGTATACATTATTGCACATATTTATATTAGTGGAGGGATCTAGCACTAACTTCCTTACTGCTTCCATCATTGATTAAGCTTCCTGAATCTTCTTTGAAAGGTCTGCAGTTAGTTTGTCCTTGTCCATAAAATCAGCTATTATCTTTCTTCCTGTAGCTACAATATCCTTCAATAAAGCTTGACCAACCTTTAGTGAACTGAGGTCAAGTGCGAATTTTGTTGTAAGCTCATTCAATCTTTTCTTAAGGTATTTCTCTTCTACTATCTTGGATGCTGATTCCTCAAGACTTGAGAAATTTTCATTAAAGCATGTCATGATGGTGTTGACATCATCCATTGAATGTACTCTAGACACTTTCTTGTCTATAGGAAGTAAGCTATTTAGAATGTTGACTGATTCAAAAAATAATGGATTCCTCATAACCTATTTCTCCTTTGCCTTTTCCATTGCTAGCACACTTTATCAAGTCTTCTTCTCCCCATGAGTCTAGACTTGTTGTGTCAAGAGTCAAACTTGACAACAATGACATTGATGGCATAGGAGTGAGAGGTGTGTTGTCCATCACTTCTATCTTTACCTCTAAAGGAATTTCAACAAAGGTTTCATCTACAAGTTCATTTTCCTTTTCTTCTTCTTCTTTTTATTTCTCCTCTTATTTTTCTTTCTCCTTTTCCCTTTCTTTCTCCTCTTCTTCTTCTTGTCCAGTTATATCTTCAATTTGTACATCATCTTGTAGCTTGGGTGAATTATCATTGCATAAGATTTCAACTTCTTCAATGCTCACAAATTCTTCCTCAAAATTATCCAAATCCTTATCTATTGTTGCCATGGATATTTCTACATTATCTATCATAATTGTGTCCTCCTTGGCTTCAGGAATAGGCACAAAATCCTATGGACCTATCATAGGTGCATTTGGGGTCTCAACTACTTTTACTTGCTCAATGGGAACTTGGTTTGTAGGCACCAATATTTTTCTTCCTCTTGGACATCCTACTAGGCTCTGGAGGTGGAGTAGACTCCAGATCAATAGTAGGAGTGGGTGTTGAAGTATTATCAATAGTCTTTTACTTGGGATCATCTATTTTTTTTATTTTTACTTTATTTTCCTTGGGGTCATCAATCTTCTCTATTTTCACTTCTGAAGAGGGCTCTCTCAAGTTGCATTGCAATCTTTGCTTCCCTTACCTTATCTTAGTTAGCTTGAGTGACACCATGAATCTTCAGTATTTTAGAGGTGATTTTAGATGCTTTCCTCTTGGTCATAGAATTGTTTAGGACTGAATCAACCTATCTAGTCTTTTCTTCATAAGTACCCCATCTTGGTTCATTGGGATCTTTGGGTGCTGATAGTAGAACTTGTGCATATGCTTCCAAAACATGTTCTTCTACTTCATAACCAAGTGGATGGATCTAATTAGTCCTAGGCTCTACAACTTCCATACAAGTTATGTCTGTCTCCACCATGAAAAAAATATTGTCCTTGTACTTTTCAACTATTCTCTCAGGTATCATATACCTTCTCTGCATCTTTATCCTAAATATCTTGATTTTCAATTCCATGTAGTCCTTAAAGGTACTCTCTGATGATGCCTTGAATGATATTTGAGGCATTGTGGGAATAGTCTTATCTAGATAAATATCTGACACTTTACCAACTATATGGAAGTACAAATAGATTATCAGTGATCCAAACCAGAATATCTTACTCTTGTCATGTTTGATTTCCCTTATATTGTCCATCAATTGTGCATGAAAGATCTCACACAAGTTAAAGTCTCCATTTTCTTTTACAATCCTTATGGTTGCTAAAATAGTGGCTACGGACACACTATTTACCCTATTTTCATGATGGAATCTATATCCAAGTATCATAGACATCAATTTTATATCTTTCTCTTCTATAGGCTCAATTTTCATCCCATGCTTATCACTGTGAGACTTACAAGCTTTCTCTACTAGTTTCCTGACATCCTTGCCAATGGGAAGGATGGCACTAGTTTTAGGTAATCCAGTCATCTCATGAATGAGATCACTAGTTATTCTAATAGGGATTTCACCAATCCAGAATAAGTCATCATGAATAGGGTTTTCTTCTAAGTGTGCAAACTCATTAGTGAATGTTTTATCTAGATTCATCATGGTTTCCATGTGCAACCTAATTCTATCCAATCCTACTAGTTCCATTTTACAGTAGATATATGTGTGTATATCCTCTATGTGCATTACTCCCATTAGGGTTTTAGAAAATGCTCCTTCCAAATCATCTAGGATAGACTTGAATGGATGCTTCTTAAATGTGTACCTCTTTCTTTCAGAAACATCAAACACAACTAGAGTAGCCATAACTTACTTGTTTAATCACTTCAAATGAGTTTCAAAGGGTTTTTGAATCATCATGACCAAAGTAGGGTTCTACAATAATAGACACACTTCTTCACTGATAATCCAACTGCAATTCTTCACAACTAAACTGCTTGTTTTCTTTGACCTTTTCTTCATAGGCTTCTTGATTGTTAAATAGTTTTTCATCCAACTCTTCAATCTGATCCTTTAGAGATGTGTTTTCCTCATTTAGCTTTTTGACCATTTTTCCTAAATCACTAGTAGAACAATCCTTAAAATCTTTTCTCAGTTTCTTGATGAATACTTGAGAATCACTAACCTTTAGTTTCAGTTCTTCAATTTCCTTTTCAGATTTGTCAAGTCTTCAAGATTCTTCTTAGATGTTTCATTTCTTCCAAACCCATGATCTCCTCAAGTGGTTAAACTTGTCTTCAGAGGACCGAAGCTCTAATACCAATTGTTAGGAATAGGAACACTGAGAGGGGGGGGTAAATCAGTGTTCTATATATTATTACTTTTTTTGATATCTTGAAACTTAACTTAATTGCTTAAGTATTGAAATGAATATCAATTCAAGTAAGATAAACAACCATAACACATAACACAAGATATGATTATGGAGAAACCCAAATAGGTAAAAACCCCGGTGGGAATTGACACCCACTAAGAGTTGCACTAGAGTATTATGATCCCTATTAGAAGATCTTACAACCCTATTAGGAGTTGATCATTACAATGAAATAAGTATAGTGACCTAGTCAAGGGTTGGACCCTGTTAGGAGTATTTTACAATAACCCTATTAGGGATGGTGGCTCACTGCTAGAGCTCACTACTTAATGAGAAGGCTACAACCTCCTAGATATCAGATACACACTATATCTACCAATGGTGAACTGCTACTTTGACAGTGCTTGTTTGATCAGTTCCTTTTGTGCACTAATGTTTTGACCTCTTATAAAGCTCTACAAAATTCTAACTGCTCTTTGCATACTTTTGCTCTGCTACTATCAACTCTATATCTCATGCCATTCTCAAATACAAAGGTGCATGTCTTATTCATATGCGCAAACAAAATTATTCACAAGGTTGGCCTTCAACCTATTGCATACAATGCTTCCAAATGAATTGGCTCAAGCATGTTTACATACAATGATATTAACATGTCTATAACCTAAATACAATAGGTGCATAGTGTTAGGTTTAACAAGATAGAAATAACAATTACATGCAAATATAACCAATATCAAAAAATAATAAACCACACAAAAGAGAACACAATACACAAAGATTTAACATGGTTCACCCAATCCCTGGGCTATGTCCACCAATAGTGAGTCCAATATTATTATTATCCAGTGATTACAACCTGATTACAATCTATAATCCCTTATAGCTCAATTCCACCGTAAGTGCTAAAATCATACATTATGAAATCCCTAACCCTAAGCCATATTATACAATATTTTGCCACTTTAGGGTTATAATGAGTTACAATATGTCGGCCCAAAAATAGCCAAAAATATGTCGGACTCAAAAAAATTTGCCTTCGGGAGGAAAAGTGTACAGTACTTTCTTGGATAGTGCTTTCCTAATCAGTCACCACAAGCTAACACATAGCCTTTACAAAACAATATTATAAGCACTAAACAAATTGCTAACAATCAGATGCATACTCTGTTCTGCTCTGTCGCTCACTGTCTGTATCACTTCAATTCAATGTATCTTCATCATACTAACTCATCTGATCATGCACTCTTAACCATAGCTTACTAACATAACCAAATTCTTATCTTCCAGGGTGCATACCCAAACTCAGTCATATGCACATGCACTAATACTCTAATCATCTGGTGCTTCACTGACTATCCAGTCTTCCATACTTAACCATTTATCTGATCTTCTAAGTTATACACTAACTTTAGAACTTCATATGAATTTTTTTCCATAATGACAACACTAAATCATAGTCATATATAATAGTATAGTCAACTTGCCAACAAAAAAGAGGAAGTATTCTTCCTATAACCTAGAGATGTATGCTTTAGTCCAAGCCTTGAGGAAGTGGAGGCACTATCTCCTTCCCAAGGAATTTGTGGTTTATTCTGATAATCAAGCACTTAGCTTCCTTAGCTCCCAAGACAAGCTTAACCATATACATATGAAGTAGGTAGAGTACTTACAAGGATACACATTTCACATCAAGCACAAGAAAGGACAACAAAACAAAGTTGTTGATGCTTTAAGCCAGAGGCTCTTGACTATCCAAGAAATCAGATTGTAAAGCATTGGGATTGAAGGCTTCAAGAACTTGTATGATGATGATGAAGATTTTTTAGAAATTTATAAGCTTTGTAAAGACCACCAAAACCATTTTCATGGTGAATATTCTAACTACACATTGCAGTAGGAGCTATTTTTTAAGGGAAGCCAACTATGTGTACCAAGGGGATCAATGAGGGAGAACTTGATCCAAGAGAAACACAATGGGGCACTTAGTGGTCATTTTGGGATCCATAAGACACAAGAATTGATTTAGAGGTTTTACTTTTGGCCAAGGATGATAGTTGATAGCAAGAAGTATGTGGAGAATTGCATTGTTTGCCAAGAAGCGAAAGGCACATCATCTAATGCTGGCCTATATCAACCTATTCCCATTCCTAGCTAACCATGGGAGTGTCTTAGCATGGATTTTATGGTAGGATTACCAAGGGAAAGGCAAGGTTTTGACAACATTTATGTGATAGTGGATAGATTTAGCAAAATGGCCCCTTTTGTGCCTTGTAAGATAGTCCATGATGCATCTCACATTGCTCATTTGTTCTTCAAGGAAGTGGTAAGAATACGTGTCCTACCATTAATTATAGTTTCAGATAGGGACTCTAAGTTTATGAGTCATTTTTGGAAGACACTTTAGCATAAATTTGGCACCAATTTGTCTTTTGGATCTACCTATCACCCTCAGACTGATGGTCAAACTAAGGTGGTGAATAAAAGCCTTGGTAACCTTCTAAGATGCCTTAATAAGGACTATGGGCAAGGTTGGGATCAAATATTGGCCCAAGCTAAATATTCTTACAATGATACAATAAATCGGTCTATTGGAAAGAGCCCATTTGAAGTTGTTTATGGGATGCACCCAAGGGTATCCTTGAGATAAAAGAGTTAGGGAATGGCCCTCTAAGGAGTGGATATTCTAAGGATTTTTCTAATTCCATGTTGGAGATTCATGAAACAGTCAAGAAGGCACTTCAAGAGACCAATCACAAGATCAAGTTGAAAATGGATGAAAAGAAGAGGGATCTTCAATTTCATGTTGGAGATCTTTTCATGGTCAATTTAAATAATTATAGACTTAAACAATGTGTCCCTTCCAAGTTTCAAATGAGGAGGTTGGGCCCTTGCACTATTCTAGCCAAGTATGGCACCAATGCATACAAAGTTGAGCTCCTGAAAGATATAGGACTGTCCCCTATCTTCAATGTGGTTGATTGGATTCCTTATAAAGGTCCCAAGCCTAATCCAAATCAAAGCCTTGTAGAGGTACTACATGATGTAGATGATCTTCAAATCCCTTCTAATTCATCTCCAACTACTGAGAAAATATTAGCTTCAAGGGTCAACAAGAAGACTGGGCACAAGACCTATTGGGAACACCTAGTCAAGTGGACTAGAAAAGCTGATGCAGAGGCTACATGGGTTAGAGATGAAGACTTCTAGAAGTTTTGGATTGATCCTACCTTGGTCCCTATAGTGGTTCCCTGAGCTCTTTTGTTTGGGATCAGCCTAGTGTAGGTGCATGAGCACCTAAGTAGTTTTGTTTGGGAGTATGGTGTAGGGGCACCTAAGTAGCTTGCCCATGGCTTATACTAACCTTAGCTAGGTCAGGGGTAGTTTAATGATGTTTTTTTTGGTTTGAGTCTACCCTAGGTTATTATACCTAATCTAGTGGTTTTGGTTTCTTTTGGTTTGATTTTGGTTTGAGGTGAACCTTGGGGTTCCTAGACCCTTTTTGGGCTATATTGGCCAAATGTGTTAAATTTAGTGGCAACATGTTTTGAAAGATCCAAATGATCATTTTATTTCCTTTGCTAATGATTTGAGGTCTTTGAATTTACCTAGCCATGGTTGGGAAAGAAATGCACAAAGTTGACAAAGTTGTCAATTTGTTGTCAAGCAACATTGCCAAAACTTGTCAAAACATGCCCAAATGTGTTTAGGTCATGGTTGGCATTTGTAATCTTTCCATTTATCTTGGGGAAGGTATAAAATGAGAAATTTTCATACTTCCCGAGGTTGGGAATAGTAACAAAGAAATAATAGAATCATTTGGCACTAGTTTTCTGTGTTTTTAGTGTAACAGTGAAGAGTTTTTCATTTTGCATATAGCTTTTGTGGATTGAATCCATATTTGTAATATTGGATTTGAGTAAATCATTGTATTTACTTTTATTTGTGTCAATTTGAAGTTCTGGTGTTTTTTTTTAGGTTAGTTGTCATTTTATTTTGCAAGAGCACCATTCACTGGCCTGTTCAGGATTGAGGTGTGCTAAAATGGCTCCCACATGATTTTCCACCATGGGATCTTCACGGCATCTTAGGGAATGGTGGGGGAGTCTATGTATAGTGTACATATGTTGGGAAAAGGCTTGGAAGTTCTAGGAGATAGCAATGCAATCAAGCCCTAGGCAATCCCAGTGAGCCCGGCTAGGAGGTTGTAGAGATAAAACATTATGTTTATGTAGGGGTACAGATTTCACAGGTGGTTCTAAAGAATTAAAGGAATTATTTATGCTCATGACCAATCCATTTGGGGTCATTCACAAGTGGAAGAAGTCTGACTACACCTAGAAACCCCATTAGCCCTAAAAACCCTAAATTGTAGGAAGCATATGTACGGATAGAGTGGGGATGGGAAACCTCCAAAATATTACATAACTTCCAAAATGGTACTCAAATACCTAATTTTTTCCTAAGGTTATTTTGGAGCATTCTTCAAGAAAGGGAAAAAACTAGTCAGCTAGACCTATAAGGAGACAATTAGGCCTAATAGGCTTAGAAGCAAAAACCTTGAGATCAAAGAAAAAGTGGTGGATACCTTGATAAAGTTAGATCAAATTGATGTTGTGGAGATAGAAGAAGAGGTATAGAACCCCTACAAAAATTTGGAGAGTTAGATGGTGTGTGGAACCAATATGAAGGATTTCTAAGAGGAGTGAGAAAAGAAGCTTAAAACATTGGTGGGAAACCTAGTGAAGGCACTTGGGTTGTCAAACAAGAATTGACATAGGATAGGTCCTAAATCAACTAGAGGAAGGACTTGGACTCTTGGAGAAAGACTAGAGTCTTGGAGGGTTTGGGAAGCAATATTCCTAACCTAGAAAAGTGTAAGGAAATTAGTTCTCTTTTCCCATCACTATCCCTCCCCTTGCTAGCACGTGCTTTGCCAGGACTGTCCTCTACAGGATCATAATCTAATGCATCCTCGATCTGAGGAGAAATCTCATCAAGGTTGTAAACATAGTGAATGGATGATATGAACAATGTGTATGAAAAGCATCTGTAATGCCTCTATCAACTACCACTGGGAGAAAATCCCATGCAACAGGTACCATCTGTGAGATGTCATGTACAATAGTCTCATATAGAAGCCTAACCCGCCATTGACTCTCCTCGTCACAAACTCATGCATACATTGCTAAGCCCTGGGGCATGTCCTACACTTGTTCATACTGTCTAAGTACCTATGTAACAATAAAGCACTCAACAATGTAACAAGTACGACTGATCAAGTAACAAATATAAAAGAAGTAAGGCATCTGGTGAGCATTTGTATGCCACTACTCATAGTCTAAATATGGATGCCATACAACATCAATAACATCATCCAAAATGTGGTGCCAATACTCCATCTTTCCTAGGTGGGGTTGATGGATAAAACCAACATACATGTAGATATATGGAATCTCTGGGTCTCTTAATATGGATTCCATACAACATCAATAACATCATCCAAAATGTGGTGCCAATACTCCATCTTTCCTAGGTGGGGTTGATGGATAAAACCAACATACATGTAGATATATGGAATCTCTGGGTCTCTTTGTCAGTCGACAATAGGACATGTCTAGGATATGCTCCCACACCCAAATCTATAATACTAGAATCTTGATAGTCATACTCCTCAAGTGTTGGTACACTATCTCATGGATCTCATGGTAGATGTGAGGTAATATAAAACTCCCATAGGAAAATCGATATGGAGATCAAATCATGTCCTTGATAATATGAGACTAACCACATATAAATCCATGATACCCCTTATTTGGCATCATGATGCCACCTATTGAGCCAACAAGGAAAAAAAGGAGGTGCTCATAATGGGACACAATATGGTCCCATGAAAGGTATCACCTGGAAATGGTAGGATCCTAGAATATCTGCCATGCATTAGTCATTTCCATGAAAATACTAGACTTATATTCCACTTGAGCTCCCACAACTAGAACTTGTAGAATGTGCCAGATATCCTCTTGAGTCACAATCATCTCCCTAGTAGGTAAGTGGAAGGTGGTGTGCTCTGAGTGCCATATCTTGATGAGAGTAGTCAACAACCCTTGAGTTACCTAAATATAGGGTAAATCCACTAGACACCAAAGACCACATCATGTGACAGTGTGCTACTCTTGTGCATTAAGATGTTCATAAAGCTCTAAGACCTAGGTAAGCCTCAAAATTTGAAATAAAACAACACTAAACTAGGTCTACAAATAAGAAATTTATGCTACATCAGCATCAGGAAGGAAAAATTGAAGGCAAATTGGTTAAATAGGTTAGACAAAAATCCTAAATTAGGAAAATTCTAAGTAAAAAAACCAAAAATGATCCTGCAACCCAGATGTGATTTGGGATTTACGATATGTGATCCTTTCACAAGATGCAATCCTTAGCAAATAAGATACGATGTAGGATTTATAGGATGTGATCCCAAAATGGGATGTGACTCTGTTTCAACAGGGTGAGACTGATTGATGGAAAGGCATAAACATACTACAAAATTGACTAGATGCAATGTAGCAGGTTGCAAACCTTGATTTACAGGATCCGATCTAGAATTTGGTTAAAAAACAAATATGACATGGGATTGACTTCTTGTGACCCTGGTTATAAGGTGCAATCCTAAACTTAAATGGCTATAAAATGCATAAAATGAAGTGAAAAATTAAATGGAAGTATTGACCAGGTACATTATCGAGTACCTACAGGAGCTGCATAGTGTGTGGGTCACTGATGATGTTAGCTAAGCTCAAATCGATGCCTCTCAACTTGGACCACCATCTTCTCTCTTAGAGCTCTAAATTTACTAAGATAAAAGTAAAAATGAATAGTAAAATGACCTTTTTGGGCCTATTTTAACCCCCCGGGGACCCTAATGACCTAGGGCACTTTCATACCAAGATGCAACAAGAGTTACATATTAGAACCAAAATTGAAATAGGTGTTGTATATCACTTTAAAGAAGTCAAAATAAAGTTACCGTTACAGGTCAACCTTGCATAAATTAAGTCAATGATGGTCAAAATATAATTGACCAAGGGAAGAATGAACCTAGATTGAAACAAAACCATGGAAAAAGCATTCAGTAATGTTTATTACTCAAATGGATAGTCAACATAAGTTAAAATAGGAAGAAAATTTAGTTAAATAAAGAATTAAAAATACTCAAAATAGCTTAAAGGACAAACAAAAGCTTACTAGAAGTTGTACAAAGTTATTTTTCAACTTGCACATTGAGTTTTCATTCCAGGATATTGGTAAAAAAATTAGTCAAGCCTAGTCAACTCTCATCTCTTAGTGGTCAAACATGGTCAAACAATGTTCCTTTAACACTAAAATCAACCATAATTGATTTATGATAGATTCTAAATATTGTCTACTTGAGCTAGATCAATTTTTTTATCAATTGAACATCTTCATCAATTCTTGAAAATAAGATTTCATCAAATTTCTATTCCGATTTCAGTCCCGAGGGGGCATAATCATACCTAAAATCAATTATGTCAATTCGATCAAGGATTCAAATCAATCAAATCTTCAACACTAGGGACAAGACAATTTTGTTCAATCAAGTTCAGATTGTTGGGTGATGAACTTCACTAAGAACCATATCAAGTTTATTATCTATGCCTAAATCAAATCCTTTTGACATTGATCAATTTCATCACTTAAAATCAAATTGATTATTTTTCATCATCACAATCTTTAAGATATTCAGTTTCATCGCACCAAATCAAACTGGATATTCCTATTAGCTTCTATTGATCTTCATTCAATCAAGCTCAGAGTTGGTATGGTCAATTCTTGTTCAATCAAGTTCAGAATCGATAGTTTAAAACTTTCAATCATGTTGAATTTCATTCGATCAATCTTGAAAGTCTCAAATTCGGAGTAGTTTTTGCTGCTCTCTAAATCTCCTAGAATTCAGAGTGGTTTTTTCTACTCTCTAAATTTTCTCAAATTTAGAGTAGTTCCAATTTCTCTCTAAATCTACTTGAATCCAAAATGGTTTTATTGCTTCATATCAAGCTGCTCTCTAAATCAACAACATTTATTTTCTTTGAATCACTATGCTTCTCACACAATAATTCAAAGAGGGGCAAATGTAATCACCCTATATTAGACTAATAAAACCAAAGGCCTTATTTTCTGTAATTTGGATCAATCTCCTAATTATGTTAATTCAATCACCTGATTATTAGCACAATTCAATAAAATTAATAAAATCTCTTAATCAAGCATTTAATTATCATCAATTGATCAAAAATCCTATTAATAACCTCTAGCCCAATTAATTAAATCAATCCCACTTAAATACATGGCTAAAGTAATTAATTAAAATTAATTAATAAAAAGGCTTAAAATACATGTCACCTCTCAAGGGACAACAAGGAAAAATGCAACCAATCATAGGCTAAGCACATGGATCAAAAAAGGATGAATCTCAATCACTCCACTCAAATTGAATCTCAATCGTCAAATTCACTAATGTTTCTATAAAAGAGAAATTTTAAAACTCACAAAGGACCTAATTAATTGCATTCATACTTACATGTTGTCATTTTGAATTCATAGCTCAATTCTCTTAAATTTGGTAATGAATTAATGACATTTCATGATTTAGCTTCACTTCTCAAATTTTTAGTTAAATTGCATTGAATCTCTCATTCTAGTAGTGTAATTTCATTGTTTAGAGTCTAAATTTGAGAGAAAATAGACTTTAAATACACTCTTTCTATTTAGAGAGAAATAGGATGATTTTTCTTTGGTTACTTGATTTCACTTTGATTGTGAAACTAACAACATAATGTCTTATTCAAGTGTTGTGCTGCAGGATAACAACTACCACAATTTACACACACACACCACCAACTAATGCTATGAAACAACGAAGACCAATCTCAATCCAAGCTTTCAAAATCACCTTCAAATCCAAATCTAGAGCCAAAACCCATCATTCCTAAAAGCTGTGTATGGAAAAATGACCAAAAGAATTCTAATATAGAAAACCTAGCAATCATAATTGAAGCATGTAACTCCTAATCAGAAATTAGAACTCAACTCTTAACTTTATTTTTATCACTCCCTTTTTTGCATGATTAATGATACTTTTTAATAATAATAATATTCACCTTTTCAATTAATAACTTTTAACTCAACTTTAATTTAGAACTGATATTTATCAATTCCTTTTAACTGGTGTGCATATAATTGCATAATTATAATTAATATCCTTAACCCAACTTAATATGCAACTTTCATTGTTAATATCAATCTATATTATTTATGTGTTCAATTTAAATTAGTATTTAATTAAATCTTTTATTTCAAAATTAAACATTTAATTAAATCTTTTAAATATTCAATGATATTAAATTAATTCTCATAACTTAAATATCCATATATTTAATATTTCCATATTCATAAGATATAATCATTTTAATCTCATAATTAATCTTAATTAATTCCTCAAACTATTTTAACACCAAAACCACATCAAAACTCCTGACATGCAACCAGAGAGAATTGAATAAATCAAAATACAAAATCAAACTCCAAACAAAGGGTTCATGAATTCACGTCACCTTGACGAATTTCAAAGGCTAACCATTCAGATATTTGTCCACTATCTTAGGACAATAAATGACTTATGTTGGGATTGGATATGTATGTTATTTCCCCTCTCTTTCCATTGAGACATTGTGTTAGGGCATGCTCATCCTGACAATTCAGGGAAGTCGATGCCCGATACCTAAAATCTTGCATAAAAGATGAGAATGTACTTACATGTATAAATATATAACAGAAAATGGTGGGGATTGGTCAATTGTGTGGATATCACAAGCAAGTAACTACAATTTTTCCCCTCAACCACATCTAACACATCAAATAGAAAAGTAAAATATACACACTAACCATACACATGCAAGTATGTGGTCAATGAAACATAGATATACATAAATCTATCTAGGGATCTAATTTACACACATGAAAAGTGGCCTAAAAGAGTCGGTCCATATAAATAGAAAGAAAACTATGGGAGGGGTATTACATTTCCAATCTGTTGATTTGGTAACCAACAATATTTTTAATATCCCCATATATCTTCTTAAGTAATTTATTTGACAATAATTTTAATGGGTCTTTCCTTCATGTGTACAGAGAGGGATATGAATGGTCTTATAAATGTAGTTGACACCTTTTCATTTCTTAAATGTTGATCTCTAGTAGTGATGTTTAATGAACATTCCCACTAGATTGGATAACAAGAAGTTATTTTGTTTAATTACTTGGGTCATTTATTAGTTTATTTTAGAATATATATTAATATTAATATAAGTTTTAAATCAAGTCTTTCTAAATCTTGACTTTATGTTGCTTCTTCCAATACTAAATGCAAACCAAAACATGGGAATAGTGATCAAAAGCTTAAATTCATTTTTCCAATCCGTACTCATTCTATGCAAACTTACTTTTAGTGTTGTAATGGTACTTGCTTCTTGTGATTGTTAAGCCAACATAGCCCTATTTTGTAAATATATTTTTTAAGATAAAACTTAATATACTTTCCATTATGAATTTGTCCAATTTGACAAGGGAAAATGTAGCAATTTTAGATACATGGAAACCCTATCCATCAATGTTGAGTTCATATTTTTCAAGCTTCGGGCAACAACTTTTAAATTTTTTAATATGGAAAACAACTCACAAGAAACTTGTGTCCCAGGTCTTATAAGGGAATCCACAAGTTTCTTAGTGGCACTTGCCTAAAACTTTTGAGATTTACAAGTTTTCTCAACAAACTTTAGCCACTAAAAAGAACTTATGAAGATGTGACAAAAAAAATTAATTTATTTTTTTAAAATACAACTTTTAATGTTATTTGTTATGTCTATCTCCATTAATAGGTTCTCAACAGCATGAATTGATTGTCAAGTGATTGAAAGAATTTACAAATAACTTTTTAAAATCAATGAAGCTCTAAAAATGACATGTGTCATAAATATTTGTGTGGCCTCAAATGCCTTACTTGTTGTCCCTAGACCCCTACTCTAGTTTAATAAAATAAAACATAATTTTTTTTAGAATGGATCATACAAAGTATAAGAGTTTTACTTGTTAGACTACAACTGATTGAACTACCTGGAGAACAGAATGTGAAGATGATCACCGAGCTACAAAGGTATATGTGAGACATTAGATCAATTATTATATTGTCATTGATGTCAACTAGTTTTTAATGTACTTATCATGATAGTTGAAAATATATGAAGAAAGTAATATTGGTGAAGGAATGAGATATTAACATGAAGATGACATGTATGAGTAAGTTATGAATATAGTATTCATTAGGTAACTTATTGATGATTTTATGACAATATGATAGTGATTTGATTATATTACATGATTCTGTTAAGAATTGAAGATCAAGAATATACAAGTTTATGTGGTCGGTCTATGAATAACTTAGTATACACTGAGTAGATACAATGTACACTGAGCAAGTGTAGTGTATACTGAGTGTAGTATTAATCGATAAGTCACCAACACATCACAATATTGACCGAGTGGAAGAAATAATGTGGAACATGTGATTGCCGACATGAGATGATGAGCTAGATGAATTGGGATGATTTTGAAGATAAAGATAAAGTTTTTTATGAAGATCTATGAGTAAAAAATTTCAAGGTTGATCAGATGATGAAGATTAAAACATTTCAAGGCACATGTTCCGAGGAAGGTTAAAGAGGCAAAATCAATGATGGATATTAAGAGGCAAAATCTATGGATGAGAAGAAAATGGTTTATCATGTCTATATAAGGAGACAAGAGATTCAAAATGAGTAATTCATGTGAGGAGAAGATTGTATTCATGCGAAGCTGGTCAGATAGGTTGATGTAAGAACCGAGCAATTCTACAGACTACACAGAGCATTAGAAGTAGATTAACTGATCATAACAGAGTTGGAGGATAAAAGGAAATTGAAGAGATTATGATGGCCATAGGTATATAGATCTTAGCATAGATCTGAATATCTACAAAGGAAGTTTCATTTGAATCAGATCATTTACTATTGCATTCTAACCATTGCTATAGATAAAATCTCTTAACCAAGTGAACTTAACAGTCTTTATTTATTTCTTTGACTTTTAATGATTGTTGATTATTTTCTTATTGACCCAAGTGAATGTATGGTCACATAGAACTATTAGTGATAAATCCTCTAACAAGGTCACACCTTATATTATGTTTTGTAACTTTTAATAGGGTTGGCTCTTAACCGAGCTCACTTCAAAAGAGTGAAAATATTTTAGGTACCAGTCTCAGGTGGTTTTTCCCCTAATAGGGTTTCCACGTTAAAAACCAAGTGTTATATGTGAATTCATGTGATGATTTGTTATTTCTATTTACACATTACATTAAATGGTTTGATCGGTATATACTAGTTAAATTAATTTGTAGTCGGTAAATGAATCAGAAAGACATAGTCAAGTGTTTACCGTACTATTTAAGTTTATTTTTTGAATTGGTTTATACATCTGAGAGTATTTGTATGCTAAATTTGTGCTTGGTCACAAAGTTAAAAATTTGGACGTCCCATTGTACTTTATTAAAAAATTGTATGATAAATTTGTGCTTGGTCACAAAGTTAACCATTGGAGTATTATAATGAACCAAGGTGTAGCCTTAAGCACTTGTCAGGATAGGCCATGGGGACACTGGGTAAAATATCACACATATGTCTTTCCCCTGATATTTCACCCCCTCCTACAGTGCAACATCCTAATATTATTGTTGAGGCCGACTCACAAACTATTAGATCCATTCATACCTTGAGTGATCCACTGTTAGGCTGAGTATGGCATTGTTTCCTCCTCATGTTGATGATTCTAGACCTTCCACATCCTCCATGATCTCACATGTTTGTGAGCCCCATACTTGCATTATGTGCAAGAATGTTTTCTTGGGTCCCTTGAATGAAATTGATGCATATGACTACATGTTCAAGGTGGATGATACAACATAGGTCACTACAAGGACTGAAGCACCTCATGGAGAGGTGCATCTCATGGGAGATGAGGAGGGGTATGAAAAGCCAAGGACTCCTACTATTAGAGTAAGAATAAAAATTTAACTTGTCACACTTTATTTAATTTCAAACATTCATATTTTTAGTATAATTTACTTATAATATCTTCCCACTTATGTATATATATGTGGTCCATTTATGTTCAGTTGATGAAATAGGAGATGGCAGAAGTAGATGGGTCCATGCTTTCGGCGATTTCATTTGGCCTTGACACTTCCATAGTACATATATTTTAATGTACTCATTGGTTTCCTTTTTTTATATTAGTATATACATGTATTTTCTAGTTTTTATGATCATCTTATTAAATATTGTTCTAGGTTTTAGCAGCTTCCATTGGGGAGCAATGTGAGGGGGTTCAAGTGTTAGGTGTTGACAAGGGGAAGGTAATTAATTATTTTAGATTGTTTATGCATATGTATACTTTTCACTTGTGCATACTCATTTTTAATTTCCATGGTTTATTAGGTAGAGGGTGGTGTTTGATGATCTCATGATAGTGGTTCATCACTACAGATTCACAAGCATCTCAATATGTAGTCATAGCCCCACAGTAGATATATTTATAAATTTATTTGTTTTTATTTTACTATCAATTATATAGATGATCAAGTCATAATTGTATCAAGTATCTTTTTGAATTTTGTAGGTAATCCCTAGTTTCAGGGAAGTACAATGCCAAGGCTTTGTATCATTGTTGATCCAACTGGCATTGCCTAAAGAAATTTCACCATAGGTAAGTTTTAATGTTAATTTAATTATTTTGTAAATTTATTTTTCTACTGAGGATTTAAAATTAAATAATATATATCATAGATCAATCTCATGGTTACAAATATATACAAGTCAAAGCCAACATTGATAGCATTGTCCCTTTGCTACCAAGGACATATGTTAGGAATCTTGGCTGCATGAAGAGACAGAGAAGCCAAGGTACATGGGAGTTCAATTTTAAATTTTATTTATTTATTATCATTGACAATAAATTTGAATTTTTATTTTTGATTTGTAGAAACTGGATATAAATTATGTAATCTAACTTGAGGTTTCACTTTTGTGTTCATGCAAGATCCATTTGAGCCAAACTGTACTTCGAAGAGACATCATTTTGATGATCCACCAATAGAATAGGTTGTCCTAGAAATATTTGTAGTTGTTTCTTATTTTGAGATGCCATATGGCATATTTTGAGATGGAATATGCCACATTGTACCTACATATGTAGACTTTATAAAGATTTTGAGATGGCATGTGCCACATTTTGTACAAAACAATTCCATATATATATATATATAGAACATGTTTATTTCTAGACATTTTATCTTTGTCATGCATTGTATGTATGTATTATTTCCATATTATACCTTTGTCATGCATTGCATGTATGTATGTATGTTCATTTCTATATTACATCTTTGTCATATGTTGTATATGTATCATCTTAAAATGGAAGCACTTCCATCTTGATAGGTTTATAAGCACCCTCTTTTAGTGCATTTATCACGATAGACTTGCATTTAGGATGCATTTTGCACTTGATTCCTTCATTCTAGGTGAAATTAGGGTTAGGATCTTAGGAATTATCCTTAAATTCCCTTCTTGGTGACTCTATTTCCTAGGTAGGACGTAGGCATAGGTCCTCCTAGCCTTCATCATGATCATCATAGGACTTTGTGCCTCTCTCTGGCACTCTGCCTTGTTCTGGCTTCATTTCTAGGTCTCCGAGCACCCCTGGAACCTTCTATTTTCTACTATGACTAGATCTTGACCCCTAGTTCAAGGTTCAAGTCAACCCTGACCTAGGTCAGAGTCAAGGTCATCCTTGACCCCTATCAAGATTTGATCCCCCTTTTCAAATTTTGGTCCCGAAGGGCCCTAAAATCAATGTCAGGCTTTCAGATCCAAATGTAGAAGGGTTTTAATTTTAAATTCATTTAATTATTTTCCCTCCTTAGTTGGTTATTGTTTTTGGACCATAATTTGAGGTGAAATTTGAATTATGGATCCTCACATTACTCTAGGAACCTCACCTTGAAACCTCTATATAAAGACTCTCATTTGCCTTCATTTTCACATCAACACAATTGAGAAACAAGAGGATCAAGATTTCAACCAAGTGATGGTGAAGTGAAGATGCAAGATTTCAAGAGGATGATATAGAAGATCAATCCATTGTTGATATCAAGCATTTTGTGTGCACACCATTGTGAACATCTATTTGGAGCAAGAGAGATCCTTTGTTCCTTGATCCACCATTATCAATATTCAAGCATTCAAAGATAAAATCATGGGGTATAAACAATGGATTATGAGTTTGGTAGGAGTACTTTAGCCTTGGGGACTTGGTATTCTTTCTTATCTTATTCAAATCTATGCATTGCTTTCTCAAACATATTCATGCTAGGGTTTCAATCTAGAGGATTAGATCTTGGCATTACACATTCAATACACACATGTATTCTATTACATCCAGCTATTTGTGGAGGTGGAGATCACAAAAATAGGAGTTTGACTAAGGTAAAACCCTATATAGCCACCCCAAAATACCATTTTCAAATATCTATAGTCGTTGTTTCGAGAATTGAAGTGCAGATCTGAGTACCCTTTTCGTCAAACTTTCAGGATCTGTGAACAAAATTTTTGTCAAAGCTATTTCAGGTCAAGGATGACCTTCAGTGAGGGGTAAGATTGTACCCTGAGGTAATATTATGCCCCGCTATCTGGGTCAAAGTTGACCTGATTCCAGAGAGATAAAAGTTTTCTGGGTTTTCTCTGTTGTGGTTTTCTAGTCCTAGATTTGTTTGCAAAATTTCTTGAAACTGTACATGGGCATCAGAAAAAAGGTATTTCTAGATTAATTCCATCTTGAGGTATGTATCTTTTCTTATCTAATTTCAAGCATTTCCAGATTTACATTACTTATCAATCCAATTCCAATTCAAAAAAATACACATGAATAGGGGGAATGTTAGATGCATTGTTAAAGCTCCCGTTTACCTCTTTTTTTTTTGGTGAACCCATTTATGACAACTCTTTCTTTTTGGTGTTAGATTTAGATCTTGCATGCTTATAAAATTACATTTCTTGCATTTATATTCCAAAAATACAAAAAAATTTGCAAAATCTCTTTAAAAATACAAAAACATTTACATTTGCATACTATTAGAAGTTCTTTGTATTCAACATGTATGATTCTTGTTTTAAATACTTTGATGAGGCTTTTATTGTACAAGAGGATAGATTCCCTAATAAGGTACATGGTAGTGAGGATGAAAATTGTCTGAATAAGATCTCCATTGATCCTATTCCTATTTCACCCTCCTCCAAAACCTCTCCAATTATTCTTTACCATAAGGTGTGTGCATGGTTACCTTCATGTCCCACTATTTGCAACATCAATAAACCTAAAATGATATATGCTACACCTTTGATGATTGTAAAAGGATTTCCTTGCATAACGATTAAGGGTAAACCTAGAGATCCTTTGGATTTATTTGATAACATTGATTTTGTTGCACATGCTTATCACACATGGAATAACCCTCAACCTCCTATTTTGATTTCTTTAACACCTTCTCAACCTATGCTTCCTCAAGCTCCTAGGTTTCCTTCTACCTTTAAGGAGTGTGACTTAGTTGACCAATTACGTGCTACTCCTACTAAGATATCTTTATGGGAATTAATTTAAACTTCCCCGACATATCATGAGGCATTGCAAAAAGCTTTACCCACTCATCTTACTTCACCTCCTAATCAAGAGAACATTCATTCTATTTTGGAGTGCATGCATAATATGCCTTCTGTACCTCCTATTGTATTGTCCGATAAAGGTTTACCTTCTCCTGAGGTGCATAATCAATATGATGCTCTTATGGTTGTTGTTTCTATTAATTAGAGTATCATTCAAAGAACATTAATTGATAACAGATCTAGGCTTAATGTTTGTAGCATGGATATGCTTAAGGCAATTAAGGCTGATCTCACAAATATTCAACCTGATAATGTCCCTACACGTGGATTTGACAATATTGCAAAAAGAACTTTGGGCATTATTACCTTACCTATTAAAGTTGGTCTAGTTCTTCTAAATACACCTATTCATGTTATGCCTGGACCTCTCAATTATAACCTTCTTTTAGGAAGACCTTGGTTACATACTATGCATGCAGTTCCTTCTACTCTTCATCGCAAGGTTAGGTTCATCTATAACAACTTAATGTATACATTACATGCGGATGATGTGCTAAATCCTTACCTAAATGTAGAATATGCTAAAATCTTTGAGCCTCTTCAACCAATAAAAGAGATCAAAAAACAACCTAAGATACAACAACCAGAGGTAAAACAATATGAGATACAACAACTAGAAGCTCCATCTTCTTCTTTGACTGAGGATGATTTGGGGACATTGGATTTTAATCCTACCTTCATTGGAGAGTATAAGGTCTCTGATTTGGAATTCATGAAGCAACAAAGTGAATTTGAGAAATAATTTTTTACTCCTTCCCCACTTTTTGAGGAACTAAAAAGTAATTTTGTTGTTGCCTCGATTAAAGAAATAATTGAAATAATAAAGCTTGATTGTTATGATATTATGACATATGTTGCTCCTTGGACTCCATCTAATATGGCTGATCGATATGGTTCTAGTTATCATCTCCTTAAGAAGTCAGGATTTAATGGGAAAGGATGTGGTAAATATGAGCAAGGTATACAAGTACCTTTGGATAATGACATTTATGATCATATGTATGGATTAGGATTTAATCCTTATAGGCAACCATCAATTTTTCCTCCTAATGTTAATCATATATGTAGTGGATAGTTGAAATTGGTTAACCCACTCCTCATTGACATTAATCAAACACCTAATTTGGAAAATTTTCCTGAAGATGAAGCCTTAATGGATTTTTTAGGGGTTTATGAGAATTTACCTAAGTTTCATCACAAATGACAGAAGCCTTATTGTTTAAGTACCGATGCTTATTTTGGAGAACATGATAAATAGGATATTCTTCCTTTACCGATGGATCCTCTGACACAAAGTGATTTGTTAATAACTAAGATTGTTGATATTCAAATGGATGGGAACAATCCTGAAAAGGTGATAAAGATTGGGAAATGTTTGAATCAAGATGAACGTGATCAGGTGGTTTCCCTTTACTTTAATTTAAGGACATTTTTGCTTGGACATATTCAGATATGTCAAGTATAGATTCTAAGATTATTACTCATAATATTGTTTTAAAACCAAATATGAAACCTGTGAAGCAGAAGATTCGAAAGATGAATCTGTGAATCGCTTTACTAGTTAAAATTGAAATTGAAAAGTTATTGGATTCTAGATTTATCCATTCTATTGATTACTTAGATTGGATTTCAAACATTGTGTCTATTTCAAATGGAGAAAATAAGATAAGGATGTGTACTAATTTAGAGACTTGAACAAGGCATCCTGAAAGGATGATTTCCCATTACCTAACATTGATATGATTATGGATTCAACAACGGATCATGCCTTGTTATCTTTTATGGATGGTTTTTCTAGATATAATCAAATCTTTATTCCTCCTGAAGATCAATTCAAGACCTCATTTATAACACCTTGGGGAATATTTTTTTGGGTCATGATGCCTTTTGGATTAAAGAATGCAGGAGCAACTTATCAACGAGCTACGACTTTGATTTTTCATGATTACATTCACAAGATTCTTGAAGATTATGTGGATGATATCTTAGCAAAATATATACAAAGAGAAGATCATGTTACTATTTTACAACAAATATTTGAAAGGATTAGAAGTTACAACATGAGATTGAATCCTAAGAAATGTGTCTTTGGAGTTGATTCTGGTAAATTATTAGGATTTATAATCTCTTATAAGCAAGGCATAGAAGTAGGTATTTAAAAGATTGAAGTTATTGTTAATATGCCTCCTCCTAAGAATATTTCTCAATTACGGAGTTTACAAGGAAAAATACAAGCTATTCGTCTCTTTATTTTAAATTTACCTGATAGAACTATTCCTTTTACTTCCTTTCTTAGAAAGGATACCACTTTCTCTTGGAATGATGAATGTAAACAAACTTTTGAGCAATTTAAGGAGTACCTTGCAAATCCTCCTATCTTGCAACTAGCTAAATTTGATAAACCATTCCATTTTTATACCTCAGCAACTCCAAAAGTTGTGAGTGCATTGTTAGCTCAAAATGATAATAATGGTAAGGAAAGACCTATGTATTACATTAGTCAAACTTTACTTGATTATGAAACAAGATACATGGATTTGGAAAGACAATACTTAGCTGTAGTTTATGCTTACCACAAACTCAGACATTATCTTTTAAATGCTAAAGTCAATGTGATTGTTAAATTTGATCCTTTGAAACATCTTTTCTCACAAACTGATCTCTCTAGCCATCTGGCAAAGTGGGTGATGTTACTTATAGAATTTGACCTTAATTTCATTTCTCAAAAGTCTATTAAGGGACAAGCTTTAATAGATTATTTATTTGAAGCTCCTTGTCCTCATTGTGATACATGTTCTACTTCAATAGAATTCCCTGATGACAATATTCTAGCTATTCAATAGGATGATATTTGGGAATTATATTTTGATGGGTCTCAATGTAAGACAGGTTCTAGTGTTGGTATTATCTTGATTCTTCCTATGAAAAAGCCAATCCCTTTATCATACAAATTAATCTTTCCTTGTACTAATAACATTGTGGAGTATGAAACTCTTATAGATGGCCTACGAGCATCTTCAACCCTTAACATCAAATATTTGCAAATATATAGAGATTCACAATTTATTATTGAACAAATTAAAGAAGGTTATCAGAATAAGAATGATAAAATGACACAATATAGAGATTTGGCTCTTGATGTGCTTTCATAATTCTCTTCTTATACGATTCAAACCTTACCTAGGAAAGATAATCGACATGCAGATGCCATGGCAAGCGCAGCTTCTTTGGTTTGTCTTGAAAATAATGTTGAAAACATTCAATTTACTATACAAACTCTTAAAAACCTTTCAATTTCTAAAAATATTACCGCTGATTGTTTCAATTTGCATTCCAATGAATGGTATTCTCATATTTTTCATTTCTCAAAAGATGGTACTTTTCCTAAATCAGCAACAAGGAACATGCGTAATTGTATTAGGAATCTTGCAGTGCATTACATCATTTTAGGAGACACGCTTTACAAATGCTCTTATGAAGGATTACTCTTAAGATGTTTCAATAGAACTGAAATCCTGGTAGCTTTGGTAGAATCTCATTCTGGTTCTTGTGGGGCACATTTTGGTGGAAAATCCCTAGTTAATAAATTGCTTAGAATGGGAAATTATTGGCAGAAAATGGAACAAGATTCTTTCATGTTTGTTAAGAAATGTCCTCAATGTCAACAACATAGTAATTTGATTCATGCTCCTACTCATGAGCTTCACCAGCTTCTTCTCAAGGACATACTTACATCTTGACTGCTACAAATTACTTCATGAAGTGGGTCGAAGTTGTCCCTCTTCATTCAATGACTGTGGATGTTATTTATGGTTTCATCCTTAACAATATCATAACATTATTTGGTATACCTTCAATGATAGTTTCAGATAATGGTACCTCTTTTAAAAACAAAGAAGTCACAAAATTCTTGGAGAAATATCGAATTCAACATAGATTTTCAACTCCTTATTATCCTCAATCTAATGGTCAAGCTGAAGCACCAAATAAAGTCATTGAACAAATCTTGAGAAAAATAGTTAGTTCAAGCATGCGAAAGATTGGCATACTCAATTGACCTATGCTTTATGGGCTTATAGGACTAGTGTTCATACTACCATGGGTACTTCTCCTTACAATCTTGTCTATGGTACTGATGCTATTATGCCTTTTGAATTAGAAATACCTTCTTTACATGTTTCATTTCATGGGATAATCGACAAGGATACTTTTTGGGAACAACGCTTACAAGAGCTAGAAATTTTGGATGTTCTAACGAATACATGCATTAGAACATATAAAAGCTTATCATTAATCTCTTCAAAAGAAATATAATCATAAGGTAATTGAATGAACATTTTTGGTTGGTGATTTAGTCTTATATGAGAATCAACAAAATGTGAATGCTTTAGCTGGTGAAAAAGGAAAGTTTAGTCCTAATTGGCTTAGACCTTTTGTTGTCATTGAAGACTTTGGTTCAGGTGCTTATAAACTTGCCGATA
Source organism: Chamaecyparis obtusa (assembly GCA_027943335.1). Lineage (NCBI taxonomy): Eukaryota > Viridiplantae > Streptophyta > Pinopsida > Cupressales > Cupressaceae > Chamaecyparis > Chamaecyparis obtusa. Next base: position 476,322 of record BSBK01001327.1, on the reverse strand, counting down.
TGGATGGTGTTTCTTTTAAGGAACCTATTAATATTATGCATCTCAAATGTTATTATCCTTAATTTCATTCTTTCTTTCCTTGTGCATTTATGTATTCCTTATAAAGTTTGTTTTATAGGTTATGTAGTTTTAGCAAAATTACATGTTGAATATATTTATGCACCTTATTTCTTTCTGCTAAGTTTTATATTGATGAAAGCATAGTAATCAAACATAGAACTAATTAGTAGAGAAAGTTTTTCAAGTTCTGATACATATGTGGCTCATTGCCCTATTTATCACTACGTCTATCACTGTGCTCTGATGGCTGATGGCTCCTGGATCTCTCTGGCCTATGATAGGAAGATGTAGATCCATGTGTCCATGTGTGGCTCCTCAATATGCTCATACCATGTGAGTACCCTCGGGCACTCTATAACTCAGCTATCAACTTCTCCTCCCTTTCTTTGCACAGCCATAGCTCTCTTTGAACACATGCAAAGATATCAGCATTCCTGTTAGGATCTCTGTAGCCAAGAGAGGATTCTCACTTGCTCACTGGTAGTCAGTAGGATATACATGTATCCTTCAAAATCTTGGATACAAAGCTCCTCCACTCTACTATGCTAGCTACATAATTAAATTACATTTATCAATTTAGTTCATTTTCATTTCAAATCAAGTTACATTTTTAATCAAATATCATATTTCATATCTGTGTCTCCCTCCTAGACATCACTAAAGCATCTAGCTGGTGGGGGCATGGAGTGACTACTCTCTCCATGCTTGCTATGTCTAGGCCTCACTGGTGGTGTCTCTATGTGGGCGCATGGAAGCTGTTGTGATCTTAGTGGTGATGCATGAAAATCATGTACATCCACACTAGTATAACTAGATGGGGGTATCTCCTCTTCTCTCTCCTTTGATCTCTCTTCTACTCTCTCTCCTCCTCCATAGGGTCTCCATTAGAGATGTGCTCCTCCTCATCTCTGACATCCTCATCCTCCTCTATTATACCACTATCCTGGTGTGTCCTCTCTGAAAGGCTTGGGACACCTATAGGATAATCCTCAGGGAAGATGGGGTAGGTCACTTGTAGGCTCCAATACCTAACATAATCTTGGCTCATGCCTGAATAGGTCACATCTGATGTTGCCTCTATATCCTCTATCTCATCTACATCACTTTCCTCTATGTCTACTATCGATGGTCAACATATGGTGTTAGGTCTCTGATAATACCTCATCGAATGTACGTAACAAGGTACTACTCTAGGGACTCCTTGTAATAGGGTAAACTATCTCATCACCTAATCATAATAGTATGGTATCACTATATGATTCTGATGACCCTCCAGTAGCTTCTATCATTGTGAATGTCTCATATGTTATCATGTATCTAGCCACTCTATCATCTGGCAGTAGGGTCTCCATATCACATCGATGTCCAAAATGCAGTCTAGACATACCCTCCAATAGAGGATAACTCTAAACTACCATGTATCTCTCAAATGGTAAGAAAAGAATATCGATGTACTCGCATCTACCATCACTGGAGAACCATGTGGATGTGTACATGTGAAATGCTCAAACAGCCAAATCTGCAAGAGTGTGCATATCAAAAGACTCTCTCTCTGATATCTCACTAGCTGAAATAGCTCATGGTACTGGGCTAACATGCTATGACCCCATGAGAACATGATCCTCTCACTCTCCATCCTCTGTATAAGATGTTAGGAATAAGGTGTCTCAACCTTGGATAATTCCTATTCTTATTATTTGTTTTGTAAAATGTATTTCTTGCAAATAATGTAATTAAGTGTGAGTGTACATGTCTAGTTGGCATGTTGATGTGTCACTCCACTTGATGTGTTGGCATCTTGAATTATGTGTAAGGGGATCATGGTTGAAACGGTTATGACCGATTCCTATGACACGTAAGATCTATGTCTGGAAGATTCAATGATGGGTGAAGACATGTGGCAACTGATAAAGTTAAGTACTGTACACTCTTCCCCAATTGTGGGGTTCCTATTTTCTCAGAGAATGGTAAAACCCTAATATGGCTATCTTTGGAAGTTGCCCTAAAAAGGGAAGCACAGAATATAAGCATTTTTTAGGGTTGTGAAGAAAGGAGAAGTTAGTGTATTGTTGGAATGTTTTTATGCTGCCACAATTTGTCTTCAAGAGTTGGAAATCTTCTTAAAGAACTTGCATTACATGTGTATTGTAAACTATAATAGTTTTGATTAAAACATTGTGTAGGTTTTGGAGTGCTGCAGTTTTTACCGAAAGGTTTTCCCTAGGTTAAATCATTGTGTCATTCTCTATTTTTTGTATGCATGGTATATGGCTGAAATATCATTGTTAAATTAGTTAATGAATTTGAAATTGTAAGGATTTAAAAGAATTTGCACAATACTTTCCTTTAGAGATTAGTGTAGGAAGTTTTTTCCGCACCTGAGTTTCCTTTCAAGTGGTATCAGACCCTAATCAAATTTTGATCCTAGTTGTTGGGTAGGGTTTTTTGAGCTAATCTCAAGTTGAGTGGAAGTTTTTTGTAGAGCATTCTGAATCTTATTTGCAAATTGAGATGGCAAGTTCCTCATACAGTAGAATAGAGGTGGAGAAATTTAATGGCACTAATTTCAAGTTGTGGAAACTCAAGATGGAAGACATGCTTGAAGATTGCGATCTATGGGAGGCTACTTCACTTGATGTGAAACCTGCAGTGATATCTCAAGAGGATTAGGAGATCAAGGATCGAAAGGCTAAGGGTCTCATTAGACTCTATCTAGCAGATGTCATTCATCTTAATGTTCTTGATGAGACTACTAAAAATTCTTTGTGGAAATGGCTTGGGTCTGTGTATTAGGCCAGATCTCTAGTGAATAAGTTATTCCTAAGAAAGAAGTTGTATTCTTTAAGAATGGAGGAAGGTGGATCTGTAACTGATCATCTCAATGCATTCAATTTATTGATTACACATTTGGCATCATCCAGTGCCAAGATCGAGGAGGAGGATCATTGTATGACCCTACTTTTTTCCTTGCTAGATTTGTGGGACCATCTTGTGATGGCTCTCAAAAGTACTATAGTCACATTCTATATGGATGATGTGGTGTCTTCGCTACTATCTGAGGAGATGCGAAGAAAGACTTTGGATTCATCTAAGGAAGCCCTTGATGTTCATGGGAGATCCAACGACAGAGGAAAGCAAAATGAAAACAAGTCAAAGAAGGGCAGATCCAAATCCCATGGGAGTTATAAGACTCATAGAAAGTCCAAGGCTAAATTTTGGAACTGTGATAAATCTGGGCACTTTCAAAGGGACTGTAAAGAACCAAAGAAGAAGAAGAAAGGCTCAGATTCAGCTTCCAAAAAATCTCAAGAAGATGGAGATTTTTTTATTGCAGCTTTGGCAGCCCATGCATCTGATGATGTGTGGTTGGTAGACTTGGGTGCTTCTTTTCACATGACCTCTCATCAAAATTGGTTCTCAAAATATGAAGATTTCGATGGTGGAAAGGTGTAATTGTGTGATGATTCTCACCTAAAGATAGTTGGATGTGAAAGGGTCACTATCATATTTCCTTATGGAGGAGTAAAGGGAATAAACAGAGTTATGCACATTCCAGGTTTGGCATGAAACCTATTATCTGTAAGTATGCTGAATGATGTAGGTGTGCAAGTTGTCTTTTTGAAAGATGGATGTAAGATGATGAAAGGTTCTATGGTACTCACTAGAGGTTCTAGGAGAGGTACTTTGTTTCAGCTTGATGCTATCACTTCATCCCCACCATCTAAACAAGTAGTAAAGAAGACTGTGGCAATGGGTTTCGATGGTAGTGTAGTAAGTGTACGTAAGGGTGCAAACACTTTGGAAGGCAAGCTTCCTATAAAAAAGACAATGTTGTGGCATACAAGATTTGGCCACATTGGTGAGAAGGGTCTTAGGACCTTGAAAACTAAAAATCTCATCAAGGGGCTAAATGATTGTAATCTCAAGTTCAATTTTTGTGAACACTGTGTTTATGGTAAGAAAAATCATGTTCACTTCTACTCCAGTTCTCACAAGTCTTTTGGACTTTTGGATCTTATTCATTCTGATGTTTTTGGTCCTGTAAAAGTTCCTTCTATCTCCAGTTCTATATATTTTGTATCTTTTATAGATGATTACAATAGGGCTTGGATATATTTCCTGAAAAGTAAGACATAGGTTTTCAGTCAGTTCAAGGAATTTAAGGCTCTCATGGAGAATCATACTAGTAAAAGAATCAAGTGTGTGAGAACTAATAATGGTGGTGAGTTTTATTCCATAGAGTTTGAATAGTTATGTAAAGAATGAGGTATCAAGAGGCATAAGACAACTCCTTATACCCTACAGCAAAATGGAGTTGTAGAGAGAATGAACAAGACACTGATGAAGAAGGCTAGGAGTATGCTTAGTGGAGCTGGTTTAGAACAAAGGTTTTGGGCTGAAGCTATGGCCACCACTTGCTATCTAGTTAACAGATCTCCTACATCAACTCTTGTTGGTAAGACACCCATGGAGGTGTGGTCTGGTAAGAAGCCTTCAATTATGCATCTTCATGTTTTTGGTTGTGAAGCTTATGCACATGTTCCAAAGGAGAAAAGATCTAAGTTGGAAAATAAAGTTGTCAAATATATTTTCATCGGATATAGTGTTGGTGTAAAAGGATGCAAGCTTTGGAATCCTATGACTAGTAAGGTGTTGCATAGTAGAAATGTTATTTTCAAAGAGCTAACACCTTCTCCTATTATGCTACAACTAGATGAAAAAGAAAAGGAAAAAGATGTTGTTCAGTTTCCTCCTACCCCTGACAAGACTGAACAGAGAGACCATGTTGGGACTAATGATGAGGAGAGCTCTAATAGTTTGGAAGAAGAGGAAGAACAACCTCAACCTCAGCCCTTGAGGAGATCCACGAGAGAAAGAAAGCAACCAGAAAGGTTTGGTTATTCTATGTTAGATTCCAGTTGTGCTTTTTCTTTGATTACTAACACTGATGAGCCTAGATCTGTGAAAGAGGCTTTAGGCATGGAAGATGTAGGTTCCTGAATTGAGGCTATGGATGATGAGATGGCTTCATTGGAGAAAAAAAAAACTTGGGACCTTGTACCTTTTCCTAAAGGGAGAAAATTTGTTGGCTATAAATGGGTGTTCAAGAAGAAATTCTGTGCAGATGGCAATGTTGAAAGGTACAAATCTAGATTGGTTGCAAAGGGGTATTCATAGGTAGAGGGAATAGATTATGGTGAAATATTCTCTCCTGTTGCAAAGTTGACAATCATTAGATTTCTATTATCTATTACTGCATCATATGATTTAGAGATAGAATAGATGGATATGAAGACAGCTTTCCTTCATGGTGATTTGGAGGAAGAGATTTATATGTCACGGCCTGAGCACTACATTGTTAAAGGTAAAGAATCCTAAGTTTGCAGATTAAACAAATCTCTATATGGTTTGAAGCAATCTCCTAGGATGTGGTACCTTAAGTTTGATGCCTTTGTGTTGTCAATTGGATTTGTAAGATCGAAATTAGATCATTGTGTTTATTTCAAAGTTCAAAATGATCGCCTTCTTATTGTTGCATTATATGTTGATGATATGTTGTTGTTTGGGAAGGGTAAGGGTATGATTTATTATTTTAAATCTCAGTTGTTAGCACAGTTTGAGATGAAAGATCTTGGGGCAGCAAGGTACATCTTGGGTATGGAAATTAGTAGAGACAGGTCTAACAGAAAACTTTGGTTGAGTCAGAGTATGTGAAGTCTGTGTTGGACAAGTTCAGCACGGCAGATTGTAGACCACTATGTGTTCCTATTTCTGTGGGAACAAAGTTATCTATAGATGATTGTCCAAAATCTCCTAGTGAGGTGGAGGACATGAGTAGAGTACCTTATGCTAGTGCAATTGGTAGTCTTATGTATGCTATGGTTTGTACTAGACCAGACATTGCCCAAGTAGTGGGAGTCCTGAGTTGGTTTATGGCTAACCCTAGATAGGTACATTGGGATGCAGTTAATTGAGTATTTAGATATTTGAGGGGTACATCAGATTACTCCATATGTTACCATGGTAACTCTTCTGGATCTTTGCGTTCAATTTGTATTCCTAGGTTTGTGGATTTAGATTGGGCAAGTGATATTGATAGCAGGAGATCCACTAGTGCTTATGTCTTCACTATGTTTGGTGGTGCTATCAGTTGGATGAGTAAGCGACAACCTGTGGTTACTTTGTCCACTATAGAAGCTGAGTACATGGCTGCTACTCATGCTTGCAAGCAAGCCATTTGGCTTAGGAGATTGTGTTCTGATAATGGTGTTGATGTAGAACAAATTACTATTTGGTGTGATAGTCAGAGCATTATTTTCCTTTTTAAGAATCCAATTTTTCATGCCAGAACAAAGCACATTGATGTGCAGTTTCACTTTGTGAGAGATACGGTGGAAGATGGAAAGGTAAATTTGGAGAAGGTAGATACTATGAAGAATGTTGCAGATGCATTAATGAAACCAGTGGGCACTGAGAAGTTCAAATGGTGTTCGGAGTCTATGGGCCTTTTGGTCTATTGCGGTTAGTTCTTGTTATGTTCCTATTGTTCTTACAAGGTGTTTGACAAGTGGGAGAATGTTAGGAATAAGGTGTCTCAACCTTGGATAATTCCTATTATTATTATTTTTTTTGTAAAACTTATTTCTTGCAAATAATATAATTAAGTTTGAGTGTACATGTCTAGTTGGCATGTTGATGTGTCACTCCGCTTGCCGTGTCGACACCTTGAATTGTGTGTAAGGAGATCATGGCTGAAACGGTTATGACAGATTCCTATGACATGTAAGAGCTATGTATGGAAGATTCAATGATAGGTGAAGACATGTGGCAACTGATAAATTTGAGTACTATACACTCTTCCCCAATCATGGGGTTCCTATTTTCTCAGAGAATAGTAAAACCCTACTACAGATATCTTTGGAAGTTTCCCTAAAAAGGGAAGCGCATGATATAAGCATTTTTTAGGGTTGTGAAGAAAGGAGAAGTTAGTGTATTGTTGGAACATTTTTATGCTTCCGTGATTTTTCTTCAAGAGTTGGAAATCTTCTGAAAGAACTTGCATTGCAATTGTATTGTAAACTATAATAGTTTTGATTAATATATTGTGCAGGTTTTGGAGTGCTGGGGTTTTTACTGAAAGGTTTTCCCTAGGGTAAATCATTGTGTCATTCTCTATTTTATGTATGCATGGTATATGGCTGCAATATCATTGTTAAAGTAGTTAACGAATCTGAAATTGTAAGGATTTAAAAGAATTTTCACAATACTTTCCTTTAGAGATTAGTGTAGGAAGTTGTTTCCTCACCTGATTTTCCTTTCATAAGATGGGTAAGAGGTGCAGAAAATATGGTACCCTTTGAGTTGGGTAACATGGCCAAGGATACTATACAAAGCATCACTCTCTGTACCAAAGGTGTAGGGCCTAACATTATGGATGACAAAAGGATCTGATCTGACTAGATTCACATGTGTGGAACCCATCACAGGAAATACTCTCTATCTGCAAGAATCTCATCACAAATTCATTGTGCTCTTAGTCTAACGGTCTCACCTCAAATCAAAAGCCATAGGATCCTGTAGACATCCTCCAGTGTCACTATAATCTCTCCTAAGGTAAGATGGAAGGAGCATGTATCCTTATCCCACCTCTCTATCAAAGCAGATAACATGGCTTGGTGTAGCTTGATCTATGGTAGGACTTCTACCCAGTATAGTCCTACATCTCTCAGTAGTTACATCTCATCCTCATTGAGCTCAGACAGTCTCTCTCTAATGATCACTAGCAACTCTCCAAAGGGGTGCTCTCGGAGACAGACCGTGTCCTGTAAGCTCAAACAAATATCATATCAGCATTCTACATCATCAAATCTACAAATCCAACTTGACTAGGTCAAGGTCAACCTGAGTTAGCTCAAGGTCAACCTTACTGGGTCAAGGTCAAATTTTCTGGGTTAGGGTCGACCTCATCCCAGATAAGGTGGAGACCTTCTAGTTCATGTCAACCTTCTTGGGTCAAGGTTGACCTAATTGTGTTAGGGTCAACCTTGCCTATAGAAATCAAAAATTTGGAAAATACAGGAATGAAAAACACCAAACTCACCTCAGGAAGCGATCGTCTGGTAGCCAGGCACTGTCTCAGGAGCTCCATGTGTGTCGCTCAAAGTTCTTCTCTCCTCAGCATCTTATTTTCTCTCTTCGAATCTACAAATGGTAAGAATGAGTAAGTATGACTTCCTTTTCCTTATTTATAGTTAAAATTAGGGTTTTTTTAGGGTTTACTCATGGTAAATTTGGATTTCCTTTCTAATGCATTTAGATAGACATTCACTCTTTTCATCATAACTTGAGTTCGGTAACTCCATTTTCAGTGTTGTTAGTGGCATTGGAATCATGATTCAGAACCTAACTCCTTGAATTATTTTAGGAAGGTTAGGAATCCTTCTAATTAATTTAGGAAATAACTTTTCAACTAACTGCATATCCAGTGTATAAAGTTATCCTTATCACCCTATTTCACCCTTCAGAAGTAGAAAGCTGAAACAGGGGGGCATAAGGGGCTTTACACACTTCTCAAGTTGTCATTTAGTAATCTCTAAGTGATTTTTGGATTTTAATTAACCTTGTGTGTTGCAGGTTCTAACAGTTTTCTGTAGGATCTCTACATCAAGGACTTGGCTATATCCTTTTTATTTACTATGATGTTTTCTTTCTTTAGCTTGCATATTCACGTAGAGTCATATCTAAGATAAAGTGGGAGATAAATGTATCATCTTAAAATGGAATCACTTCCATATTGATAGGTTTAGCACCCTCTTTTAGTGCATTTATCATGATAGACTTGCATTTAGGATGCATTTTGCACTTGATTCCTTCATTCTAGGTGAAATTAGGGTTAGGATCCTAGGGATTCTCCTTAATTTCCCTTCTTAGTGGCTCTATTTTCTAGGTAGCACCTAGGAATAGGTCCTCCTAGCCTTCATCAGGATCATCATAGGAATCTATGAACCTACAAAAATTTGGAGGTCCCATTGTACTTTATTAAAAAATTGTATGTTAAATTTGTGCTTGGTCACAAAGTTAACCATTGCAGTATTATATTGAACCAGGGTGTAGGCTTAAGCACTCGTCAGGATAGGCCATGGGAACACTGGGTAAAATATCACAAATATGTCTCACCCCTGATATTTCACCCCCTCCTACAGTGCAACATCCTAATATTATTGTTGAGGCTGACTCACAAACTATTAGATCCATTCATACCTTGAGTGATCCACTGGTTAGGTAGAGTGTGGCATTTTTGCCTCCTCATGTTTATGATTCTAGACCTTCAACATCCTCCAAGATCTCACATGTTTGTGTGCCCCATACTTTCATTATGTGCAAGAATGTTTTCTTGGGTCCCTTGAATGATATTGATGCATATGACTACATGTTCAAGGTGGATGATACAACATAGGTCACTATAGGGACTGAAGCACCTCATGGAGAGGTACATCTCATGGGAGACAAGGAGGGGTATGAAAAGCCATGGACTCCTACTATTAGAGTAAGAATAAAAATTTAACTTGTCACACTTTATTTAATTTAGAAAATTCATATTTTTAGTAGAATTTACTTATAATATCTGCCCACTTATGTATATATATGTGGTCCATTTATGTTCAGTTGATGAAATAGGAGATGGCACAGGTGGATGGGTCCATGCTTTCGGCCATTTCATTTGGCCTTGACACTTCCATAGTACATATATTTTAATGTACTCATTGGTTTCCTTTTCTTATATTAGTATATACATGTATTTTCTAGTTTATATGATCATCTTATTAAATATTGTTCTAGGTTTTAGCAGCTTCCATTGGGGGGCAATGTGAGGGGGTTCAAGCATCAAGTGTTGACAAGGGGAAGGTAATTAATTATTTTAGATTGTTTATGCATATGTATAGTTTTCACTTGTGCATACTCATTTTTAATTTTCATGGTTTATTAGGTAGAGGGTGGTGTCTGATGATCTTGTGATAGTGGTTCGCCACTATAGATTCACAAGCATCTCAATACATAGTGATAGCCCCATAGTACATATATTTATAAATTTATTTGTTTTTATTTTACTATCAATTATATAGATGATCAAGTCATGAGTGTATCAAGTATCTTTTTGAATTTTTTAGGTAACCCCTAGTTTGAGCAAGGTACAATGCCAAGGCTTTGTATCATTGTTGATCCAACTGACATTGCCTAAAGAAATTTCACCACAAGTAAGTTTTAATGTTAATTTAATTATTTTGTAAATTTATTTTGTTACTGAGGATTTAACATTAAATAATATATATCATAGATCAATCTCATGGTTACAAATATATATAGGTCAGAGCCAATATTGATAACATTGTCTCTTCGCTACCAAGAACATATGTTAGGAATCCTAACCACATGAAGAGACAGAGAGGCCAAGGTACATGGGAGTTCAATTTTAAATTTTATTTACTTATTATCCTTGACAATAAATTTGAAGTTGAATTTTTAATTTGTAGAAACTGGATATAAATTATGTAATCTAACTTGGGGTTTCACTTTTGTGTTCATGCAAGATCCATTTGAGCCAAATTGTACTTCGAAGAGACACCATTTTGATGATCCACCAATAGAATAGGTTGTCTTAGAAATATTTGTAGTTGTTTCTTATTTTGATATGCCATATGGCATATGCCACATTGTATCTACATATGTAGACTTCATAAAGATTTTGAGATGGAATGTGCCACATTTTGTAAAAAAAAATTCCATATATATATATATATATATATATATATATATATATATATATATATATATAGAACATGTTCATTTCTAGATATTTTATCTTTTTCAAGCATTGTATGTATGTATTATTCCCATATTATACCTTTTTATGCATTGCATGTATGTATATATGTTCATTTCCATATTAGATCTTTGTCATGTGTTGTATGTGTATAGTCTTAAAATGGAAGCACTTCCATCTTGATAGGTTTAGCACCCTCTTTTAGTGTATTTATCATGATAGACCTACATTTAGGATGCATTTTGCACTTGATTCCTTCATTCTAGGTGAAATTAGGGTTAGGATCCTAGGGATTATCCTTAATTTCCATTCTTAGTGGCTCTATTTTATAGGTAGGACCTAGGCATAGGTCCTTCTAGCCTTCATCATGATCATCATAGGACTCTGTGCCTCTCTCTTGCACTCTGCCCTCCTCTGGCTTCATTTCTAGGTCTTTGGGCACCCCTGGAACCTTCTATTTTTTGTTCTGACTGGATCTGGACCCCTGGGTCAAGGTCCAGGTTGACCTTGACCTAGGTCAGATTCAAGGTCATCCTTGACCCCTATCAGGATTTGATCTCGGAGGGCCCCAAAATCAATGTCGAGCTTTTGAATCTGAATGCGGCAGGGTTTTAATTTGAAATTCATTTAATTATTTTCCCTCATTAGTTGGTTATTGTTATTGGACCATAATTTGAGGTGAAATTTGAATTATGGATCCTCACATTACTCTAGGAACCTCACCTTAAAACCTCTATATAAAGACTCTCATTTGCCTTCATTTTCACAACACAATTGAGCAACAAGAGGATCAAGATTTCAAGCAAGCGATGGTGAAGTGAAGATGCAAGATTGCAAGAGGATGATATAGAAGATAAAGCCATTTTTGATATCAAGCATTTTGTGTGCACACCATTGTGAACATCTATTTGGAGCAAGAGAGATCCTTTCTTCCTTGATCCACCATTATCAATATTCAAGCATTCAAAGATATAATCATGGGGTATAAACGATGGATTATGAGTTTGGTAGGAGTACTTTAGCCTTGGTGGCTTGGTATTCTTTCTTATCTTATTCAAATCTATGCATTGCTTTCTCAAACATATTCATGCTAGGGTTTCAATGTAGAGGATTAGATCTTGGCATTACACATTCAATACACACACATATTCTATTACATCTAGCTATTTGTGGAGGTGGAGATCACCAAAATGGGAGTTTGATTAAGGTAAAACCCTATATAGCCACCCCAAAACACCATTTTTAGATATCTACAGTCATTGTTTCAAGAATTGAAGTGCAGATCTGAGTACCCTTTTCGTCAAACTTTTGAGATCTGTGAACAAATTTTTTGTCAAAGTTGTTTCAGGTCAAGGAATACCTTCAATGAGGGGTAAGATTGTGCCCCGAGGTAAGATTATGCCCTGCTATCTAGGTCAAAGTCAACCTGATTCCAGAGAGACAAAAGTTTTCTGGGTTTTCTCTGTTGCAGTTTTCTAGTCCTAGATTTGTTTGCAGAATTTCCTAAAACTATACACAGGCATCAGAAAAAAGGTATTTCCAGATTAATTCTATCATGAGGCATGTATCTTTTCTTATCTGATTTCAAGCATTTCTAAATTTAAATTACTTATCAATCCAATTCCAATTCAAAAAAATACACATGAATAGGGGGAATGTTAGATGCATTGTTAAAGCTCTTGTTTACCTCTATTCATTTTGGTGAACCCATTTACTACAACTCTTTATTATTGGTGTTAGATTTAGATCTTGCATGCTTATAAAATTACATTTCTTGCATTTATATTCCAAAAATACAAAAAAAATTACAAAATCTCTTTAAAAATACAAAAATATTTACATTTGCATGCTTTTAGAAGTTCTTTGTATTCAACATGTATGATTCTTGTTTTAAATACTTTTATGAGGCTTTTATTGTACAAGAGGATAGATTCCCTAATGAGGGACATGGTAGTGAGGATGAAAATTGATATCAAACATTTTGTGTGCACACCATTGTGAACATCTTTTTGTAGCAAGAGAGATCCTTTCTTCCTTGATCCACCATTATCAATATTCAAGCATTCAAAGATACAATCGTGGGGTAGCAATTACGGATTATGAGTTTGGTAGGAGTACTTTAGCCTTGGGGGCTTGGTATGTTTTCTTATCTTATTCAAATCTATGCATTGCTTTCTCATACATATTCATGCTAGGGTTTCAATCTAGAGGATTAGATCTTGGCATTACACATTCAATACACACACATATTCTATTACATCCGGCTATTCGTGGAGGTGGAGATCACCAAAACAAGGGTTTCACTAAGGCAAAACCCTATATAGGCACCTCAAAACACCATTTTCAGATATCTATAGTCATTATTTTGAGAATTGAAGTGCAGATTTGAGTACCCTTTTCATCAAACTTTTGGGATCTACGAATGTGTGTGTTAAAATTGTACCTAGTTGTGGACACAACAATTCAGTAAAACATTAAAGGTTAGTGAAATCAAAATTTGCAAGTAATTGAAACTAAGCTAACCAGGCAATTTACTGCCTTCTAGTAGGTACGATTATAATGTTCTCAGATTGAAATCGAGATCAGTGACAATGCAACACCTAAACAAAGGATTTGAATGCAAAAGAATTAAAAACTGTATGAATGCAGATTAATCTATTTTTTTAGATTTTGTATGCAATTTGAATGAAGAAATGTATGAAACTAATCTAGATGAAAATGATATGCAGATTTAATCTAAGAATGATATGAATTGATATGAAAATCTATGAATGCTTATGACCAACAATGAAAAATCTCACAAATTGCCTATCGCAAGTGCTCGATCCTTCAGCTGCAAATTTGTCAGAGTAATTGTGCAAATTCGAGGGTGGTTCATTGTGAAGAGCTAAGCCTTGTTTTTATAAAAATCTAGGGTTTGAAGATGCATTGAGAAAAGCCATAAATCACTCTTAATAAACTCAGGTTGATTTTTGAGTCAACAAGAAATTAGAAACAGATCAACTCACAAAATCATGCAAATCATGTAAAAATAGCTTTTTAACTCAAATCAGAAGTTTAGATCAATTTTCAACTCAAAATAGATGTTGAGTTTCCAAAAGATAACAACTTGAATTGATTTTCTAATTTTAAATTTTAACTGCTCCTTCAAATGTCCATAGATAATTATGAATTAATTTTTAAAAAAAGTGATTTATCTTCAACTTAACTGATTTTTTAATTTAAAACAACTGATTTATGGGTTAATCAATTATTTAATTAAACTTTTATTCAAAACTACATCATTAAATATTGGCAACTGACATTAATTAAATAAATAAAAATTTAATCAATTAGTCATGAGATTTTTTATTTATTGTCAAAATTAAATAATACAATTTAGGAATAAATATAATTAAATCTAATTAAATAATTAAGTGGCAGAATTAAATTTATTAATTAAATATTCAGAATATTCAATTAATCAAACTTTAGGATAAATATGATTTATCACCAAATAATTATCAAATTAAAGATAATAATAGGAATATTTTAAGGAATATTCCCCGATGCAGAATTAAGGATAATCAATTAGGTTTTGATGAAGTGATGTGCAAATGTGCCTTAGGTTAGGACTTTGATGTTGATTTCGATCGGTTTGACAATGTAGGAGGTTAATGAACCTATAGCCCATTTTTGGGGTATTACATTTTGCCACTCTTTGAATCACTGTACGAAGCATAGTGGTTCAAATATTAGTCTATTTTTTATGTATGAGACTGATTTGAAAGATGAACTGATTCCAAGATAGAAACCGATTGAAATATTTGAAGATGTTAGGTCCTGATTAACCAAAGACAATGTTAACTATAGCAATAATGAACCGGTGATTATGAAAAAGTATCAAAATGCTTGATTCTGAGCCTTATGATTACAAAGAAGTGAGTGACCTGATTCCAAACCTGATTGTCCAAAGGAATCAAGATGGTATCATATCTGAACCCTTCAGTTATGAAGAACCAATGAAATAACACTAATGAACCGATGGTTATGAAAAGCTGATACATTTTACAAGATTAATTAGGATACCAGATTGATATGGATCTCGATGAATCTGATATGCCCCAAGCGATGAGGTATTTAGATGAATCAACAACTAGACATGGTTGTTGTCTTGATCACTGAGGAAAGATTGATTGACAGACTTGATTGATGTGTAATACCATGTCCCCTTTGGGATGAAAATCAAAATTTGACATGAAAAGTCAGTGTTAAATGGTTTGAAGCATGTTAATTGAATTGAGAAGTTGTTATAAATGTTCAAGAATGCGTTCTACATCGTTTAGAGGTCCTGGAGACCAAGTTTGACTAGGTTTGACCATGAGTTGACCATGGGTGATAAGTTAAAATTTGAATAGTCTGATGTAAGATAATTAGTTAAGTTGATTTTTGGAGTTTTGTCATGACTGAAGGTTGATTATGCAAGCAGTCGATCGTCCTAGGTTTGAAAATTTTAAATCATGATTTTGACATAGTAAATGATCTTAGATTTCGATTGTGATCCTAAAAAAGGGTTCAAAATGTCAAAATTAGCCAGGGGTGCAATTTTCATGGAAAACGGAGCACTTCAAAAAATTAGGTCAAAACCTATATAAGGGCTAAAAGGGTCATTTTCAATTCATTATTCACATTTGACTTTTTGAAACTTTCATGGAGCCCTCTAAGCGAGAAAATGGATGAGATGAAGGTACATGTGTCTTCACACCATTTTGAGCACAGGCGGCGACATTAGAGACCTTTGCAGTATAGAAACCCGGTAAGTGGACCTCTGTGCCTCTTTGTAAATTCCATTTTTGCATGTTTGTAGCTTTTTAAGATCATTTTTTGTATGTTAGGAATTTTTAATTTTCACATGCATAGAAACTCATAAGACACTCCCCTGGGACTCATACAACTTTTAAATTTCCTAGAGAGTGTCATCCTAGAACCACTGTAAACTCATATGAGAGGGACCCAAGAGTCGTACGACATTTTGTTGAGTCCCTCAGTTGTCGTACGGGAACTTATGCATTGTCATATAACCATGAATTGTCGTATGGGACCTTGTTGAAACTTGTACAAGTTTTGATACCATACTGTATTGTCGTATGGAAAACAGTGAGCTAAAAACACCCTTTTAGGTCAAAATTTTGAATTTTCTAATTTCTTAGGCTGATTCTTGAGCATTTAATGTACCTTCTGAAGTGTTCAAATTTTGATTTTTTGTACTTTTAGCCTATTTTTCAACCAAGTTACTAATAGGATACCCTATTTCTATGTTGTCTAGGTCATCTATCCTGATGTCCATGTTCGTATATCACACCCTACCACTCAGAGACTCTGTGTGTCACTTCTTGATCCGATGAGGGTGCATTTGGCATCATGTGGTTTTGAGTATCTAATCTGGTTACCTACAATTCTAGTAAACCATGGGCTTCTGACTATTTTGATTGAGCACTTTCACTTTGAGACACAGACCTTCCATCTGCCTACTAGAAAGTTGATGGTCACACCAGAGGACATGTACCATATTCTACATATTCCATTCCATGGCCCGCATCCTGACTATGTGAGTTCAGGGAACTCAAGTCTACATGCTTTTAGTAGATTGTTTGACAATGATACATAGATGACATAGTCGATCTCTTGCGAGTCCTTAGTTCAAAGATATGGGTAGACCCATAGGTTAGAGTGCATACTAGTGGGTATGATAGGAGGTATCATCATGTCTGACCATCAGGAGAATGGTCTCTTGATGGGTTGGGCCCCTATGGTTGCTCATTTGATGGTGACACCTTCTAAGATGGATTGGGGTTAGTGTATGCTGGCTCATATGTTCTCTGAGATGCACAAGATTGTGTATCAGGAGAGAAATTCATTTGCCTTAGGTGCTCTAGTACTTCAAATTTGCGCCTGGGAGCACATCCCAATATGGAGACTAGTATGTCAGCCTTAGCGCCAGCCACGGGAGCCAGTGATTTATCTATATTAAGAATATGTTACATAGGTGTGCATGGGCATTACAGAGTATTCAAGGCATGTCCTCGATGATATGACATTTATTCTCTAGCGTCCTTACTTACAGATAGAGGCCTGGCCTACTTCTCGAGAGCAGTTTAGTTATTTCTTTCAGAGCCTAGTGTTGATTGGGTGATCCACCATAGTAATCAAGAGATTTATCATTACCAGAGTGTGGTAGTAGTATGGCATCATTCAAGATGTCCCACAGGACTATGCCACATATGCATGGATAGTCTAAGAGATTGGCCTAGGATGGACAACATGGTTGTCTTATGCTCTGTGTACACAAGAGTATAGTGGTATTGTTGGCAGAGATTGGGACTACCATCCTGATGTTGTAGATGTTGGAGTGACATATGGATACATTTCTTAGCTCACAAAGCATCCCATTTACAGATTCTCCGATCCAATTGAGTTGATACCCTCGATGGAGGAGGCCATGGATGTGATAGGTGTATCTATGGGTAGAGGCCAGAGATGGCATGATGTGCAGATTCTGATGCCCCAGCCTACACCTCTAAGGCCGAGAGTAGTGGTGACACCACAAAGACCATCTGGTCATATGAGACCACCTCGTCCTACTAGTTCTTCAACAGGTAGGCCTACAGTTTTATAGAAGAGATCCACTAGAGGAGAGAGTGGTTCATTAGGCAATATTGGTAGTGTTGATGAGGTACTTGGTGCTGAATAGTGCGTAGGTACTGGTCCTGATACTACACAAGATGATACAGATTTTAATCTTGGTGCTGAGGTGAGACATCGTAGGGCATAGAGAGTAGAGGTTGCTGATTAGCTAGCTAGAGATACAGATATGCCAATGGCAGATGCAGGTCCTAGTGTAGCATAGACTCCTCAGGAGATAATTATATGTTTGAGATTACAAGTTAGGGACCTGAGAGTATAGAGTGCCTGTTTTGAGGAGCGATTCATAGAGGCTGATAGACAGTGATCAGAGCTCTGAGAGGAGAATAGGAGATTGCAAGTAGAGGTGACACATCAGACCTCTTGAGCTGCCTATTATGTTTCTGTCTATTATGTTGTTGTTCCTGTGGGTCAGAGAGTACTGATATACTCCCATTATATGATAGCTTTAGAGTCAGCCAGGGCACCACAAGCTGAGGCAGTGCCAGATGCACCACCACCACCTCCACTAGATGTAGAGGATCAGGCCGACAACTGATCTATTCTTGATATTCCATTTTTGTCATTTTGCTCATATATATTGATCTGACTTCTGATAGCTCACATGAGCTCATTCTTTTGTACCTTGTGCCAGTAGTGCACCCTTGACTAGTTCGAGTTATATGATATATATGAGATCAATATTTTGGTTATGACTTCATTTGTACTTGTCATGTTTCAATTTTATGATGATATCATGTGATGTAAATGCTATGAGTAGTGTAGAATGTATGTATGGATTTATGCAATGCAATGATTTCTTTCAAATGTATGGATTTATGAAAATGTAGTCGATTATGGAAAATGTATGATTTTTATTATGCTATGCAATGTTAAATGCACATGGATGTAATGTAATAGATGGGATTATCATGAAATGCAATGTAAATGCAACGATACACATGATATGTTTTGCAGGTATTGATGAAGACAAGTACTCTGTCTTATGTCAAAATAGATGTTTAACCCAGGAGGGTGACTTCTTGTTGTTCTGTTAGGAAACCTTCATGTGAGATTCAGCTCTTCATGTCAAGTTTAAGTTTAGGTTTGAAGAATTGTTTAAGTATTTTGAGTGTATTCAGCAAGTTGTGAGATCATGCAATTATGCAAAGTGCAAAATGACATGTAAAATGAAATGCAAACCTAAGACGTAGGACCTAGTCATTGATCATGTGTCGATTTGTTTTCATGTGTCATGCCCAAAATTAGGGCAAAACACACACAACAAAAAAAAAATTTAAAGGGTTACCAACACCAGGATATAAGGTATTGATCGATATTTCTCCTATTGTTCTCGGTAGGGTTCAGTACATTGAATCTTAATATTCAGTTACACTAAAAAAAAACATAGATAAAATGAATCTTGAACATATGGTTCAAATGATCAGAACATTAAGTAAAACACTATATATGTATATAATATCGTATTAAAGGGTTACCAACACCAGGATATAAGGTATTGATCGATATTTCTCCTATTGTTCTCGGTAGGGTTCAGTACATTGAATCTTAATATTCAGTTACACTAAAAAAAACATAGATAAAATGAATCTTGAACATATGGTTCAAATGATCAGAACATTAAGTAAAACCCTATATATGTATATAATATCGTATATATATATATATATATATATATATATATATATATATATATATATATATATATATATATACATATATACATATATACATATACATATATACATATACATATATATATATACATACATATACATATATACATATACATATATACATATACATATATACATATATACATATATATATACATACATATATATATATATATATACATATATATATATATACATATATATATATATACATATATATATATATACATATATATATACACACGATAATATATCACATATCCAGTTTAAAACTAAGGTTTTGAAATTAATTCCGTTGCAGAAATAAAAGAATTCATGGAAATAAAAATCCATAACTAATGTCTAGGGCCCATATAATTAATAATAATATTAACAAAATGTAAGTGCAAATAAATACTTAACACATATTGAGATGAATAAAGATTTAATAAATAAGAGAAAATCCAATGTACATGTTAAAAGAATTATTATAGAAATAAGTTATCTATAGTCACTTAAATATAGGATCAAATTAAATCCCAAAATAATAGGGAGGGCACAAAGACTCAAAAAGGCTATTATTAAAAAGATAAGTACACGACTAAGGGAGATAAAATAGGAGATTTCAACAGTCAACAATTTATTAATTCTACTGATTCATAGAAGAAAAAAAATGGTTCAAAAATAATTGAAAAGAGAAAAGCTCCTAGACCTAACCCTAATCCAAATTTAGGGTTTAGGCCTATAACATCCTGGCTTGGGTTCCAATTTTTTTTGTGTGTTGAAGGGTTTAGCAAGTTGCAACAGAGGGCCAAGAAAAATCTATAATCCAGAGTGAGTATTCACCCAAGCATGCACAAGTGTGTATATACACAAGTGTATTTACATTCCTGTGCTAGCTTGAGTAAATAACAGAGGTTACAACAAGGTGAATTCACACTGGTTAAAATTGCTAGACCAATAACATTATTGTTTTCTTCCAACTCTGGCTTAAATGTATACATTTCTTTGTTACTGTTTACAAGAAGAACACAGATTCTAGTAGTCTGTGAGTTCTTATTTAACTACGGATTTATGGATATACAAAAAGATAATGGGTGATGTTCAAACTTTTTATCAAGTTATTAGTAAGAGTTTATAAATAAAAAGTACTGGTCTTACTGTTATATGCACGAATTTAGCATGATGTACAGGCTCTAATGCAACTTTCGTTATTCGAATAGACCACTGTGTTTTACTTTTATTAACTTCTTTTTTTTATATACAGTTATCTTATAAGAGAAGTTTTCTTATACATAACACTAATCCCCAAAGGGGGGCGAGAGTAATATTTGCATACTCATGCAATAACAAAAGTACAAATGAAATTGCAAAAAAATATTAATCCAATGCATAATATACCCACGCAAAGAAATGAGTGCCAAAGCACACAGGTCTCGGTCCTTCCCCGGGCACCGGCGACAGTGGCCTTGCCACTGCTTTGATGGCCATCACTGTTGGCAGCAATGACAAGGTCACTGTGACAGCGGTGACCACTGGCGGTAGCGGCTGAGCCACTATCCGCCTTGGCCCTTGCCGCTGCGACCATGCCCTAGCAGCCTAGTTAGGGTTTTTGGAAACATAACAGCTTTATTTCGCATAACAGATGGGTTTCAAAACATTAAAAACTTTCTTTGTTAATTTGAAATAAGGTTGCTATTCATTTTGATGAAAACAGGTTTGCAAAAAGGTTTGATTTAAATGTTTTAAGCACCACGTACTATATTTTTAGTGGATATAAATCTATGCATTGACATGGGTTTCTAACATTGTTATTTGATATGTAAAAAAAAACTTTTATGCAAGGTTTGTTTTACTATCAAACCATGAAGCACATTTTGACGTGGCTTAACATGTGGCTCTTAATTTGTATAACGCATGGGATACAAGAAACCCTACTCTACGTGAGGCATGAAAAGGTTATCATATATACATATGTATATATCGATATACATATATATATACGATAACGAATGCCACAAACAAAATAAATCAGCATAACTAAAGTATCGGGATATAATGTTACTTAGTATGTAATTTAAAGGGAACAATTATGTATATATATATTATTATATATATCTATTATGATATATATATATATAATAAATCAAACAAGCATTCCTATTTGAAGAAAAAGAAACTTGCTAATATAAGATCAGTTATATTAAATTTACTTCTTACTACATTAGAGTATAGTATATTAATTCAACTACATATGAATCAAGACATATAAGTGTACCTTAATATACTTTTACATAGTTGAAAAAAAATCAAGGAATTGTGGGGATACATTGACATAAATAAATAAAAACATTATCAACATTTTATTTATGTTCATACACATTTAAATTGCTTTCTTCTACATTTAATGATATCGTAAAGAAAGAACTAATAATCTACTTTATACAAGCAATAATATAAATGAGCATATATTTTATGAGAAAACTTTTGATAATGAAAATAGACCTTCTTCCTTTAAAGGGAAATTTAAATAAAATACATAAATGAACTTTTGAAACGTAAACATAGAAGTAGATATATCTCCTCACAACACTATTATTATTTTTTTAATATAAAAAAAAACAGTACATCTTTCTCATAATCACTTTAGCTCAATAGATGGAAGGAAATAAATTGGCCTACTATAATTTACATGCATTTCATATGCTTAGGCTTTTCAACATAGCTTTGAATTAAAATAGAAATACACAAAGGCTCAAGGCCAATCAACCAAATATCATAAAGGAAGTGCATCCAAATTTCCATCTTGCTCCTTGAAACTAGCAAGTTGTACCTTAGAAAATCTACAAAAACAAACCAATAGGCCATGGAGGCTCACCTCCCAACCTAAGCCATTACATGGCCACCCCCGAGCTAGGGGAAACAAAGATGGACAGGGGTTTAAACATGCATACATAAACACATAAACAACAATTTCCCTTTCCTGAGGCTAGCACAACATGAGTCACCTTGGACCTATAGTAGGGGTGAAGGTGGAAGCTACTCAACTAGGAGAATGCCAAAGTACAAAAGAAAACCAGTCTTCAACAAGGCTCCAAAATCTGCACAATATGCCTTCACAAGGCCATAGAAACAACCATCCACCCTTCTCATACTCTTCACCATAACAACCCCCTTATGACCCCCAAAAGTATACACAAGAGGGCACATGGATGCCCATACATCCATGCTTTATCCCCTTCCTCTCAGAGGAAGGACTCTACACTATAAAAGTAGTCCCAACTTATGCCCTTCACCCATCAAGGCTCTCTTTCATCCCAAGGGTGAGCTTGGCCTTGCACAACCCCAAGAAACAATGCACAAAAGAAAATACACATACAAGCAAAGACAAGAAGCCATGAACTTTTACAAGATTAACTAGCATTCACACAACATAGTGAAAGAAGTAAAAAAAATGTACATAGCATTAAGAACTAGAGAATACAAGAATCCAACCTTGATCCAAGCTAATGGCAAGAGGGTTGAGATGAGCTTTCCAACTAGTCTCCTCTTGGCTATGCAACACCAGAATCCTCCAAGAACAAAACCAAAAAAATTCTTACAAATTCTCAAGTCTCCAAAAATTGGAGAGTGGGCAATTAGCCAACAATATTCCCTCCATCTCCTTAAGAAGACAAACCCTCAACCTTTCAAAACAAAAGAGGGAAAATTCAAATGAAGAGTGGCTCTTCCAATTTCATCACTTTCAAAAGAGCATCTTTTGGAAGGGCAAAAATAGTCAAAAACCATCACAATAGTCAAAATTTGACCCCCAACATATGGCACCACTATGGGGTAGCCTATTTTTAACCTCCTCTAACATAAATGGTCATTAAAAGCCACTCAAAAGACCACTCAAAGAATGAATCCGAAAATGAAAGAGAATCCCACTCATGGCCCCCTAAGAATAGAGACCACTTACACACATTAAACACTTGGGCATGCCAACTCATAAGACATGTGTCAATTGACACCACAAATAAATCACATTACACACAATACACATGGCATGCCAAGTAGACTAAATAATAAAGTAAAATAAACATAATACAACAATTACATTCATGCACCACTTTACAAATTTACACTTTACAACGAGGTTAATTTCTCCCCTTGGAGATAACCTTGGCTTAACATAATTTTACAAGTATCCATCTTTGATTTCCCCCAAATTTCCATGGTCTTACCTACACACTTGACAAAACATCAGTAGCTCATGAAAATTCAAATATCATATATATATATGTGTGTGTGTGTGTGTGTAAATAAAATACATCTAAAAATCACATTCTTAGCATCATAATTTCTAACTGCATTTCATAATAATTCTCATCATTTCAACATTGCATTTCTAAAGCACATAAAGTCAAGATTAAAATGATACATGTTAATCCATCCAACATAATAGTTATGATCATTTCTCATAAATTTC
Organism: Chamaecyparis obtusa; assembly: GCA_027943335.1. Lineage (NCBI taxonomy): Eukaryota > Viridiplantae > Streptophyta > Pinopsida > Cupressales > Cupressaceae > Chamaecyparis > Chamaecyparis obtusa. The sequence continues at coordinate 452,633 of BSBK01001327.1, read as the reverse complement.
TCCTAACATGAATGTAACATAAAGATAACATATATAAATCAAAGATGTATCAATTACTATGCTCATGATCTAATAAATAACAAGGAAGTAAAAATTCATATATCATCATCACATAACATAAGTCATCACATAGTATCATAATATAATGTCTCTATCTCAATAGTCCAACATAATAAAATAAAGTGTCATCATGAGTCAAAGGATGGAAAAATAATCTGCTATGAACTAATGTCATGGGGTGAAGCCTCACATCCTCCCCCCCTAGGCATGAACTTCCTCCTAGAGTTCATCAAAAAGGTGGGGATATTGTGCCCTCATCTGTGTTGCATCCTCCCATGAAGCCATAACCTCATCATAGCAATCACAGTGTCCTACGAGCCAAAATACGTATGGGCTCCAGCGCTATCTGCCCATCCAACTCCACCTGTAAGGCATCCCAATCAATAATGTGAGTCTCATCATAAATATACTTCCTCAAGGAAGAAACATGAAATACATCATGGATACATGATAGGCTAGGTGGCAGACCTAGTCAATATGCAACTGGGCCTATCCTCTCTAAGATCTCAAAGGGACCAACAAAATGAGGTGCGAGCTTAGAACCCTTTCTAAAATAGATTGGGCTCTTATGCAGGTGCACTCTCAAGAAGACTCTATCTCCAACCATGTATTTTGAGTGTATTCAGCAAGTTGTGAGATCATGCAATTATGCAAAGTGCAAAATGACATGCAAAATGAAATGCAAACCTAAGACATAGGACCTAGTCACTGATCATGTGTCGATTTGTTTTCATCATTGAACTTTTTAGTAGTTAACTAGATAAATCAATACAACATCCACTAGTTAGGAAACTATAGACATATGAATATTGATTTGTATGCACAAGAATCAATACAACGCCCATTGGCTAGACAACCATGGACATATGAATATTGAATTTTTTTAGAATGTCAGATTAGATATAAGCACCAAGGCACAAACACCAGGATGAGCTGAATATCATGTCCATTTTGATATAGCAATTTGTATAAGCATCAAAACATAAATGTCATGATGACCGAAATATGCCATGTGATACAAACACATCAAACAGTCAAGAGATCATTCTAAATCTAGTGTGAATTACATGTAGTGACCCTTTACCATTCACATCCTTAGGTAAGATCCTGTTTCATAGTAGGAGAAAGAACTCCACTCAAAAAGACAATAGTTAGATCAAACTTCCTTGAATTTTTTGGGTATCAATGGTCGAGGTACGCATGGCCATCCAATACGAGATGAAGGCTCTTACAGACAGACACCATTTTAATCTAGAATTTTCAAAGGTGTTAGATGTTCACATACAAATAGAAGACAAAGAAAAGATTATGCCCCTAGTCATCACTCTCTAAATCATGTAAAGGACATCATCGAAGAGCTTGAAAGGACACAATAAGAAAAAATCTCAATGTGAATCAGTAGGCATACAAGGAGATAAAAGCATGTGAAGCATAGATTGTTTCAATTCGTGTTGATGTTTGATTGCGTTGTTGTAGATGCAAAATCCTTTCTGGAGAGGAGACTGACTGACTGACTCGTATGTAGCTTCAAAGGACTTTGACTAGATATGACTCATCCAAGGTATACTGGAGGCCATAGGATATGACATTGATTGCCCCAAAATTTTAACATTGATAGAAGACGGATGCTTTTGCTAATTGATGCACAGACCAACTTTATTGAAAATAGGAATGCAAAAACAAATCGGGAGGTATGTACAAACTAAAGCAAAACTGAAAGTTGGGAAGGACCAAGATTGTGCTGATAGATGGAGCATTTTGAAACAAGTGGTGCTCATTTGCTAGGTTTTCACCATCTTGGCAGAGATTTTATTTTTTCTACCAAGGCACCTGTTTCCAAGTTTTCACCAAGGCACTTGTTTCCAGGTTTTCACTAAGGCACTTTTTTTTTTCATTTTTTTGTATTTTTCATTTTTTTCAATTTTTTTGTACTTTTGATATTTTTTTTATTTTTTTGTGAATCATCAAGATGCCTATTGCTAGGTTTTCACTAGGATGTTCATTTTTTTCAGGAATTTTTCCAATTTTTATAATTTTTTAAGGAATTTTTTTAATATTGAATGCCTTAGGCGTAGAATTTCTTTAGATGGAGAACATTGATTGGTTCTTGAAGCTGTTATCCTTCAGTCATTGAGATTTGATAGGCTCCAGAGCAAAAAGTAGTAGTGATAACAAAGGGACCCAGCCAGTTGGGTTCAAACTTCCCCTTGCACTCTCTATGTGATTGATTTTTAGGATTCTCTCTCAAGACTAGATCGCCAACCTGAAATTCTCTTTGTCTAAGTTTCTTGTTGTAGCCTCTAGACATTATTTTATGATAGACTCTGAGATGATCATATGCTATGTGCCTATGCTCATCTAGGAGTTCAAGTTCTTGCAACCTAGACACTCTATAGTCATCATCAGTTACTAGACCATGCATTCTGATTCTGAGTGATAGGATTTCAACTTCAATAGGTAGTACTACTTCAAACCCATAAATTAAAGTGAATGGTGTAGCCCCAGTGGGCATTCTGATACTTGTTTTGTAGGCCCAGAGAGCTAGATTGATCATGAGATGCCAATCTCTTCCTATTTTATTAACTATAGGGTGCAAGATTTTAAATAGATTCTTGTTTGAAGCCTCTTCTTTTCCATTCCCTTGAGGATAATAGATAGATGACCAATGTTGTGTAATCTTTAATTTAGAACATAAATCATCTAAGTCTCTATTCTTGAATTGTCCACCATTATCTATAACTATAGAATGTGGAATACCATACCGACATATGATGTAGTTCAAAATGAACATGGAAATTTTCTTGCCAGTTGCTTGAGTCAAAGGAACTACTTCTACCCATTTTGTGAAATAGTCTATAGCTGTAATAATATGGGCATGTCCATTAGAAGAATGAGGATGTATAGATCCAATAAGATTGAATTCTCATTGGTGAAAAGGCCATTGTTTAGTAAAGGGAATTAGATCTCTACCTGGTGCATGAATTAAGTTACCATGTACTTGGCACTTTTGATAGTTCTTAGCAAACTTGATAGCGTCTTTTTCCATTTCAGGCCAATAGCACCTAGCCCTAATAAGTTTTCAAGCTAGTGTTAAACCATTGGAATGTGATCCATAAATACCATCATGGACTTCCTCTAATGTATGTTGAGACTCTTCCCATTCTAAACATCTAAGGAGTGTACCATCTAGACCTCGTTTGTACATATCATTACCAATGATGATATACCCAGATGCATTTTGGATAAGGTATCGTTTCTCATGGTGGTTGAAGGTATTGGGAATGATTTGGTCTTGGAGATAGGAGAAAAGGTTTTTGTATCGGGATGAATCATGACCAACAAAAGTGAAGATCATGTGGGTTTTGGGGGAATCATATGCAGGATAAGATAGTGCTTCCACCAGGAACTCATAGTGTAGCTCATGTTTAGGTTGTTGTAATAAAGTAGATAGTGTTTCCATAGCATCAGCAGCTTTGTTCTTTGTTATAGGAATATGCTCAAATGTGATAGATATGAAATATTTCTTTAGATCATCTACCATTCTCTTATATGGGATTAGGTTTCCATCTTTCATTTGATACACATCATTGACTTGGTGTATTACAAGTTGTGAGTCTCCATGAATGTGTAGTTCTGTCACTCTCCATTCAATTGTTATTTTCATGCCCTTAAGAAGAGCTTCATATTCAACAATATTGTTTTTGCAAGGAAACTTGATTCAGAATGCTTTAGGGATTCAGTATCCTTTAGGTGTGATGAACAATATGCCTACTCTAGATCCATTCTGTGTATAGGAGCCATCAAAGAATAACTTCCATGCTCTAGAAGAGAGATTCATGATAGAGGAATCTGGGAATTCCATTTGCATTGGTGTATCATCAAACAAAAGTGCGTCAGCCAATTGATTTGCAATTACTTGGCCCTTGATATATTTTATTTCAACATATTCAATGTCAAATTCACTTAATAACATCACCCATTTAGCTAATCTAGTTGTGAGGGAAGCTTTTCTTGGTAGGTACTTTAGTGGATCAATCTTAGCTACCAAATGTGTGGTATGAGCTAACATGTAGTGTCTCAATTCTATGATGCAAAGATCATAGCTAGAAAAGCTTTCTCAATCATTGAATAGTTTTTCTGATATGCTACCAATGTTCTACTAATATAGTATATAGCTCTTTCCTTCTTGTTCTCATCATGTTGTGCTAATAATTCCCCCAGTGATGTATCTAAAGTGGAGACATAAAGAATCAATGGTTTTCCTTGAATAGGAGGCATCAAAATAGGAGGATTTGATAGATATTTCTTGATATGACTAAATTTCTTTTCACATTCCTCCTTCCATGCAAAAGTCACACCTTTATGTAATGTCTTTGTGAAAGGTTGTGATATGTCTGCTAGCTTAGATATGAAGCATCTAATAGATTGTACTCTCCCTTGTAATGTTCTCATTTGACTGATATTCTTGGGAGGTTGCATCTCCATGATAGCTTTGACCTTAGCTAGATCTACTTCAATTCCTTTCTTTGAAACAATGTAGCCTAAGAGCTTTCCAGAAGTGACACCAAAAGCACACTTCTTAGGGTTCAGTCTAAGACAAAAATTCTCCATTCAATCTAGTATTTTTCTCAAATCATTTAGATGTTTAGATCTTATCATAGATTTTTCTAAAGTATCATCAACATAATCCTCCATAGTTTGACGCATCATGTCATGAAAAATAGATGTCATAGCTCTCTGATATGTAGCACCTATGTTCTTCAAACCAAATGACATGACATTCCAACAGAAGGTTCCCCACGCACATGTGAAAGCAATTTTCTATTGATCCTCTGGAGAAATTTTTATTTGGTTGTATCCAGAAAAACTATCCATCAAAGAATACATCTCGAAGCCCACAGTCATGTCCACTATCATATCAATGTTAGGTAGTGGAAAATCATCCTTAGGGCATGCTTTGTTTACATCTCTAAAATCTATGCATACTCTTATAGACTTGTCTAGTTTTGATATAGGTACAATATTAGAGATCCATTCAGCATAGTCAATAACAAGGATGAATCTGGCTTTTAGTAGTTTCTCTAATTCAGCTTTGACCAAGAGTGCGACATGTGGATACATCTTTCTCAATTTTTTCTTAACAGGTTTGACCCCTGGAGCTATAGATAAATGGTGCATTATAAGATCAGGATCCAACCTTGGCATATTTGAATATTTCCATGCAAAATTGATCTTCTTTTCTATTAGAAATGTGGTGAATTTTTTCTTTTCTTCTTCTAATAAGGATTGTGCTACATGGATCAACTGTGGTTCTTCTGTTGTTCCCAAGTTGATAGATTGAGTGGGCTCAATTAGTACTAGAGATCTATCCTATAAATGACTCAGAAGGACATCAAATATCTCATCCTTAGGCAACTCAGAGAGGTTTTCACCTTTGGATACATCATTTATTTTTACTTTTGTAGGTTCTGAGACTGCCACAAAGTGGTTTTCACCCTCAGAACTCCTTTTCTTTTTATTTTTTCTCTTATTCTTTTGACTAAGATACTTGATGTCTGACTCCATCATGCTAACACTTGGTTCAGTAATGGAATTCATCATAGGCTCAACTACATTGAGGTAGCAAGAAAGGGAATAGTCATTTGGAAAAGTATAGATACCTTGGCTAAGATTTGTGGAGGTTTGGTCAAGAAGTTCGGGATGTTGGATAGTCAAAGTGGTGAAAGATTGGGAAATAGTGTTCATAGATATGGATCTGTCATCATTGGTCCTAACCCTACTCTCAAGTTCAAAGGTGATATTACAACTCAAAACATTCAATTCATGAATAGGCTCAATGTCACTATGGGAGTCCACTTGAGCCATCGGTGGATCAAACTCATTAAGTTCATTATTTCTCTCTAGACTTACATTGGGTTTAGGTGCATATTGGTGAACAACATCAATATGTTTTTTTGTGATAAGCTCATCTTCCTCTGGAATGACCCCCCATTCATAGTCATTGGATTCCTCATCTATGCCTCTAGGAAATCTGAGAACGTGTGTAAAGTCAAGATGGATACCCCAAGAAGGGTTACCCTCATATTCTGATTTGAATTCATACTCATGGGAATCTATTTTAGAATAGCTACCACCTTCCTCCTTGTCTATGTGGTGTTCTTTGAGATTAGTTGGTTCTTGTGGTGCAACTATCTTTTGTTCCATAGTGGGTTCTTGCATTTCTACTACATTGATTCTTTTGATTGGGTCATCTTCAGCTTCAAGGAGGTCTTTTATTTCTTTAGGAAAATGCTCATAAGGAATGAGCTCATCAGTGATGTCTGAATTATCACTGTTAAATTGTTCTGTTTCTTCCTCTTTTGGTTCAATATGTTCTAAGACATGTGAGGAGTTCTTTCTAAGATAGAAAGGCTTCTTCTTATATCCTAGACCTATTATATTCTTGTTCGTTCGGCCATGATGATCAAGAGGTGATAGAAGACCCTTACCTTTTAGTCCTAGAGGTCCATTTCCAGTATATCCCATTTTTGTGATAATTTATCTCTTGGTCCATATGACTTCTAAGTAATTTTGCTTGAAGTGGAGTCACATTTCTGGACTATTTGGGATTGACACTCATCCTTGTATAACCATGCAAGCATGGCTTCTTCCTCCTCAAACTCTTGTTTAGATACTTGTTCTGTGACAAAGCTTCCATTGAATATGACCTATGATTCTTTAGTTGTAGATTTCACTTTGTCAAAAGGTTGTCCATAAGATTTTGGGGACAACAGGAGAGATGTGAGAGATAAAATAGGTTCCATTGTGTATTATCCCATGCCATTGTCTTTGATTTTGACTTCTTTAGCAATTTCTTCTATCTTGGACGTTGAAGCAATATCTAGTTGCTTAGTGGAAGATTCTCTATTATTAGGAACAAGTTTATCAACACTTTCTTTCAATGCATTGGAAGTTGTATATAGGTCAGTTGGAATCATCACCTCTACTCCTTCATAAGGGAATTTCACACATTGATGGTATGTGGAAGGAATAGATCTCATTTCATGTATCTAGGGTCTCCCTAAAAGGATGTTGTAAGCCAAAGGTAGATCAAGAACTTGACATATGGTTTCTCTAATAACAGGTCTTGTTCTGATAGGTAAGACAATAGTTCCTTTGGAAGATCTTTCTTGCTCATCATATGCTTTGATAGTTATTTTCTTCTTAGGATCAATGGAAGTTTCAAATAATCCCAAGTGTGTGATCAAGCTGTAAGAATAAATGTTGAGACCGGCACCTCCATCTATCAACACACATTTGACACAATAGTTTTGGATCAAGACTTCAATATGCAAGGGCTGGTTGTGCGGATGACTCAAGGAGTTATCATCTTCCTCTGAAAAGGAGATATACTATGGAGACATCAGATGACCAACCATAGTCTAAAATCTGTCTAAATCAAGGTTGTCAGGAACATTGGATTTGAGCAAAGCTTTGTCTAGAATCACTCTATGAGCTGGAGATATTTGAAGCAACTCAAACATGGAGATTTTTTCATTTGTATGCTGGAGTTTTTGGACAATACTGTAAAATGTTGGCCTTGTGTCTTTAGGATTTGATTTAGAGGTAGCCTTCTATTTAGAAGAAGATAAAAGATTGAAAGGCATCTTAGGGACATTTGATGAATCTAGGATTTATCCTTGTAGATGCACCTGAGCTTGTGATCGAGTAACTACCTTTTTTGATTGATTATCTCTATCTTTTCTTATAATTGTGATGATATTGCAACATTCAGATAGGCATGGTTCAACCATATTTATGATAGCATTGTTTCCAGCATAAGCATAAATGACTTTAGCACCCACATTAGGTTGAGAAGATGAATCTCCTTGACCATGTTTCAGAAATGGCTCCATCAATGCTATATGATCATTATTGCTTTTATGATTGTCAATTTTGATTTATCCATTATCAATTTTGTCTTGTATGATATGTTTCAAGTGGATGCAGTTATTAGTTTTATGACCCTTATTGTGATGGAAGTCACAGAAATCATTCTCTCTCCACCATTTCGGTTTAGGTTCAAGATCAAAAACTTGTATCTCAGGCAAGGAGATGATGTTGTTGGCCAACAGAGTTTTCATGGTAGATTCCAAGGACTCTCCAAGAGTAGTAAACTTGCATTTAGGATCTATAGCCCAAGGTTTGTAGTCAGATGGCTTCTTGTTTGATTTTTTTACTTTGGATTCGGAAGCTTTGATGGTTCAGGTACCAACAGTGAGATTGAAAGTAGGTGCCTTAGATGGGGCACAGATAGTATAAACAATGCCATATATGATGATGCCTTTATTCTTATTCCAATTTTTGCCTTTGTCTTTAGAATTAGATCACGATTCATACTTGTCTTTTTGAAGTGATATGTCTCCTTTTCGTACAAGTACTTTCTCAATTTTGATTGCATTTTCTACCATTTTATCAAAGGATGTATGATTTTTCATTTGCAAATGGTAGTTGATTTCTAGAACAAGATTGTTGATGAAAATTTCTAGCTTCTCAGTTTCTGGAATAGGTCTAGCATATAGAGAAAATTTCTTCCTCCATCTTTTGAGAAAAGTCAAGAATGGTTCTCCTGAGTTTTGTTTCAGATTGCAAATTTTGATCATAGTGACTAGATGTTGGATATTGTAGGAGTATTGTTGATAGAACAGTTTGATTAACTCCTCAAAAGTTTTGATTGTTGGAGGCATTTTTGAGAACCAATGAATAGTTGACCCTCCCAAGAATCAAGGAAAAAGATGCATTAGGTAGGTTGGTTCGTGCATGAACTCCATAGATTGAGTACAGAATTCTCTAACATGATCTTGAGGATCAGATTTTCCATCATATTTGTCCTATTTAGGCATCTCCATTCTTTTTCTGGAATGGTCACATATACAAGTCTTTATCAAATGGAAAAGGGCATAGGGCCTCCATGGAGAATTCCTTAGGTTCCTTCTCTTTTTCTAGCTTGTTGAGCTTGACTTGCATGGCATGCATCTATTTCATCATCGATGTGATAGGAGTTTCTTCCTCATGTGTGTTGATATCGTCAACATTAAAGTTGGGAGGAAGTTTAGCCCCTTGACGAGCTAACTCTAGGAAGTATGTTTCTATATCTTCCTTCAATAAATGCCTCGTCATTTTCTTGAAGTCATCATAATTTTGATATCAAGCAATTTTAGAAGGTGTGGGTTCTTGATCCGCACCATGTCGAGAGTGATGTCCTTGAGATCCTTGGTTCATCCCTCCCTAAGACATATTATTTTTATGAGAGCTACCAAGGATGGATTGATGTGGATTTGTCTAATAGCTTCTGTGAATTGATACAAGAGGGGTTGGTTGATTACCTGCATGAATTGATGCAGGAGGGGTGACGCAACCACCTTTCAAGAATAAATTACCAAGAGCGTCTTCTCCAAATTTACTAGTTTCGTAGGATTGATGAATGGTCTGAGAAAATACAGAAGAGGTCTCTAAAGATATTTTGGGTTGTTCTCTTTATTTTCATGGTGAAGCTCTAGTTTCCACCATTAACCTTAGGTGAAGCAAGAGAGCAAGATTAAGACAACTAAAGAATGGATTGATTCAAGAAGATCGAATGACACAACCTTGTCAAGATTGGATTGATTGAAGATTAGATTGGACATAAATGAAGGATAATATGCCCTAGTAGTATGGGTAGACACCCAAAAGATGGAGGACATGAGCTCGCAACACTTAGCCATTTTTAGATTAAGATTGAATTGAAGATAATTTTGACAAGGTTTTAACACAAGATGAAAAAGACTCAAATCAATAAATCGGAAGGCTAAATCAAACTCAAGAGACCACTTTAGGAAAATGATTGAATTCTTTCTAGTTTCTTCTCTATTCCTGACACAATAATTTGTTTTAATGAATCTGGAAGTAGGCAGTAAAAACTGGATTCCTGGCAATTTTGGCAAGTTTCTGGCAAATTTTTCAAAATTCTCATACGACTTTCTACAGGCTTGTACAACAGTGGGTAAGCTCTGGCATGAAAAATGACAAGACTCGTACGACAATTACAAAGCTCACATGATAGTTGATAGCAAATTTTGACTTTTTGTTTGTGATTTCTGACAAAACTCGTACTATAATATACTAGATCTCATACGACAATATGGGGGTTCTGATATGACAAAGGCTTAAAACTCATACAAATTTTTGATCCTGTGGGATGAATTTTGACTCTAGAAAGGAATTTTTCTTCAGATTTTGCAATTTCTTAGTTTTCAGAATCAGTGTGTTTTGCAAGGTTTTCCTGTCGAGATTTGAAGTTCATTTCGGGATTGTTCATTTTCAATAACCAAGTAAGTAAGCAAGCACGCAAAATAGCAAGCAAGTGATTTAAAGCACATCTAAAAATAATGAATTGGGGACAAAGAAACCCTACGCATGAACAATCAAGTGACTTAATGTGCTAATCCCTAGGAATGCTAGTTGTGTATGTTCCAAAAAGTTTTTCAATAACGCACATAGTCCTAGAAAATGAAAACTTTGGACTCACTAGGGTTTGTAGTAATGGTCTGACTCTGAAAATTTTATGATCTCAAGAGGGAGAAATCTAATCTAGGCGCACCGAAGTTTTGACATAGACTGATAATTTAATCAATCAAGAGCTGCTACGGAGATCTGATAGCCCAACAAGAGACCACACCTGTGAAGATTTCCTCCACAAGGACATTTATATAGCGGTTGTTGCTACCATAGCAAAAATGGCTATTACCGCTTGAGGTTTTGTCCATGTCATTGACCCAATTAAGGAAATGTCCACTATGGTTAACCCTCTCTAAAGGTGACTCACAAAAGATACCACAAGGGGACTAGATTAGATTCAAGGATTTGGGTTTTTGGTACTATCCAAAAAGGAAGTAGAGCATAATCCCCTAGCCTCTTCACTTCACCAAAACCAAATAGACAGATTTATCTGACACACTAAGACTGAAATTATCTCACCAAAATCTATGATGTCAACAACTATGGTCTATCAATCTCTCCAGAGAGAGAACATATCGATCAAAAGATGAGGACTCAAAACCCAGTAGAACGCAAGATAATTTCAATATCCTCCCTACCTACAAGGGGATCCCTCATCAAGAAGAGCTTCACATGTGTGAACAAGTGAAAGAAACCCACTCTCTCAAGATCATCCACAAATAGTGTTCATAGGGCCTATTTACTATGTGTAACAGATATGCAAAAAGCAAATCTATGTTCATTTTATAGCCCAAAAAACTGAAGTATGTGATATGAAAGCAAGAAAAGTCACACAAGCTTGACACACGAGAGTTCATTTTATATCCCAAATGAAGTGTTATCAGTTGTAGAAGAATACTTGAGTTCCTTGCAACACACTTAGTAGATTTTACCTGCTTTAGCAATTTTGTTGCACTTTCTCGATCAAAATTAGCAAACACCAATCAGAAATAGTAGAGTTCAATTGTTAGGGTTAGCTGTTAGTCCAAATCCAAAAATCAAATCTAGAAAAGTGCCTAAAAATTTGAAATGACAATTGAAATCTGGTATCAAAACTCGTACGACAATTAATTACCTCCCCTACGATAATCCAAACCTCATATGACAGTGGGTCTCTTCTAGCACGACTTTTTGAAAATGCGTACGACAGTGGGTATCTGCCCACATGATAAATAAGTCTCCAAATGATAATCTATAGTTGCTGGTACAAGCCTCAAAAATGTCAAATGTCATACGATAGGTAGAGGGTCCTGGCATGAGTTTCTGACAAAACTCATACAAAAATTGTACGGACAAAGAATAAAATCACAGAATTGATCAGAAATTGATAGAAAATAGATAGAAATTGATAGAAAAGAAATGGAAGCCCATTTCAGGGCCCCACGGTGGGCGCCATAAATGTGTGTGAAAATTGTACCTAGCTATGGACAAAACACTTCAGTAAAATATTAGAGGTTAGTGAAATCAAAATCTACAAGTAATTGAAACTAAGCTAACCAGGCGATTTGCTACCTTCTAGTAGGTGTGAGTATGATGTTCTCATATTGAAATTGAGATCAATGACAATGCAACACCTAAACAAAGGATTTGAATGCAAAAGAATGAAAAACTGTATGAATGTGGATTAATCTATTTTTTTGGATTTTGTATGCAATTTGAATGAAGAACTATATGAAACTAATCTAGATGAAAATGATATACAGATTTAATCTAAGAATGATATGAATTGATATGAAAATCTATGAATGCTTATGACCAACAATGAAAAATCTCACAAATCACTTATTGCAAGTGCTCGATCCTTCGGCTGCAAATTTGCCAGAGTAATTGTGCAAATTCGAGGGTGGTTCATTGTGAAGAGCTAAGCCTTATTTTTATAGAAATCTAGGGTTTGAGGATGCATTGAGAAAAGCCATAAATCACTCTTGATAAACTTAGGTTGATTTTTGAGTCAACAAGAAATTAGAAATAGATCAACTCACAAAATCATGCAAATCATGCAAAAATAGCTTTTTAACTCAAATCAGAAGTTTAGATCAATTTTCAACTCAAAATAGATGTTGAGTTTCCAAAAGATAACTTGAATTGATTTTTTGATTTTAAAGTTTAACTGCTCCTTCAAATGTGCATAGATAATTATGAATTAATTTAAAAATAAAGTGATTTACTTCAACTTAACTAATTTTTGAATTTAAAACAATTGATTTATGGGTTAATCAATTATTTAATCAAATTTTTATTCAAAACTATATCATTAAATATTGACAACTGACATTAATTAATTAAATAAGAATTTAATCAATTATTCATGAGATTTTTGATTTATTGTCAAAATTAAATAATACAATTTAGGAATAAATATAATTAAATCTAATTAAATAATTAAGTGGTGGAATTAAATTAATTAATTAAATATTCAGAATATTCAATTAATCAAACTTTAGGATAAATATGATTGATCGCCAAATAATTATCAAATTAAAGATAATAATAGGAATATTTTAAGGAATATTCCCCAATGCAGAATTAAGGATAATCAATTAGGTTTTGATGAACTGATGTGCAGATGTGCCTTAGGTTAGGACTTTGATGTCGATTTCAATTAGTTTGACGATGTAGGAGGTTAATGAGCCTATAGCCCATTTTTGGGGTATTACAGCGAACAAAATTTATGTCAGAGTTGTTTCAGGTCAAGGATGACCTTCAGTGAGGGGTAAGATTATGCCCCGCTATCTAGGTCAAAGTTGACCTAATTCCAAAGAGACAAAAGTTTTCTGGGTTTTCTCTATTGCAGTTTCCTGGTCCTAGATTTGCTTGTAGAATTTCTTGAAACTATACATAGGCATCAGAAAATGGGTATTTCCAGATTAATTCCATCATGAGGTATGTATCTTTTCTTATCTGATTTCAAGCATTTCCAGATTTACATTACTTATCAATCCAATTCCAATTCAAAAAAATACACATGGATAGGGGGGATGTTAGATGCATTGTTAAAGCTCCCTTTTACCTCTATTCAGTATGTATGTATTATTTCCATATTATATCTTTTTAATGTATCAGATGTATTTATGTATGTTAATTTCCATATTATATATTTTTCATGCATTGTATCTTTTTCATGTGTTGTCATGCGTAATAAACCTAACTAGGCTTCATTTTCAAAGAAGCTACCCTCAAAATATTTTCTCCAACCAAAGTAATAGGTGCAATAGATCACAATTGGGCTAATAGACTCCACATTTGTATGCCTTAACTCCACTTCCTTATAGTGTAACCACAACTAGGCTAATAGGTGTAATAGACCTTGGGGACACTTTAGTATGGGGTGGTCACAGATGTTCTATACATCTGTGTGGGTGGAATGGAGTTGTAACTAGAGTTCAATCGGCCAAATGGAGCTAACAAAGAAGATGGTTTGGTCCTAGTATGAATGGTTTAAAAGATACATAGTGGTGCAACTTTTAAATGATTATCACTACAATTTTTGGTATAGAGCGAGTTCACCCTTCCAACTCCAAATGAGGTCAAATCTCCCAGAACAAAGAGAGATTATTATAGGTCTTTCCAACACAGTCTTGTAGCACCTAATTTATTAGCTCAAACACAATCTACATACAAAACCAAATTTATTGGCTCAAACAAATGAAGAAGAAAACTACAATTAATGTAATGAATGTAAGTTTATTGAACATGGAAAACCTTGTGGTGAGTTGCTATTACCTAGTGAAGTGTGCCTAAAGGGTCATCTCTCTACTTGAGGGTATTCAATATTGCTTCAGGATCAACAATACTAATAGTCAATATTTCATGGGAGAGAAAGAGAGTAGGAGGGAGAGTAGGAGAGAGAGAGAGAGAGAGAGAGAATATATCATTAAATATAATATATTATTAATATAATATATCACATAATCTAAAAGGGAATATCTAATAACATATTTTTTTTAATTTTATACATTATTTAAATAATTTAATAAAGATAATATTTTAAGTAAAAAATATTATAAATAAATTAAAATACACCAATGAACAAATATAAATAAAAAATCATAAATTCAATCCCTATAAATCAACTAATGAAAATTTCAAATCAAAAAATAACCCAAATGACCTTGGTGGGAAAGCGAAATTTGAATTCAAACCTATCCAAATCGGGTATTCGATTATATTTTAGATACCCAATTAGGCTCGAGATTTGCCTCAGATCTTGGATTTGGAATGCCAAACATGGATGGTTAACCCAAAAAATATGTTTACCATATTTCCTTTGATCTCCAAATTTTGACCATGTAGCTAAGACCATTTTATCACTCGAATTTGATGAAACAAAAAGGGTTTCTTAAAGAGATTATCATCTTTCCATCAATATAATTGTTGTCAAATTTTGAGTTCAGTAAGTAGTTATTACTTATTTTCTAATTGAGTTACCTCTAAAGTCCTGATTAGTAGATTGATTGAAAAACAACTATAACTTTCAAATGGTTTAACCTTTTTGAAATCTGAAACATGTATCACATTCTATGCTTCACCTACTATAAGAAAAAAAAAGGAAGTTTTCAATTTTGTAAAGTGTAGAATTAGTTAAGGTGGTCAAACACGAGATTTTTTTATTTTGAAAAATTTGTAGTAGAAAAATCATAATTAATTATTTAGTTGGAGAAAAATTACACAAGAATATGTGTCACATCTAGGCATGAGTCTACTACTTATATCCTAAATCTTGTGAAAACATATCATCATTTTATTGTGATTAAGGTGGTCATACATACATGTACTTTTTATCTTTTTCCTAAAAATTTTGTACAACTGCATTGAAATCTAAATTTTTTAACAATTAGATTATTTTTTTTTAGAAAAGTACTAGTAGTTTAGAAACTACATTCAATTTCCTACAGATTCTACTCTTACAACATTTTGACATAAGGTTGATAAGATGCTCAACTTTTTACGTCAAGTTGACTAATCCCAATTTTTTGATTTTTCAATTCCACTTAAGGCCATAGCTTGGTATACCATGATCCTGCACATACCCTTCAATTTATAACGACTCATGTTTTGAATTTTATTTAGTTTATTGTTAGAAAATAAAAGTACATAATCTATCCAGATATGTCCACTTATGAATTATGATAAAAAATAACTTGAAATAGTTGTAACAAACATGTGTACAAGACTTGTACCCATTTAACTTGCCCTAATAAACTTCATCTAATCATTCTTTTGTTAATTATACTCTCATTTGAATATGAAATTACTAAAATAGTACCAATATTTGTTGTTGTAGATCTCACTTGTGAAGCTCTTAGTGTATTAGATCAAGGTGAGTGTAGATGATATTAGATAGTAATTTTCATCATATATAATTGAAAATAATACAAATCAACTTGTAAGCCAATGTTAAAGAAACCCAAATCAATTCTAATGAAATATTATTTCTATCATAAAAATGTGATATTTTGAAATAGACCTTTCAAAGTCTAATTTTATTAAACTCTAATGTGATTTATTGAGCCCACAATTTCATAATAGATATTTTATTATCCTAGTTAAAAATTAGAGTAAATTTAAATCAAAATCTTCATTACAGATAATAATTTAAGTCTCGCTATAGTTTTAACAAACAATTTTTTCATAAAATAAGTGATTTTGAAAGGAGAGAATGAGAAGGAAATCCAACCCTAGTGGGAAGTCTACAAATTGCATGGGGCCTTTGGGCTTAGGTGCAACCAATCAGGGCTCACATTGAGGATAATTTGTGTTCTTCATATTCTTGTTGTTGAGAGTATGATGTGCTTGCATGATTAGTAGTTGTACATGTGAAATTTGTGCTTGTTTTGGTGCAAGATATGTTTTGTTGTAAATGTGAAGTTTTGAGTTTTGGATTCTTGTTTTGTGAAGTTGTTAAGGGAGTCTCAAGGCCACACTCACCCATGGGGGGAAGAGTAGCCTTGGGGGTGAAGGGTTTTTCTTTCTTTGGATAGCTATGGGTGTAGAGTCTCTCCTTGGTAAGGAGATGGAAGAAAACATGGAAGTATGGTCTCCATGTAGCCATTTCTCTTTTATTATATTGGGGGTCATAAGGAATTTGTATGGCTTGATGCCTTGGTCTCATGAAAGATAAAATTAATTATTAGTGTGGCATTGGTAAATGGTTCCATTCTATGAAGATAAAGTGATAGTGAATGATGGAATAAGAAATATAATTTATTTATGAATGTTTTGGTTGCATATGCATATGATCTTCCTTATGAATGTGATAAAATATTTATCTCTAATGGTGGCATGTACCATGGGGTGGTGTAATCAAGAACCCATCTAAGGAAGCTATGTTTTTCAAATGGGTGTGGATAAACCTACCCCTTATGAATGGTTTTCTTTTCGGTTACCCTTCTAAGAGCCAACTAGAAGGAGTTATGAGTCTATACCTGGGTATAGTAGCAGCACTTGATGAGATATTTAATGGACTGACTTTTCATCACTGATGGTTCATGCATATATGTATACCTTTGTGATCCTACTATATGTAGAGCATTATGGAGATACTTTCATGCTTTTAGATTAGCACCCATGGATGCTTGAGTGTTCATTTTTTCATAGGAATATGGGTGGCTCTAGTCATGTATACCTCTAGCTATAGTGATAATGAGAAGATTATACCCTCCTTCCTCATTGGGTGTCTAGATTTTAGTCACATAATAATGTAATGTGCAATTTTATAATGATTTTTTATCTTCTTCTATAGACCAAAAAACTTATTTATCTTTGTCTATGATGGTTTGTCCACAACTTGTGAAACTTAATTTATGCTAATTTATTGATGCAACTTCTTGAATTATCTTATTTATTGTTGTAATCAATCTTATTTTTGTATTTATGAGCTTTGATGTATAAACTAGTTTATCTTTCGTGTTTTACAAATATTGGTCATGTGTTGTAAGGTGATTCCTCACCAAGGGCATGTGATGCAAACTTGGTGAGCGTATATGTGAAAGTAAATGTAGGAAAACCCTTGGTATGGACCATGGATTCAGATGAGGTCGATATGTTGTAGCTTAGAGCATGTTGGTGCATGCCTTCTCCTGATGTGGCTAACTCCATTCATGTGGCTAGTGTGTTTGTGTAAAATACATATCTTCGTATGTTCATTGTTGTACATTAGAGATAGAAATGGATTTTCATACTTGATAGAGTATATATCATTCTCTATGAGCTTTGGTGCTATTTATGTTGTGGAATTTGGAGATTTGAAATTGTACCCTTCATTAAAGTCTCTTGTAAGTGGATAAATATTTGATATGGTAGTATTTTTTAGAAAATTAAGTGATTCAATTTGTTTACATTTCTTGAAAAATAATGAAATAATAGTAAGTTTTATTGCTATAGTGTGAACTAGAGAACATTTACATATAAATTAATGAAAAATAATGTAAAAATTTATTGAGAATAATGTATCAATTATTGAAAGGAAGATGAGTGGAAATATCTAGTTCATTTCTATGTTTGGGATTGAGAGTGTGAATTAATGGTGAATTTGTGTGTGAAAAAGTGTCTTGGCATGTTATTAGTTAATTATTTTACAATAAGTTAATTTTAATTATTATTTATGCTAGAGTGCATGACTTAATTTTGAATAGGAAGGAAATCTTATAATTGTGCCTTTGATGATATAGGATGAAATCATAATAGTTGAAAAGAATATGAGTTGGGATGGATGGATGTGTATATTAGTGTATGATTATGTTCATGAGGACTGAGGATTGTTCTTTTTTTCTACATGGATTCTAGGTAGCTTATGTATTGAAATTTTTTACGAGATGTTAGAAGTATAATGTGTGATGTGCTTCTATCTTAGCTTTATGACTTCCAAGAGTAATTCAAGCCTTAGGGGGGAAGATGTAAAGCTGCCCCAACCCTATCTCCATGAGTAGGTAATATAGCTTTTGACCTTGATTCAAGTACAATATGAGGTAATCTTAATTAGTATACTATTGTATTAGTGCTTATGTATTTCTATTCTTATCATAGGAGAATCTATGTAATGTTAGTTATTGTAACTAAATGGCACCTAGTGATACTAATGATCCTTGTTGAGATAATATGGTTACTTGATAGTTGTTGGTGATAATTTATTGAGATGAAATGTTATCTTAGACAAAACATGATATTAGTTTCATCTTCTTTTTCATTTTCTTGTCTTGCTATATCTTCAATTAGGACTTCTTGCTGCAAAGGTGTTTCTTCACCGCAAAGGATCTCATCTTCTTCATTACTCACAAAGGATTCTTCAAACTTATCTAGATCATTATCCGTTGCCGCCATGGATATTTCAACCTCATCGATCACAATAGTTTCATATTTTGTTTCCACTACTTCAGTATGTACTATAACCTTGGGCCCATAATCATGTGGACCTATCATAGGTGCATTTTGAATCTCTAATTCTTTTGCTTACTCAGAGGGAACTTGATAAACTTGGGATGTAGGCACAGATGAAGGGTACATGTGTCTATCCAAAAACACTTTCTCAAATGTTTTCTTTGTTTCCTTCGCAATCAACTCATAATCATTGTTCATTATATGCAGATTTTTTTATCTTAGATCGTAGATGGGGCTTAACCAAATCTAACAGTATCATCTTTTCTTCTAATGAAAAAACTGGAAGGTTCTCATCCAATGTCTTCTCTCTAATTCTCATATCCTCCTCTATAGCTTATCTTTTTAACAAGTCAAGTATGTTCCATACATTATCAAGGATGGTTGTCTTAAGTTCCAAAACTGAATTTTGAACTTAATCATATGCTTGATGATTATAAAATGAATTTTTGATTTCTCAATCTCATGATATTTGTCATAACATTTTCCAATTTGATTTATCCTGCCTTCATCAACAACTCTAGTTCTCAAAACTTCCAAATTTGGTCTGAATCCTACCTTAGGAGGTGCTTGAGTGTTCTTTCCTTTGCTTCTGGTTGTTCTTGAGGATGGGTGGCTTGCCCTAGTTTTCTTCTTTCTTCTAGATACCTTGCTTGGCTCAAGAGCTGGAGTGGACTCCAGATCAACTATAGTTGTGGGCGCTGAGGTGTTAACATAAGTCTTACATGTCTTCTTCTTCATATCATCAATAGGTTTTACTTCTTGAACTTCTTCTAATGGGGGTGCACTCTCAAGTTGCATATTAATCTTGGCTTCCCTTGATTTATCTATGTCTTCTTGGGTGACACCATGAATCTTTAGAATATATGAGGTAATCCTAGATGCTTTTCTCTTAGTTTTTGCACTGTATAAGATAGAATCAACTTGTTTTGTCTTCTCTTCATAAGTTCCCCATATTGATTCATTGGATCCTTAGGCGTAGATAGAAGGACTTGTACATAGCCTTCCAAAATATGCTCATCAACTTCGTAACCAAGTGGATGAATCCACTTTGTTCTAGGCTCAACTGCTTCCATGCAAGTACAATCAGTTTCCACCATAAAACAAATATTGTCCTTGTATTTCTCTACCAACTTCTCAGGAATTTTGTACCTTCTCTTCATCTTAATTCTCAATGTTTTTATCTCCAAATCCATGTAGTCCTTTAAGGTGCTCTTAGATGATGCCTTAAGAGAAATTATAGGTAATGTAGGTGTGCTTTTATCTAGGTAAAGATTAGAGACCTTACCAACAATATGGAAGTACATATATATGATGAAAGACCCAAATCTGAATATTTTTCTTTTGTCATGCTTTAAAGATCTTATGTTATCAATCAAGTTTGCATGAAAGATCTCACAAAGATTAAATTGTCCATCTTCTTTTACTATCCTTATTGTTGCCAGAATTGTAGCTGTGGATACACTATTAACTTTATTTGCATGTTGGAACTTGTATCCAAGTATCATAGCCATGAGTTTGATATATTTCTCCTCTATAGGCTCAATAGTCATGTCATGCTTGTCACTTCTAGACTTACAAGCTTGCTCAACCTATTTTTTGACATTTTTTCCCATGGGAAGAAGGGCGCCAACCTTAAAAAGTATAGTCATCTCATGAATGAGATCTTTTGTTATGTAGATAGGGACTTCACCCATGTATTTTTCTGAGTAAAATCTTGACCCATTTTGACTCATAAAACTCATACGTTGTCACATACTCAATCATAGGGTTATCTTTGAGGTGTGTGAATTCATTCTTGAATGTAAACTCAAGATTGACCATAGATACCATGTGCAATCTTATGCAATCCATTCCTACAGATTCCTTCTTACATAGATATAAGTGGGAATATCCTCAACATGCATAACTCCCATTAGAGTCCTAGAAAATGCTCCTTCTAAATCATCTAACACTAACTTAAACAAGTTCTTAAATAAATATATCTTCATTTCTATGACATCAAAGACTACTGGAGTTTCCATTACTTACTTGCTTTAATGCTCAAATATAGTTCCAAAGGGTTTTCTAAAATGACACATCTGAGCTAGGGTTCCGCAATAATTTATGTCTTCTTCACTGATGAAATGACTACAATACTTCAACACTTAGATGCTATAATCTCATGTGCTCTTCAAAGGCTTGATCTTAATTTAAAAAGTGAAGATAATAGATCTCTGGTGACTTATAAATTAGAATTTTTCATTTAATGCTTTCCACTATAACACGGATTACAACAATGAATTCCAACCTTAGTTCCTTCTCTCATTCAAACTATGCGCTCTCTCATACTATATCAACTACCAACCAAAAAACTAAAACCAAAGGCACATACTCTGAGGGTGAGTATACCAGTCATGCAGGGGTCTAGAGCTTGTCTATCTCCCCCTATGACCATGAGGTTCATTCAACTAGAAGTAGAGGGTGCATCCACTATGGATGCATCTACTACTTTGTCACTGACATTATCTTTCTTTACTTCTATCCAAATCTTTCTCGCATCTTTTGTAGCTTTCACAAACTTGACTTCTCCAGATTCATCCAATATTTATCCTTGAGACTTATCAAGTCTATCTTGTCTTTGCACTTGTGATCTACAAAAATTTGAGATGTGTCCAACCTTATTACAAGAGTAACAAATGACTGGAGGCTGTATATTCCTAGGCGCATTGATGTGAGTAACCATGTTGCATTCTTTAGTTGTGTGTCCATTGAAACTGCATATCTGACATGTAATGTTCAGAGGACTTCTAATATTTTGTTGTGATTAGTTTCTTTGATTATGTTGTATCTAACTTATTTGATTTGATCTACAATTCATAGCTCTATGACCACATTTATTGCTTGAATAACAGTAACCATTGAAAGGTCTTACCTCTTTACAATCTCTTGCTATATGTCCATGCTTGTTACAAGCATAAAAATTTTGGTTTACTAGCTTGTGTTCATCTTTAGGTGGTTTTATTTTAGCTTCATTATGATTTTCAGTCTTCTTAGCTTCTATAGATTCTTCTGGTGCTTTCATTCTTTCTTGCATTGCATTGATTTGAATTTTTGCTTCATTGAATCCAATACAACTGGAATCTCCTTTTATCCTTTGTGCATAAATTTGTGAGTCTAATAGATCAGTACTTGTGTGCAATTTGTCACTATGATTCTTATCTTTTGTTAATTCATATTCCATCTTTTTCTTGATGTTCTCTAACTCCAAGATTTTCAGGTTTGCTTCCATAAGATCTTCATCCAACTATTTGTTCTCTTTAATATTTTCCTCAAAGGTTGTCTTGCTATCAGTTAATTGTTCATTCAAATCTTCAATTTGATCCTTCAAATACATGTTTTCTTCATTCAATTTTTTGACCATTTTTCCCAAATCATTCATTGAACAATCTTTCAAATCTTTTCTTAATTTCTTGATGAATACTTGTGAGCCACTGACCTTCAATTTCAGCTCTTCAATTTATTTTTCAAGTTTGCCAAGATCTTCAAGAGCTACTTCAAGATTTTTCTTTAGATGTTTCACTTCTACTGAATCCATGATCACCTCAAGTGGTTAAACTTCTCTTAGAGGACCAAATCTATGATACCAATTGTTAAGAATGGGAACACTGAGAGGGGGGTGAATCAGTGTTCTATAATTAATAATTTTTTTGCTTCTTGAAACTTAGCCCAATTACTTAAATATTAAAATGAATAGTAAATCATATAAGATAATCAACCATAAAACATAACACAATATATGATTATAGGGAAACCTTGGCCAGAGGAAAACCTTGGTAGGAATTAGTACCCATGAATAATTGCACTAGTCTTATGACCCTGTTAAAGTTCCTTTGCCCTGTTAGGAGAATTCTTTACAATGTTGAGTACAATGACTCTGTTAAGAGTCTAATATAACAAACCTTGTTAGGGGTGGAAGGCTCACTGCCAGATCTCAGTGCTCAATGAAGAAGGCTACAACCTCCTGATAATCAGATACACACTATATCTAGAAGGGTGAACTGCTCCTTTGACACTGTTGTTTGATTAGTTCCTTTTGTGCGATGATGCTTTAAGATCTTGTAAGGATTTAGCTCATAATGACTGACTTAATTTGCATGCTTCTACTTTTTCTTTCTATCACATCCTTACTCAAATACAAAAGTGCATGTCATATATATACATGTTGAATAGGTGCAACCAATACTAAATATTGTGTCGGCCTAAAACCTAACACATACAATGCTTCCAATATAATTGGCTCAAGCGTGTTTATATAAAAAGATAATAACATGTTTACATCACTATTACAATAGGTGCATAGCCTTTACAAAACAAAATGATACATGCTAAACAAAAAACTTCATGTCAACTGCATTCTTTGTTTTGATCTGTCGCTTAACTGCCAGTGTCACTTAGAAGTGTTGTAACTTATTGATGCTATCAATTCTGACCATGCATTCTTAGACTTAACATAAAACATACTCAAAATCCTATATCCAAGGGCACATACCATAATGCAATCATACACATGTGCATTTTTTCTCTGATCATCAGGTACATCATTGTCTGCACTGTCTTCCATACTTATCTGAAATATGATCTTCAAAGTTTATGTGATGACTATAAAAATTCCATATGACTTTGTTTCCATAATGACAACACAAAACTAGTCATATACTCTTAGTAAAGTTAACTTTCCAACAAAAGAAACATACTTCTTCACCATTTGATGAGCAGTGACCAAGGAGAGAATAGTTTAGAGCATATCAAACTACCAAGCAGCTACATTGCATGATCAATCAAAGTGGAAGCTCCAAATTCAGCGTGATTAAGATATTTAGATCATTTACTCAAACAAAAAGCTATGGATGCACCTATGATTTATGATGTTGTGGATAGACCCAGATACAATTTTAAGAAACACCCCTTTAAGTCTTGTGAGGACAACCCTGAAGGATCTTTTTCCAAAACACCATACGGCATCCTACACGTAGAAGATATTAGGGCATACATACACTGCAAGTATGATACAATAGGTGATGCAGATATATTAAGAGAAATAGATGAAATGATTGAACAAGATGATAAAATGAAGGATGAGTTTAAACATCTAGATGGCCTAAACATAATGAAATTAACCTAGATGAATGAATTCAGTGAAGTAGAATGGTTCAAGATTATACTTAGAAGAGTTCATGACCAGTTCATTTGGATAGGAGACCAACCTGTAAGATTTTTTGTGAGCTAATTCATGACATTACTGGGCTGGACAATACTAGAGTTTTTCCTATAGCAAAAAAGAACATCAAGAAATAAGTTGAAACCCTAACACACTCTAAATGGGACAAGCGAGCTATAACAATCAATGATATATTCCAATAGGATGTAAGACTAGTTTCAATGCTTCTAAGATACAAACTTTACTATAGTAGTAGACCTAATTTAGTATCAGCAGGAATTATCATGATGGCCTATAGGATGGTGAAAGAGAACACACTTGTACAATTGAGGTCAAATTTTGATGGCCATTTGTTAGATTTGCAACACCCATTTGTCGACATTTTGACATATGTGTCCATCGTTGTTTTTGCATTGGAAATTGTGATGGAAGAGGTAACCATCAGTTTTCTAACACCCCATTCCATTAAAAAATTGCCCATGAATACCATCTTTGTTATGACATTTCCTATGGTCCATCTACCAAAAATCTGACAAGAAGACCTATTGGAAATATAGCATGGATGTCACAATTACCTGTCGAAAAGAATTACTTTTTGACATTATAACTGTTGGAATAGCGACAGATCTGAAGCCAATGTCTAACAGATAAACCCATCAGTGCTATAGCATTATTGTTGCTAAATTCTATCAAAAAGTACATATCTCCAACATTGGGACTATCGGAAGAGTGACAATATGGCAGTATATTGCCGACAGGTAGCCCTGTCGGAGATATAGCATTCCTATCGTAGTAATTATTGAAAAGTAATTTTCTCTGACATTTTATGTGTCGAAGAGGTGATGGGTTGGCATATTTTCTGATGGGAAATGTTGTCAAATGTATAGCACTACCGTTGGAATAAACTATAAAGTGTCAAAAAAGTGACGAATCTACACATTAAAAATAAGAAAGCTCAAGAGACCATCATAGGTTGTCTCTTTATTTGATCTATATTATTGATAGAATGTTTAACCTTTCATTAGCTCATCAAATCTAGGGATTTGAAAGAATTTAATAGAATATCTTCATGACAGTGTATATTATTTAAGTTGACATTGCACGAATTTATCTACTTCGCACACTTGTAGACTATGAGGACAGTGATAAATAAGCATCTCCTCCCATGGCCTACATTACTCAAGCCATGGGAGGGGATACTTCTTTATGTCCATCCTTGTAGTATACAAGTGTGTGAAGTATATAAATTCATTCAGTGTCAAATTTAAATAATGTACGTTATACATGAAAATATTTTGTTAAATTCTTTCAAATCCCTAAATTTGATGAGCTAATGAAAGGTAAAACATTTTGTCAATAATATACACCGAAGAAAGAGACCAACTATGATGGTCTCTTGAGCTATGTTATCTTTATTCCTAGCTACTGGGTAAGGCCTGGAAGACTTATACCTGTCGATCGTCGAAAATAATCATCACCTTGCATTTATGTACACTGCACAGTATCCAATATAATTGATCCAAGTCTCACAAAAACATTTTACACTTGTGTAGCTCATCAATACTGGAGGCCTAAAGTAATTTTATACAATCACTAGCACATTTCGTGCATGCATGAGAAATAGTATCCAAAGTTTCTAGATAAGTATTTTTGAGAAGAGGAATGAGTAGAGGCCCAAGAAGGGATAATTATGAAGGTTTTATAGATGTAGGTTACTAAATCATCATCTCTGCACTGGTACTCAATCTAGTCTCTACCCCATAAACATCTTCTCAGAATCTAAAAACTCTCCATCATTGATTCTCATCATTTTTTCAGCATCTCCACGGACTGAGACCTTAAATTATTGAGCTTCTCTTTGTTTCAAGAATAGTTTAACATTCTCTACTTAACAATGCATGTAATGCCCCACTAGGGAACCTAGGAGAACTTAACCTAAACATACTACTAAGTTTGCAGAATAATTTTTTTTTTAAATGTTAACATTCAACAACATCAAAGTGTTACAATGTGAAAGCAAAACAAAGAAATGAACCACTCACATAGGTTACAACTCTCAAGGATTCCATGATGAAGATTACATGAATATAAAATTAGTTTAGATTGGATATAAACACAATCTCCTATAAGCAAATGGAAGATAAATGCAACACCACATATAAGATAAGATAAATACAACTGGTACCATAAGGTAACCATAATAGCCTACATCCACTGCACATGTCATAGGGTATGTAAATACAATAACCAAAATGAAGTACAACATGATATCACTGAAGAACTAATATAATGATACAAGATCACAAAAAGGAAGGAGAATATGAACACATCTCCAACAATGAAGATCAAGAAGGAACAACTTCCACAGGGATCTTCCAACACTGGTACAGGAACGTCAGAATCTCAAATGGTAACCACCTGACCTCATGAACCTAAATGGTCCACTCCCACTATGTTGGGGAGATAGCAACAGATCCCACTTGGATAACAAAAAACATCAGAACAAGCTAAGGAATAGATCCTGAAAGCCTCTAACTCAAAAGGTACAACATACTCAACCAGAGGCAACCCACACACATAGGAAACCTAAGATGCATAAAGGAAGTGTCATCACATGATCCAACTATAAGGTTATCCTGGTAGTCTCTTCAGACCCCAGTGCCCTAGTGACTCTATGTGGTATAAGTAACCCCTCATGTAGACAAGGTACTAACTATGCCATATCCAGTCCACATAGGTAGCAATTATCATCTCACTCCCATCCTAGTCAAAACTCAATCAGGTACTCAGGCATGGGTGAGGCACATAATATCTTATTAGGTTCATTTTAAACTCTCAATGTTATTAATTATCACTTATTAAGCTACTTGTAATAGGATATCCTGGTAGCCACTTCCAGGCTCCGACACTAATTACAAGCTACTTCCTACTATACACTCAGATAACCTACCCTAGGGTTTCACAAAACCAAATATAACCTTGAGTTAACACAACTCATGAATCACAACAACTAGATCCAGCAGTGACAAAAACATGCAAAGCCAGAATCATCCTAGAACAAGTTCACCGACACAACAGAATATGCAAGGCAAATGAACATGGTAAAAATATCCAAATCCCACCTCTGGAATTTCATACCTCCTAGTGGACAATTCTAACCCCTTAAATTTAATAAAACATAATGTCTTAAAAGTCAAAAGGTATGGTCTAACATTCACAATTAAGATCCAAGGTATAAACATTTCCCTATTAAACCACATGCACAAATCATCGAACGACATGCAAAGACAAATTACTAATTAACTGCATAATCATAGTTCCTATAACTAATATATTAAAAATATAACCATATTTCAAAACAGAACCATGCATTTAATAAATCTTCAAATTACTAAAATTTTAATCAAAATACCCTTAAAATAATAGTAATAATAAAAGTGCCCTTAAATTAAATTATAGAAGCCATTCAAATAAATAATACTCATTTAAAACAAAATAAATTAAATTAAAATTTAAAATTAACTAAACTAATTGTTGTGGTCCCACAACCATGCTCCCCTATTATGGCCTAAAGGGCCCCTCTCCTGCTTTCTGCTTGTCTCGCTTCTTGTTGTCTTTAGCATTTTTTGTCCTTAGTTGTTTTAGTTTTTGGCCTTGTCACCGTTTCGCACTTTCGGATGTCCAAAAGTGCAAAAAGGTTGGTGGAGCAAGCTGCACCCCAAATCGGGTCTTTCGGCTCTGACTTCTTTTCAGACCTTTCAAAGGTTTGAAATCCCAGAGGACTGACTCTCACAAGGGAGTCGGCCTTACAGGTGTTTCAGCCCTTCGAAGGTCCAACAACCCTGAAAGGGCTGAAAGTTTGATACATGAGGTGCTTGCATTAGCAGCCTCGGTAGCCTATAAAAGGTGCGTGAGGGTTTTTGAACCCTCACTTTTGTGCTCGCTCCTTTGCCTCTTGCTTGTCTCGTCACCGCTCGTTGTTCTTTTTTCCCTCTCAGTTTTCTTGTCATCCCTAGTCATCTTTGAGTTTTTCATCTTCTAGGTTGGTGGTCCTCCAACCGTCTTTGTTTGTTTGTTTTTTGGGTCTTAGATTAGACTCCTTGTTTTCAGTCTTTTCAGCTTGTCCTAGGTTTAGAGTTTGCATCTTTTCAGCCTTTTTGGCCTTGTCCTTAGGTCTAGGTTGTTTAGAGTCAGCCTTTTGGGCCTTGGGGATTGTTAAGGTAGTCACCTTGCATCCCCATGACAAGTTTGTGGTCAAACTTGTCATCAGACTCATTTTTTAGTCCGACCAAGAAACCCTAGTTTTGGACCTTCAGAGTCTGAAACTTTCAGCAACTCATGACTCACCAAAACCTCTAAGTGATAACACCTTTTACCATTTTGGTGTTGTCACACACTGAAACAATTCGCACCTCCGAAAATGCCGAAGTAGACTTTGCCCTATGTTCTTTTTTTTTGGCCTTTTCAGATGTTTTGGCATTTTTAGCATTTGCACACACTAAAAATATATGTCCCCAGACCACCGAGCCTTCTATCAGAATCCTTTCTTGGCCTTTCAGCCTTTGCAGACATTTCAGCCTTGTCGGCCTTTGAGGATTCATTACCTTCGGTCCTCCGAAAGGGTCAAGAGTTGTCATCATAGCATTTTATGGACTTTTCAGCCTTTTTGGCCTTTTGGAGGTCCAGTACCTCTGAAAGTCTAAAAGGCTGAAATCTCTTTTATGGCCCCTTTTTAGATCAAACTTCAGTAATGTACTTTTCTTTCTGAATTTTTATTCCTCCAGCCAGGTTACTGATCTATGTTTCATCCTATCTGCAGGTATGGCTGAGAAGGTAGTAGCATAACCAGCAATGAAGTATCAGTTCAAAGGCTATCATCCACCATTCAAGGTGACTGATTTGCACGCAAGAATAACTGATATAGATATCAGGAATGTGAGTTGGAATGAGTACCTGAATAAGTGTGCTCAGCCAATGGGCAGCTCAGAGGACTACACTTCGTTAGTCCACTTCTCTTTGGTGAATGCGGCAACGCACCCAATGTCCATCCAATCAGCCAAACTGATCAATACACTAGCCAGTAACTATGTACCAAATGAGCGCATGGTCAAGAACAGCAATGGAGAGGTGGTCCTGGACCTAAGACCTGACAACATTGAAGATGTTTCCATCTACCCAAAGGGGTAGATAAGTTTTAAAATTTCAATATCAATAAGGGAATGGAGTTTTACAATAAGGACATGCAGAGGGCTCACAACATTGTCAACAATGAGTACCTGATGCAACCATTGCCCAAGAATAGATTGGATAGAATTGATATGAGGAGAGGCTATATGAAAGAAGATATCCAAGAAGCCATAACAATGATTAGTAGGGTGTACGGGCTTCCCAAGTCCCACCAATTGGAGGCTTGGATGATCTTCCTGATCCAAAAAATAAAAGAAAGGTAGGCAAGGTTTGATTGGGTGGCTATCCTAAGTGACCAACTGGATGAACAACTGATTCGGGTGAAGATAGACCCCCATTTCTACATGACATCCTATGTCATGTACCTATTGGCTGGTAGGGCAGTGTATCCAAGATTGACCAAGGTTGGGGCAATGGGTGAACATAACACATGGCCATTTACCTTGTATCCACAACTAGTGAGGAAAGACTTCTTCACACACAATAGCCCAGAGTTCAGAATAGTTAATGATGCCTTCATTTTTTCAATCATATGCTCCATTGAGGGTGACTATGCTAAAAGGTTATCGATAAAAGTAGCAGCTAAAGTAAAGGCCATTGGGGCTTTCTATATACAATTCTAGACATTCACATACATTCGAGTGGCAGGAAGCACCCTGGCACCAAAGAAGCTACCAAGGTACCCTTCAGATAGAATAGTTCTCTTGGAAATAGCAAGGAAGTTATCTGATGTCGATGAGCACATCAAGCATAAGAAGAAGCACTCCTAGGATTTTCCAATTTCCATTGGCCCCCACTATGTACCAGACATAAAAGTCTGCAAATCTTTCACTGGGGAATGGGATGAATTCCCATTGTCAACCTACAATCTGGTGAGGCCTCACTTTGACCCCATTGGTACCTATAGCCACATAATGGGAAGACACTACATTCATGAGTTGCATATTGAAGACCATTAGGCTAATTGTGTAGATGATTATGAGGTAAGAGTCTATGACTATTGCCGAATGAGTCTAGAGCTGGCACAGGGTGCACTTTTGTTGAAGATTTCATAGAAGGTGGTAGATGTTGACTCAAATAAAATTTTGGATTCCATATACAATACAGACAAGGTGTTCATGAGGGAAATTTTAAATGCAAAAGTGGATTGAGATGAGAATGATAGCATGGATTTCAGAGCCCAGCATGTGATTAAGCTGACTAAATCTTGGGTTGCTCATCTTTTCCCAATGCAACTGCTCCCCATGAAGCAACTCCCAGAGAAACCCTCTCGAGAAAAGAAGAAGAAGGGAGAAAAGATACTAAAACCATAGTTCAAAGAGGCTGCCCCTCTAAACCCAAAGACTATATATTGACATGAGTGCCCCACTACATATGGTCCTACCACACATTCCAAGGAAGTTAAAACTAGGATGATCGGAAGTATTGCACCACTAGAAGCACCTTCACCTAGTGACCAAGATTCTCCAAGATCGGTGAACAGAAAAAAATTAAAGATCATAGGGCCCAAGCCATCTGGAGTGATCAAGGGTCATGTGTACAAGAGGAAGAGAGGCTCAATGCCGACACATATGGATACCCTGGTGGAGGATGATGAAGATGATTTGGATGAAGTTCCCCTCAGTAGGAGGACCTAGTCTATGGGATTCTTGAAGAAAATAAGGATAATGGATGATGATCCTAAGGATGATGAAGGGACTACACAAGGAGAGCCAATAAATTTGGATGCCCTCGGTGATTATGAATTCAACATCATGGATTTTGTGGGGTTGCATGGTTTCAAGGAGTCTAAGAAACAAGCTCCTATGAAATTTACTATTCTTTTTAGTGGCATGGGAGAAGGTCTACAATAGGTACCTCAAGGACAAGATGATATTGAGATGATCGAGATGCAAGGGGAAACTACAAAGCTATAAAATGACTTTTCTATTGGGGTCACCTCAAAAGAAGATGTAGCTACATAGGTACCATTGGTTTCATCTATTCCACCTCCACCTCCACCATGGCCTTCAACTCCCCCTATAGTTCCACTTCAAGAGCCCCCCACTACCCCACTTTCCACTCCAATACAAAACACTCTGCTGCCTCAGCAACCTTCTTCATCCCATGTTCCCCTTTTGACTCCACCTCCACTAGCCCATTCAACCACTCCCCTTGTATCTCCTATGCCTCCCCCACTCAATATTCCTCCCCAAGTTCATGTGCCCTTACCAAAGGTCCACAGTGAATCAATGCCCTAGAGCTCGTAGGAGCTGAAGAAAGAAGCAGAATTCACTGGTGGAGAAAAATGGAAGAAGTTCATATAAGATCTGAGGAGCCAAATGAAAAGGGAGAGTCACAGGTAGAAGAGAAACCACATACAGAAGAAGATAAGCCACAAATAGATACTGAGGAATAAACAGTTGATGAGCAGCAAATTGTTGATGAGGAGGAACATGAACAAGATGCGGGGGATGAATAGGAAATAGAGAAAGAAGAAGAGAGTCAAGAGGAAATAAGGACAGAACACTTAGCAACCTCTTATGCATTGGTTTCTCCCTATGAGCCATTAAATGAATTCTTAAAGCTCACATGGTTTACCAAAGAAGTGCAGTCGAGGATCAGAGTATACAATGATGATGAGGTTGACATGACCATGTTAGGGCATGCTTTCCACCAAATGGCACCAATTCCCCAAGCAAGGAGAATGTCTTATGTAACACAAGATCAAATGGGGAGGTGGAAAGCATAGGTGGCTATTCCTACAATGGATGTTGGTGTAAATGAGATCACTTCAGATAATTATGTGTTGGAAGAGGTAGATTTAGGGGATCCAACTAGGGAAGGTAGCAAAACCTTGGCTACTTTGGTCTTGAAGCACGCTCTAGGCTTCATGAATAAAGATGAAGAAAGGATCAAAGCTCTGGAATAGCAGAATGAAGCTATGAAGAAATTCATTATGAAGATAGTGGGTCCAATTGACCCTAATAACCCCAAAGTGTCATTACAGGCAATTTTGGAGAAGAAGGGGGATATATATATATAGATGTTCCACATTCTATTGTACAAGCTTGTGCTAAATGGAAGCTAGATTTTGAGTAGTTCACTAGCTTATCTCTTAGGAGGATCCTAAGGCCCTTCTAGAACATTTTGGCGGGAATAACTTCTTTGGTGGAGATCATGAGTGAGGAAAATGGTGTAGAAGAGACCATCCTTAACTAGAAAAATGTGTTGGATGAGCTAACGATGATAAGAAAACAATGCTTCCAAGTTTTGATGAAGATATACGAAGGGGAAGAATTGGATAATTTTGAAGAATGGATCTGAGAGATAGCAGCGGCATTGGCTGTATTTGAAAAGATTCTCAAGAGGTTGAACAAGAGAGGGGATGATAGGATGCTTTTTGCAAAGGAGCTACAGGAGTTCTTTGAAGGCTTGGATCTAGATTTGTTTGATGAAGATGATGATAAAACTATGCATTTGGTGAATAACATCATCAGTCAGTACCTAGGCATATTTTGAGGAATGAAGTCTAAAGAAGACCTCCAACAGATGTTCTATCAAAAGGAGGAAATTCAGAAAATGCTATCTCAAGAGGAAGAAATAAAGGCTTTTGCAAAAGAATTGATTGACTTCAGAGATAGGCAAAAAGAGATCCTTCAAGGGATCAAGATGTCAGACTTTGATGAGGTGCTGGAGATAGTGGATAGGTTCAAGAAGGCACATCCAAAAGTGCCTCCCAGCCAGTAAGCCTCCAGTCTAGAATCTGCCAAATTATGTACAGAAAATCCAGTTTTGACACAGCCAATTTTGCAGTGCCTGATTTTCAGCATTTCGGCCATAAGGATTTTTCAGCCACCTACAAGTCTGACAAGTCCAAAATGTTGGAGATAAAGGACTTGGTACTTAGTCAATTTTGGGTCTTGAGTTTTTCAGACCAACTATTGGGATTTGGGCATTTTTTGGCACGTCTGAAAGTTAACTCCAATTATCTAAGAGATCACTTTCCAGTCATCTAGGCTTCCTTTTTGGGATCATTTGTGCATGATTTTGGGATCTCTTTTAATTAGGTCTACGTGGAGAAGCTGGAGCTAAAGATCAAGGGCAAAAACATGAAGATTATCAAGAGCATGCTCGAGGTCCAGCTCCCTTTTTAAGTCATCTAATGCATAATTTTTTCAAATCTTTATAATGCACAAAGATTAATTATGTGCCAGGATAGCTAAGCTAAGCTTTAGAAGTAGTTTCCTTAATGCAAGCTTTAGTTTAGATTTACTTTCAAGTTTTAGTTGTAGTGAAACCCTAGCTGCAAAAATAAGAGCAAATCTCTATAAATTGTAATAAAACAATGTAATGAGGGTCAACTTGATGATTAATACAACAAATACAATTGGTGCTTCATTCATGGTGTGATTTATCTACTATCTATGCAAAATTTGTGAATGTGTGATTTGCTCATTCTTTATTTCAAAGAGCCAATTGGTTGTTTAATGATTTTAAGTCTACGATCTTTTAGTTTGATGTTTGCTGGTATTGCATTGTTGTGTTGTGATGAATCTCCGAGAAGATTGTTCTTTGGTGCTTGAAGATTAACTTGTCTCATGTGTGTGCACATCTGGGGTGGCTTTGGGATCTGATGAGTTTTGACTTATCATACATCTACATTTGTTTAATTCTGTTGATGATTGCATCCATTTAGCTGAAGATTGTGACATGATCTGATCTTTATTTTGTGGGTTTCTTCATCTTCTTGGTTATTTAATTCGCATGGTGGTGTGATGCTAGCATATGTCCATTAGGTTTCTTTTTAGTAATTTCTTTCAAATCTCTTGTTACCCTACATTTCCTAACCCTCTTGCAAGTTACTTTCAATAGATTAATTAAACTAGCATTGCTTTCATTCTTAAATCTGAAAATCGTATCAAAAAAGAAGAGAACTTTTGGTTTCCTAAAGTTTGTTTTGCAGTTTCCCTTGAGAGAAGAACCAGCAAAGGCCTCCTTGTTAACAAATTCACATTTGTCTTCCATTGAGCTATCCAAGTAGTTGAGACCCAGCCAGAAGGAACCTTGAGATTGATTCTATCAGTCTTCCAAGAGGGGGATTTGTTCACACAAATTCTTAGTCATTGTCTTTGTGTAAAAATGACACTCAACATAAGTGGCACTAGAAGGAGGGCCCTCAAAAGGGACACCCAAGAATATTGGATCATTCTCTCCTGAGATATTTCAATGAGTCCTTAGATCTTCACCCAAAAAAGGGGAGTTCCTTGAACTTATAGAGTTTCACAGACCTCGCAGCAGCAAAATAAAGCACCTAGAGAATACTTCGGATCATCCGAATCTTCCTCCAATTCCAACCATTGCTGCCCTGCCTGTTGCTCCTCCACCACTAGCTCCAATGGAATTTTTTGAAAATGCTCAAATTTCACCATTGAACTTACAAGGATAGCTCCATCAGCTGCCCAAAAATCCTAAGAAATTCTACCCATGTTTCATCTATGGAGAATCTAGGACAGCGAAAGAACATGTTCACATATTCAAGGAATTATGCAATCGGAAAGAGATTTCTCATCAAGACGTTATGTGCTACCTTTTCCACTACACACTAGGGGAGTTTGCATATAATTGGTATCTAAATTTTCCATGAGGATCCATTGCTACTTGGGGGTAATTTGAAATATAGTTCCTAAATCAATTCAAATTGTATGTAGATCTGACAACCCTTCACCACCAATTCATCTCAGTGAGAAAAGACCTCAATGAATCAATCGCTATGTTCAATCACCATTTTCACAAGATGTACCAAAAGCTTGAAGCTCCATACACTATACCAGTCGATGTTTCCATACAAGTGTACTTGTGCACCTTAGACCCACTAACTTCTATATTCTTGAAAAGGCTGCCTCTAGGACATATTGACACTTTGGAGAAAGTGTCTGACGAAGCTATCCTATTCACCCAACAAATGGACCCACAAGCGGGTGGGAATTATGGTGTCCCACCAACATTGGGGAACACTGTTATGACTGGTCCATTCATAGCAAACAATCAACTTCCAATACAAAAAACCCCAAGGATCAATCTGGTGTCAGCTCCATATGTTTCTGCCCCACCGCTGGCCATCACATACCCGGGATATGATACGCATAGGCTGCCTTGTGTGAACAAAAGGTTGTTGTCCCGAGTGAACTAGATCAAGGTCTAGTAAATGAGTTAGATTCCATGAAGAAGACATTGTCCTAGTTGAATAGGGAGATCACTTGGATGAAGCAAAACCCAACTCCAAATCAAGGAAACTATCCATGGTCAACTGCTACCTCGAATACCTACTCTCAAAACTAGAATCATAATTATGGCAATTACAGTAACAACAATAATAACAATGGAGGAGGTTATGGGAATGGATCTCAAGACAAATATTTTAGGCAACAAAGGATGAATAGGACATGGAACATGAGTTTGAATAATGGTAGTATCCCTGTAGACAATGCCAATTTCTTTAGTTCGTCAGAAACCAGCTATGCCCAAGGTCCCAGCATGCATCAACTAGATTATGAATATAGGGGAGAGTCTGACAATTAGCAAACTTAGGATCCTGAGAGTTCCTAGGCCCATTTCAATGTCATGGCTTTTGAGTTGTATGATCCAAGCTTGAACGGAACTCTAGTCAATAATGCCTCAGAGGAAGAGTCTGTCTTCCCATTCAACCAAGAAAGCCAACCGGAGTATTC
Organism: Chamaecyparis obtusa; assembly: GCA_027943335.1. Classification (NCBI taxonomy): domain Eukaryota; kingdom Viridiplantae; phylum Streptophyta; class Pinopsida; order Cupressales; family Cupressaceae; genus Chamaecyparis; species Chamaecyparis obtusa. The sequence continues at coordinate 416,588 of BSBK01001327.1, read as the reverse complement.
TAAAGTCCATGCTTTCCAGAACAATAATAGAAATACCTATAACCTGAGAAAATGAAGAGAGCCTTTGACAGATGTCATTCCTCCAGGGATGTAGCCTACTCCACCTGATCCAAAGGCCAGTAACAATCCTACACCTCTGAAGGGGCCTGGTGCCACTTTTGTTCAGACAACACAATAGCAACCTACTGTATTGAGAAATCCAGTCTAGGCCAATGAGAAATACAGCACGGTAGAGGAACTGAAGAAAGTTAGAATGAATATGTCAATGTATGATATGTTGTAGAGTTGTCCCACTTAAAGAGAAGCTCTCCTGAAGTCTTTGGATCATTCCAAATCGGCCTCATCCAGCAATAATGCCAAGAATGTGTCTAACATAAATGTTGCAGAGGTGATGCCGACTATGTTCAAAGATAGGGTAGAAGTGCCCTCATTCCTACTAAGCCTCAAAATATTTGGAAAGAACCTACATAATTTCCTAATCGACTCAGGTGCTTCATGTAATGTGATGCCATTGTCCATATGTCAGAAGTTAGGAATTAATCCTCAGCCAACCAATCGCGTGGTGATCCAGCTTGATAAAAAAGAATTCAAAGTCATCGGGGTCTTGAAGGACACACATATTTAGCTGATAGTCAACCCTAGGATCCAAGACTGCATCAATGTTCATGTAGTCGACATCCTAGAGACTTATGACATGCTACTTAGTTGAGAATGGACCCGGTCTCTGAGAGGGTGGTTCTCTACAGACTTTACCCAACTTTGGTTGCCATGGAAGGGGCTTAATAACTAGATTAAGATAGATGCAAAGCCCAAGCTCAAACAAATAATAACTAAGTACAATGCCCTAAATGAAGTTTTATTCTCACAAGCTGACCTGGGAGTGTACTGTTTTGACAACGTGTTCACATTTTAGCTCAAGGAGGAAGAAGACTCAGATAGTAGCCCTATTCAAGGTTTGATAGATGTCCCAATCCCTAAAGAGATTCTCATAGAATTCATAAATGGTATGACAAATAGTATGAGACATCTGGGCCAAGATGCTGATCCCAACACACTAATGCTTCCCGGGTATTGTTGTCTTCATCAGATGAACCACTCAGAGTTTACATGCCAAGATTGCCAAGAGGTGGTGGTCCAAGTTATGAACCAGATACAAGACATATCCAAACCTCCACAAAATATGGTGACATGTTCAAGTGAGGAGGATTCTCCCCTCAGTGAAGAACCTCAGGGTCCTATGATTGAATGATTTACACAAGAGGAGTGGAGCTCTTCTGATGATGGTTGTCTGCCTCCATGCCATGAGGTTTGGCACGATGTCAAGAACAAACAAAAGATGAAGTGGGTCCCACTTTCAAGAAGAGAAATCTTAGATGAAGGAGAGATGGAAACTCTAAGTAAAGAAGGCTTTTCATCACTTACGGCCCCTGCAGGACCCCAAACTGAGATGCCTCTATCAGAAGTAATCTTGGAACCCCAAGTTAAGACATTTTCCAACAAAAACCATTCAGTATGGAAACTTCGGTTTGATGGCTCCAAGTGCAAGCTGGGAGCAGGATCTGGGATCAAATTAGTTAACCCACATGGGGGTTCATACTATGTTTCCTACCGGTTGCAATTCTACTGCACTAACAATGTTGCCGAGTATGAGGCTCTAGTCCGTGGTCTCCTCCTGGCCCACGAAAAGAAATTCAAAGCAATAATAGTAGAAGGTGATTCACAATTGATAGTCTGGAAGATCAAGATCTAGTATTCCTACACCAAAAAATGATTGGTTTCATACCACAACCGCATTTGAGACTTAATCAAAGATTTTTAAGCCTTTAACATTCAGAGCATCCCAAGGAGGATGAATACCATCACTGATGCTTTAGTAGTATCTGCAAGCTCCCTACAACTGCTAGAGAAATCCAAATTGAAGAAATTCTCCATGGACCTGGTGGCTGTACTCGTTGTCCATCACAACATCAAAAATTTCTAGGTATTTCAAGATGATCAACAAATCTTGGAATTGATTATGAACGCAGGGATTTTTGACAAGCAGAGCATTGATGAAGAAGAAGATGAAATAGAAGAGTCTGATGACTTAGGGATTTTGAACTTGAAAGGAAGACATTATTCCACAATAGAAAGGAAGACATCTTTTTATCCTGGGTTTGGATCCTACCCCAATTGTCAAAGGATCTAGGGCCAGGCTAGAAAGATGTCTTCCCATTCTATCTGCAACATTGTGTCCATCCATGATCTCAGGAATATCATCATCTTTCCACTCTTTATTTGCCAAAATATACTGCTTCTTCAAGCTTGCAAAGTAATCTTATTAATAAAAGAACTCTTTCCAACATTAAGGTACCCACAGATCAAAATAGTTGATGTTATTGGTGCTTGTGCTCAAGGATATCGATTCACTACTTTGAAAGGGCCAAATCATTTTTATTTCTATTGTAGAGAAAAGGAGTGGGAGAAAATGAGTGGGTGAAAGTTGATCGAGTGCAAGAGAAGGCACTGCATTTTATTTGATCATGAATGCTCTCTAAAATGACCAATCATGTTTTCTATTCGATTCTTTTTGGTTCTTTTTTCTCCCATATTCAGTAGATAAAAATCATGGCAGCAGCCACTTAGCCATCTTTTTTATGTTCCAAGTATTTTACAAAGATATAGGTATGTGGATTTATCATTCAATTGTTTGCAGATATTGGTCAAATGCAAATATTTTGTCAAGTTGAAAGGGAAAGATATCAGTTTGGTGTTTTTGGTTTATGTTAAAAGTTGATTTGGTAAAATCCTCAAAAAACACACTACATGTTCTAAAATGTAAAGAAGTTGAATGTTAAATGTAAGATATATATCTCATGCATAGTAATCAAAATAAAGGACATGAAATTTATAAGGAGATTTACCAATCCAAAAATATAAGCGAATATGAAACATGATTGGTACCTTATGAATTAGTTTTTGAGGTGCACAATCTTCATCAATCTCCTCAAAAGAAGACCCCTCCTCACAAAAAATGCATTTAACACAAAAAACAAATCTACAAAACTGAACCAATGGCATGTTTAGAACAAAGAAATAGAATGATAATAATATACTAAAAATTCTATTATGTTTAATACATGCAAAAGGACCAGTCCCAAAAATTCTTAAACATACTTTATCTGATATGATAATAACATGCTAATTAAACTGATAAAGGTGTTATCTGGATTTAATCTACCAATTACTAATTACACAAAAAACAAATTTACAAAACTGAACCAATGGCATGTTCTTTTTGTGGTACAAGGAAGATTTGGCTATGAAAAAAAAAGTGAAATGGCCTCATCATTTTTATTTCGATTGGATAGAGAAGGAGTAGGAGAAAAGGAGAAAAATCTGAGTGCGAGAGAAGGTATGTGATTTCTTCATCTTTCGGGCATCTGGCATCATATTCGACCACAAATTTCAAATGCATTGCATTTTATTTGATCATGAATGCTCTCTGAAATGATCACATTCTACTCGTGTCATGCCCTAGCCTGTGCTTTATCTCCATTATTTGATGTTATTGGTCCTTGTGCTCAAGGATATCGATTCACTATTTTCAAATGTTTGGATCATTTTGGTCATGACTATTCCTCTAGTACACAGTCAGGAAATGTAACTGTCTAATGATTATATGTAATGTTGAATGGATTAAATGTTTTATTCTTGGTAGAAGTGAATGGAAGGAATAGTGTTGGTGTTAGGATTCATTTATTATTGAATTCAATAGTTTCTAAGATGTGTTGAGGAGTTTTCTCCTTGTTTAATGTTAATTGTTCCTACACAATCCACTCATACAATAGTGAAATGCTATGTAATTGACAATTTCATACAACTAGTCCTTTGGTGTGTATTAAATACAATCCAGTCACTTATTGAATGCTTTGGAGACTATTGGTTTGACTATCCATGCATTACTAGTGACTGAGATTCATTAAAAGATACAAAACCCTTCATTTGGGGGTTATTGTGTGTGGATTCAAATGTAGGTTTGATTTGGTTAATGTTTAGAAGAGATCAATAAAGTAATTAAAGACAATCTTACATGTTTGGAGAGGTTTGAGAGGCACTTATCATGACTGTACCCTCACAAACAACAACATAGACTGGTTTTACTAAGTTTCCTTTCTCTATTTTGAGGTTTCCTTTCTCTGTCATAGGGGTACAGTCAGAGGGTTCATTGAAAAAATGATCATTTGAATGGTTACTATGAATATGAATGATTTGATATAGCATATTGCTCATTTTACTTGAATTTTGGAATAGCTTGTGCAAGGGTGAAAGTAGTTTTGATCATTTTGGTCATGATTGTTCCTCTACACAGTCAAGAAATGTAATTGTCTAATTATTATATGTAATGTTGAATGGATTAAATGCTTTATTCTTGTTAGAAGTGAATGGAAGGAATAGTGTTGGTGTTAGGTTTCATTTATTATTGAATTCAATAGTTTCCAAGATGTGTTGAGGAGTTGCTCCTTGTTTAATGTTAACTATTCCTACACAATCCACTCATACAATAGTGAAGTTACAAAACTGAGCCGATGTCATGCTTACAACAAAGAAATAGAATGATAATAATATGTTGAAAATTCAATTTTGTTTAATACACACCAAAGGACCAGTCCCAGCAATTCTTAAACATACTAGTTATCTGATATGATCAATTGTTAATAAAGGTCTAATTATGTAGACTGCTAGCACGAAGGAATACTTGACCTAGCCAAATCTTCCTTGTACCACACAAAAAAATGTGTGATAACTATGTCTACTCCAACCTTAATTGTTTAATAATTCATCATATCAGATAAAGTATGTTTAAGAATTTTTGGGAGTTCTATTAGACCTTTGTTGTAAACATGCCATTGGTTTTCAAATGTTTGGATTCACATTTGTTGATATTACTGGCACATTTAATGATGCCATTGTATATTTCTGATATGCTCATTGAAATGACCACATTCTACTATTGTCATGCCCTAGCCTATTCTTTAACTCCATTATTTGATGTTATTGGTGCTTGTGCTCAAGGATATCCATTTTTTTGAAATGTTGACTGTGGTTATCAAATGGACAGCCCATGAGCTTCTAGCTAGGCGTCATTTGTATTGATAGCTTAGGGCATCAAATGTATTGTATCATTGATAGTTGAGACTTTGTTAAAAGGAAATAGGACAAAGAATGATTTTGATATAGTTTCTCTATGTTGATCTCTAAGTGGCTTACAACCCTAGAGAAGTATATGCAGATTTATAGATGCAGTTGCAAGATACATAGTAGCCAACAATTCACAAGAAATCCATGCATCCAATTTGAATATAAATTAATACAAAGAAATAGGGTCCTCCAATGGCCCAATCATCCAGACCTTGACTATCCCCTCAACCCCCAGTGACCCTTCAAAAATGGGTTATCATGCAATCAGTGAATGATCCTTCATTCTCCTAGTCTGCCCTGCATCCAAACATATTGGAAATACACAATACAATGATAACAAGTCTTTCACAATCCCCCTTCCCTCAAGTAACACTATCAACCATCCCTTCCACATAGCATTTCACTATTGTATGAGTGGATTGTGCAAGAACAATTAACATTAAATAAGGAGCAAACTCCTCAACACATCTTTGTTGTAAACATGCCATTGGTTCAGTTTTGTAAATTTGTTTTTTGTGTTAAATACATTTAAATAGAACATTAAGCATAGTAATAATATGCTTAATCTATTATTAATTGAAGATTAAATGCCCATAACACCTTTATCAGTTTAGCATGTTATTATAAGATACTAAAGAAGACCTGCTATTTGTCAGAGAAATCTTCACTGTCCCCCACAATGAAGACAATGAAGATTGACCTCCTGCCCCACAATAAAGAACATTGTAATAAGAATAAGATATAATATAGTGTTAGAATAAACTTTGAACAAAGACATGTAATGCTTAATTTAATGATCTAAAAAGCTGCAAATATAGGAATTGAAAAAGAAGATAGTGCCAAGAAACATTTTCACAAATATGAAACATGAGGAAAATTAATAACATTAACAATGCCAAGATTCATAGCATTAAATTTCACCTGCAGATGAGTTTTTGCAGTGGGTTGCCCAACATCAAAAATATGTTGAGTTGCATTTGAGCTGTAACTAAGAGTATCATGTAGAACAAACCCTAAACTTTGAAAGTGTTCTCCAGACTAGCAATTCAAAATTCAATTTAGGAAAGCATTAGTAAGTGAAATAAATTATAGACATCAACATCAACATCATCATAATCATTAGACATAAATTATAGACATCAACATCAACATAATCATTATCATTTGGAGGGTATTTGTTTTTTATAGTACTATGTTTCTTGAAATTTTTTGTGATGCTTCTAAACTTTAAAGACATATTTTATGGCTTAATGATAATATAGATTAGTATTTTTTTTCTAATGGAATTTTTTTTATCATTCATGGTCTTGAAGAAACTTTTGATTGTTTTGATTCTCGATTCTTGACATTGTTTCTCAATGTGATATAGACTGACCACAAGATGGTTGAGTTGGTCCTCTCTTTACGTTTAATCATTTGTCTTCTTCATGGTGTAAGTGTCAATATGTTATAATCCAACTAGCATGTCATACCCCTACTTCTGACAAACCTCACAGCATGCAAATCACAGCCAAAGACTTAGGTGATCAGTATACACAAATAGTGATTACCCTTAGGAAAGAATGATCATTAATAATCACTAATGGCAGGTGGTGATTCCTTGGTAATAAAGGAATTGACATCATTCATCATCTTAACCAAGTCATGGGTGGTGATCCTTGAAATAGCACAATTAGTAAAAGGAAATAACAACATAACATAATTTGGAGTAAGGAAGAAGGAAAATTGGAAAACAAAATATTGAATAATCAGGTTGGAATTGGAGAAGAATTCAAAAATAAACTTGAATTAGAAAAAAGCCAAGTTATCCGGTTCTTTGTTTGAGGCTAGGTTCTGGTTCTACTTTTGTTCTCCTCTGGGTTTGACTTGGGTTCCTTTGGTAGGAACTTGGGTGCCTAGGCCAATCCTAGGTGCACCTGTAGTATTATAAATATGATACACGAGGTATTTTATTCATAATTTTATAGGCTAACTCATTATTATGGTAACATGGGTATGACCACACTCCATGCCTTATAATGGTACCCGACATGGAGTATGGTTCAAATGAAGTTGAACCAAATGCTGACCATGATGGTTATGATCATGATGAAGATGAATATGAATATTAAATCTAAAATATGGCTTGTAATTTGAATTTTCATTGTGAATGAAGAAACTATAGATTCAAGTTGACTCATTTTATGTTGTAGTATATTTGTTCCCTAGATCTACCATATTATATATGTGTAGCCTATAAGGGACATCTTCTACTCAACCATGTATCAAAGCTCGGTGAGAGTTCTTAGGAGAAATACAAGATGTTAGTGGGAGATGGAGAAACCAATCTCAGAACACCACTTGAAGCCTTGCAATGTTGAGAGTGGGATAAAGGCTACACTTGAGACCCTATATAAGGAACAATCTTATTGAGCTTCACTTTGTTTTGAGAATAGTTTTATATTTTGTACTAAACAAGGCCAACCACGTGAAGGTGGAAGCTCATTTGGCCCCACCCCCCCTAACATCACTCTAAATTCCCCATTTACATCTAGCATTCATTCATTATTTCATCCCTTAATAAAATGTAACATTCATTAATTATCACACAATAACATTCATTCACACATTAATAAAATGTGACATTCATTAATTATCACATGATAACATTCATTAACACATTATAAAATTTATGAACATTCAATACCACATAATTAAATTCATTGGCATATAAAAATCAGTTATTATCAATTAAGGTGCATAGATGACAATCATTTTTATTTTTTTTGATTTCTAGTTTTTAAGAAGTAATTGTTAAGAGGAGTATCGATATCATCATGATGATCATCTACCCTCTCATTAGATCTCAGTGCGTGCCTAGTTCTCTATTGATGCAAAGGGGGGTCATCTGCAATAACATATAAAAGGGTTAAATTAAAAACATTTTATTATAATTAAAAATATTAAAAACATTTTAAAGTATTTCAGTACTTTACAGGCCATAATTGTATATCTCTTTACCTGATCTAGTCACATCATCAACATCGAGGTTAGTTTGTATGGCCTCGGCCTCAACCTCAACCTACTCATTAATAGGGGCCTCTACACTCTCTACAGCTGCAATACAAATTGTTACATTAATCCAAACACCAATTGCAATTAAATTTGTATTACTACACCAATCAATTTAAGATGTTTACTTGTATTACTATGATGCACATTCTCATTGTCATCAACACGCATAGGTTGTGTATGACAAGAATTGGCAGGCTACATTTCAATTTCATACACATTCATGTTATCATTGTTTTCTTACTTAAAACAAATTTACTCACTTTATGTTGGAACTTAACATCAAATAAACTAATTGGTAAATAATTAAATTTGAAATATCATCTATTTAGCTTACTTACTACGACGGATCCATCAGTAGAACCTTGTGCACTTCTTATTTGTTATGCCACGGCTTTATAGCCTTGTTGGAAGCCAATTCTCTTGTCCTCTTCTATGAGACTTACATTGAACTCTGCACCCTACATTTTTGCTTGGTATCATCAAATTTTATTTTATTGTTTCATCAAAACAAAAAAATATTTCAAATTATAAATAAATATTATAAAGATCAAAGAATTATTTTCAGTGTTAAAAGTCATCTACATATTGTATTTTTCCTCATTCAATTCTGACAATATTAACACTTACAACTCATGCAGCAAGTTTTGAATAACTGCCAAAGCCTAGCTTGTGTTGCCCGTGCTTTTGTAGTCTTGCCTCTGTTGCCTTTGATGTGTTAGAAAATCTATGAAGAGATTGAAATATGTTAGTTCATATAAATATGAAGAGTATTTAGTTCACAATTACATTCTTAACAGTATCACATACCTTCTTCTATTCTCTGGTGGTGTATTTCCTTTTTTATTTCAGTTTTCTCATTCGCGTCTAGAATAAGAGATTTCCACTCTAAATCAGGAATGCAAGGGGGGCACTAGTAATTCAAGTTTTTGGTTAATGTGCACCTATACTAGTCCCTAATATACCTCAAACATAACCCAGCTTTTTGAAGGAGCTTACCCTTCTCAAATGCACGAGGTCCAAAAAAGTTTTTCATACTCTCTACAAGATCATCCTTTAACTTTTGATTTTGGGTTTTCCACCTTTTAAGAAAGAAAATAGTGTTAGATTCAAAAATGAATGTAATGATAACTATCCTAGCACTGATATGAAATTAAAATAGTGGATTGGGTTTTTAGTTTGGATATGATGTTCCACCCTGTACAGATGGTGGGCCTGAATATCTGCAAACACTTGTCATTAAGTTTACTATAAAAAACATCATTCCCTACAAAATAATCATGGGATCATTAGTCGAAGGATATAATAGTATAAAATAAGAATACAATAGATGTAAGCTTCTCATATTGAATTCAAGGTGTAATTAACATACGATTGTATAATAAAAGAAAGGTCCAATCTTTAAAGTACCTAGAAGTTTTGTTATTTTCAAGGGAACTCCTTCTTCTTCACTCACAAGAAATATGAAATCCTTCACCATTCCCATACTAGGAATACTAGCACATCTAGGAAAATCACCATCAAGTGTTGCATCCCTGTTGCATAAATTGAATCCATTACGAAATGGCCCTAAGAAAGAACACTTCAAGGAAAATAAACATATATATAATGATAGAGAAAATAAAATATGTGTACGAGTAGGTGGTGCCATGGCATTTGTGGCCATGCTATGTGTTTCTGGCATTGCAAGATGTAGTACATCTGAGCCTGTCATCGTATGAGGCGGCAATAGTAAATGATCATTAACACGAGCTGAAGAATAAGATTGTTAGAGCATAATAAAACCAATGATTAGAATGGACAATATTGTTAGAGAGTAAAAAAAAATATAGTCCAACATGCGATCTACCTGAACTAGCTACAGTACCCTCATCATGGTCATGAGGATCAAAATTACATAAAAAAAGTTGTAAAAGAAACACATCAGCTTATTTTTTAATGACATAAAATACTACTATAACATAAAAACTATTATTGAACTTTTGTTATAATTAAAAATTACATTAATACTTACTCTATAATTTTGAGATAGGTGCATCAGTTTAGTTGCCCTCTTTTGTGACTCAAGAGTCAGAGGGAATATAGATGTCAATTCAGCCAATCGTTTTCCAATTTTATGGAGGCATTTTTTAAATGCAGAGGCCGGCTCATCACAAGTAGCCAAATCAACAACTAGGTCCTCATCAAAGGAATCCTCTTTAGGGACTATGGGTTCCTTTCCCTTTCTCTACTGACCACCTGTATGTGACAACAATATTACTAACACTCTTAGAATTAATCTGAAAGAGTGATGAAAAGAATATAATAAAAAACTTTATTTAACATTTTGCTTCTATCAGATTTGTAGTACAATAACAAAGAGGTTTACCTACTGGGAAGAAGTGCATGCACGATCATCATTGTCCCCTCTACATGGTTGCTCCATATTGCGGTCCTGTGTTGTTATTTAAAGTTAACCAATAATTAGAAAGGACTACATTAATAAATTTCATTAGAAGATGATGATGGAGATGAGGTGGATGGTGAGGAGACTCTCTAAATGTGGTTGGGAAAAAAACTCAATTATTTAATGGTACATAGTATGTACCTGCACCCTAATGATAGTGACATCATTTGTATCTATGTGATTCAAATTGTAATCAATAAGCAGCTCTTCCCCTACACTTATTGATTTTATTGCACATACAAATACATGATTTCCCTCGTGCACCTCAAATATGCAATTGGGTTGCTTAATAGTTAACAGAGGTCACGTGCTATTTATAAAACCTACAATATTCCTTGATGATTTTGGCCTTCCGTCAATGTATATAGCCACTCTTTTACTTTTCTCATTGTCTTTTTGTTGAATATAATTTACCGAGAGTGCATACCTATGCCTACTTTTTTTATATTGAACAATTCGCATCCAACTTTTGTAATCGTAACAAGGTCCAACATACTCCATCAATTCAACAACTTTTTTGTAAGAGACCTTTATGCCATCCATGGAAAATAGGCCCAGACCATGTATTGATGATGGTGCAATATGATATATCTTGCCTTTAACACTAAAATCAATGTTTATTGGAGGAAGATCCTTGGGGACCCATTGTTTTTGTAGATTTTGGTACCTAGAGGGCACCTCGATGTCACCTTTGCTCTCATCATCATAAGAACATGACCCCCCTTGAAAAAGGAAAAATTTCATGCGTTTATTGAATTTCCTTCTAGTCTTTTGACCTCTAGTTGATCTTCCTAATTCAAACATACTAAATGACTCACTTTCTTCACTCAAGGAAGACATGTCTAAAAAATACCTATTTGCTACTACCTGCACTCCATCAAATGAGAGAGATAGCAAGTAATGTGAGATATTTTGCAAATTGTGAAATACATTAATCTCTATAGGGTGTATTGACTTATACTTGTCGATCCATGAGACTGTGTGGGATGCTCGTGAAAGGGGTCTGGGTACCTAAATATGTAATTCAATTATCTAATGTTAGCTAAAAAATTCATGATACATATACTCTAAACTACATAGTAAGTACATTAAAAACCATAAGCATCCCATAGTAAGTACATCATGAATTAATTAGATTAAGCATTGATTGCATAACTGTATATTTCTATCAAGAAATCAATATTAAATAGATTAAGCAGTGATCATGTAATTGTACATTTCATTCATTTCATTCATCTTCTTCTTCATCTAACTAATCACCATGATCATCGTTGACATCGAGATCATCACCACCACTGTCATTGTCATCGTCTTCATTTTCATCATCATCATCATCAGCAGCAACAACAACAACATCATCATCATCATCATCATCATCATCAGTAGCATCATCATCATCATCTTCTTCTTCTTCTTCAATAAAAGTTGTGTTAGGAAGATCATCAACTAACTATTGTTCATGATCATCATCTACATCATCTTCTAGTTGTTCGCAATCTTCTTCTTCCATCGCATTATACCTCATCGGCCTTCCTCTTGGATCATGTCTAACAACAAATGACCAACCCAATTTATGTGGAACTTGTGAGTAAAATACCTGCTCACATTGGCTTGGAAGAACATAGGGTTCATCAACAACTAGCTCAAACCACCTTGTATTAATCATTGGAAATCAATTGTCATGTTCAATAACAGTTCTATCAAGATCATTTTGATTATGTCATAGCCTATACCATCTAATGATGAAGAGAACTAATATGAAGGAATTAAAGTCACACTCAAGTATATCATCCAAAATGTCATAGTATCTATTTTCAGACTCTCAAGGATGTAAGTCATTTCTAGATGAAATATTAGTCACCCGAAAGACTGCACTTATCTTAGAATCACAAGTTTTCTTTGTGTCATCCAACTTTTTGATGTGAAATTTATGACCATTGCAAAATATAGCCTTGTGGTGTTTGACCTGCAAAAATATGTAAAACATGTATAAATTAATACATCAAGATTTCATAAACGTACGATGATTAACAAATTTATACGTACCTAGAAATCTCTTAAACCATGTGCTAAATATATTTCCCTTTATGTAATATTTGGATTTCTATTACGATGAGCTTCATTAACCAATGAAGACACAGCTTCCCATGTTAATGTGTGACTTAAATGATGACATTGTTCAATCTATTTTGTCATCCAATCTTGATTGTTTGCAATATACAAATGTATTGCATCCCACTCTCGAGTAGTTGTACAAAAAATAAATAGATAACTTACAACTGATTAATTTTGAAGATTAAGAATTAATTAACAACTATAATAACATCTTATAATTTATTACCTCTCACTTTCCTCATTCTACCTTTCCCCACCAAGTACTCCCCTTTGAATTTTTTAATGGTGTCGAGATCCCAAATGTGATCTATATGGATCTTTGCTGCAAGATTAGGAAGATATTTAGTAACATACACCATAGTCTGGTATACCATATATCCCTCCACCATAGAACTCTCAGGATGTGCTCTTTGCTGAACCAAAGCCTTCAAAATTTTTAGGTGCCTCTCAACCATCCACATTGACCGAATGTGTACGAGTCTACACATTTCAATCTCCTCAACTTGGTGTATGAGGTAGTGTTCTTGTGCATTGAAAAAGGTTGAAGGTAAACACTTTTTCATTTCACACATTAGATCAGGAATTCTTCTCTTCCAGTATTTTATATCTACTCTATGGATTTCTTTAGATGACAACCACCTACAAGACATTCAAGACACAAAAATATATAAACACAAGACTTTACAATATATACAACAAATTGAACGGATATCATTTCTTACCTCATGTATTTTTCAAGATCATATATCACTTGTTTGGTGTTATTGTCGAAGTTCTCTACGAGAGATAGGGGTAGCACGTACTGCAACAATTATAAAAATAATCATGTCATTCTTTTCTCATATAATACAATGAGAAGTACATACAATTTACAAATATATTGTAAATACAAAAGAACATGACTTACCTTGATGAAGGTATGCCAATCATGCATTTTCAACCCTGGCCCAAATTAACTTTTCTTTGATATGGTACTACTTATGTTTACAGCAAATCCTATGGGAAATTGAATTTTTTGTATGACTTCTTTTATGACATCACTTTGTGATTCTGTTAATAACCAAGGAAGGGCACTTATATTAATCCGTTCTCCATTTCTATTTGATTCAATGAAATTTTTCATTGCATGATTGGATTCATGAATGTCGCTACAAATTTTGATAATTTTTTCTTTGTCATGCCTTCCATCCAATATCTTCCACAATATCTCTGTTACATCCTTTCCAATATGCATAGTATCAAACAAATGCACAATTTACAACAACTCGTAGTAGGGCAACCTACTAAATTGTTTGGAATAAGTTTTTAGTCCCTTTGGAAGGTGCTTAGTAGTGTTTTCTTGACGACATTCGTGATCATCAATCACATAATCAGCAAACAAAACATAATAAAAATATACAAACTCCAAACATAAACCATTAAGTAGAATGGTAGTACCTTGATGATTAATTCTATTATATTCCAACTTCCATAGGCAAGGTGTCATTCTCCATGGCTTAGATGTAGTCTCTTCTTTCCCATTGAAAAGATATTTTTCGATAATTTGATAGTTATGATTTTTGTGGAGAAAGTGTCTATGCTCATCAAACACCTTCTTTCCTAAACTTTTTGAATGATGAGATTTCATCTTTGGACCACAAATTGGACATGCAAATTTTCCCTTTGTTTGAAAACCTACAAGATAATGATACAATTGGATTAAATATGTTAATTTTTATTTTTAGAATTATCATGTGCAACTTGAATTCACCATAACATACCAAAAAAATGTGTTAGCCCTGGGGCATCATGTATTGTCCATAAAAGCATTGCATGGAATTGAAATTTTCTATCTCCTATTGGTCTAGAGATGTCATACATAGTGACACCTTTCCATAACTCCACCAACTCATTGATAAGAGGCTCAATATATACATTCATATCTTTAACTTGGTATTTACCTAGTTGAATGAAGAACAACATTACATAATTATTGTGACCATTTTACTACAAGATTTATAATTACATGCAGATAAATATTAAGTGATCAAATACTTGAAACAATCATTACCAACATAATGTGCTCCCTCTTTATTGACATCCATGGAGGAATGTTATTGTTGATGACAAAAATAGGCCCAATAGAGTAAACAGATCTTAGCTCTCCAAATGGATTGACACCATCTGCTGCCACTGAAAGCTTGAAATTTTGAGGTTCTTCGATAAAGTGCAGCCAATTTTCCTCTATGTCCTTAAATACATAACCATTTGTAGGCATTTGAATAATGTCATCTCAACTCCTATTGCATGCATGGTAATCCATAAATTGTGCCAAGCTACTACACCTAAATAATCTTTGTAAACGTGGTATAATGGGGATGTAACAAAGAACCTTGTGAGCCACCTTTTTTGTTATTTGATCTATTCGATATCTACTTGTATGACATTCAGGGCATTCTATTGCAAATTCATGTTCTTTATGATAAATAATATGATCATTGGGACAAGCATCTATTGTTTGATACTCTATTCCAATATCTTTCATAGTGGCACATAATTCTCGGTATGAGCGAGGGAGTTTATTCGATGGTGGTAACAAAAACTCACCTATCAATATAGAGAAAAAAATATAAGTTGTTAATATTAACAATATTTATGGTACATGTTTCACCATTTAATTACTATAATGATATATATGACATACCTTAGCATACATGACATTGTTGTGTTGGATAAATCATTCATAACCTTCAAGTTCAACAACAACAATACAGTAGAGAGAAGATTTGTTTGGGAGACTTCGTAAAGGGGCATGGCTACCTTCTCAAGTAGAGGTATATCATGGATGACATCAACATCATCCTGATCATCATCTTCAGTTGTGCCAATACCAAATGTGTCATGGATCAATGTATTAGTACCATCATCTGGCGCATCATTGTCATCTTCCATGGGATCATAATCTTCAGCTTCAATATTCACACCTCCACGATCCTTCACTTCCAAAGCCATATTCTCCATATTCGCACCTCCATGGTCCATATCACGTACTCCTCTAGGGAGGTCAACCTATATAAAAATGATGAACAAAAATAAACCATTATAATGATCTCATCATCAAGTGTATTTCATATATATATTAGTTTTTAAATAAATATAATGAAAAACTTACCAATTCATGATAATCAAACCCTCCTTCAATGTGACCTTTATCCCTAAAATGTCTCTTAGCTATTTTGATTAGCAATCTTCTAGTGTTTAAGCCCTTACAAATATTACAGGGACAATAACATTTTCCATCACCTTTTCTTTTCAAGTTCGACCACGATCTATTGATTGATCCCCATTACCTTCTTCACTTGGATTGTCTAACATGATCCTTCTTCACTTAGATTATCTATAACCTAATTATATATAGAAATTGAAAACTTAGTTATGAAATGATGTTGTAGTATAGTATACCAAATTGAAACACTTATGTTATTTTAGTCTTCCACCTCAAACTCTTTCCTATTGTGGCAAGAAAGAAAGATATTCAAATAATATAGTAGTTTGTAAATCAAAATAAAATATCATATATATTATACACAAAATATTATCCCTACAATGCATTAAATTTGACCAAGCACTACTGGGAGCTAGACTCGGCAACAAATGGACTTATGATGATTTTCACAATAATACATTTATTGCAGGGTATAAGGTCCCACTAGTGCTTAGGTAAATCTCACAGTGAAGGTTGTATATGTTGTATATGTCATGTGTGTGTGCGCGCATAAAAAAGGGGGCCTTTATCTTTGATCTTAAAATGAAAAATATGCATATCTAACACTTTTTGAGGGTGCAGGGAACAACAAATGGAGGCAACTTGAGACCACAAATGGAGGAAAGTTGTTGATTGAGGGTGCAGGGAACAACACCTGTCAGTAATTTTATTGAATTGTAAATTTCAATTTTGAACCATTCTGTGAATATAGAACATGGATGTAATCTCAGAAAATAAAAAAAATGTAGACATGACAGATTACTTATTTTGTTATTCTACATTACTTACTATTTGAGTGCACGTTCCACCTACAACTTGATCAAGTCTTGTTTGATGTTTCAATTTTGTGTTCACTGTCCTGTAGAAGTACACAGTTTTGTATTTCCCCAATATGCTATTCAAAAAATAACAATAGAATAAAATACTTGTTGAGAAAGATCATCATAGGAGTATCATAAACTCAAGATCCAAAGGTAACACAACATTATAAGACTCTTACATTCAACCTTCAACTCATGCACCTAATAAATAGGAGAAAAAATACATGAAATTGAAAAATTTAACTAATGAATTATGTTTTTCTTCTCATCTTAATCAGCCAAATTTATATGAGATTCTAAAGAAGGCCTCACTCTTAATCAGCCAAATCTTCCTTGTACCACACAAAAAAACTACGTGATAACTATGTCTACTCCAACCTTAATTATTTAAGAATTCATCATATCAGATAAAGTATGTTTAAGAATTGTTGGGACTAGTCCTTTGGCATGTATTAAACAAAATCCAATTTTCAACATATTATTATCACTCTATTTCTTTGTTGTAAACATGTCATTGGTTCAGTTTTGTAAAAAAAAATTGTGTTAGATGCATTTAAAATTATCTTCATTGTCTTCTGATTCTCTAAATGCTTCTTTATTTTTCAGCCAATTAATACATGCTAGTATATAAAGAAGACAATCAGAAGACAATGAAGATTTGTCTGACAAAAATGAATACACTAAACTAAACCAATGGCATGTTTACAAAAATTATCATAACTCGCAAGCAAAACTAAAACAATGGAATGTTTAGAACTCATTAAGAGTGAGGCCTTCTTTAGAATCTCATGAGTTTTGTACTACGCATGCAATGTATTGTGAGTTTGAAGAGAGTCTATGCCATGTGTGACAGAACCTACTTTATCTAATATGGTGCATTGTTAAAAAAATGACAATTTTTCTGACAAATAGCAGGTCTTCTTTAGTATTTCATGAATTTTTACCACATATAATGTTTTAAGCCTTTGAGTCCTGGAGAAGAAGAATGGTATAAGTTGAATAGATCAGAGTGAATGGAGTGTTGAAACATGGTGAATAGACCATGATGAGATGATACTTGATGTTGTGACTAAGTTTCCCTCACAAACAGCAGCATAGACTGGTTTTACTAAGTTTCCTTTCTCTATTTTGAGGTTTCCTTTCTCTGTCATAGGGGTACAATTAGAGGGTTCATTGACAAAATGATCCTTCGAATGGTTACTATGAATATGAATGATTTGATATAGCATATTTCTCATTTTACTTGAAGTTTGGAATAGCTTGTGCAAGGGTGAAAGTAGTTTTGATCATTTTGGTCATGACTGTTCCTCAACACAGTCAGGAAATGTAACTGTCTAATGATTATATGTAATGTTGAATGGATTAAATGCTTTATTCTTGGTAGAAGTGAATGGAAGGAATAGTGTTGGTGTTAGGTTTCATTTATTATTGAATTCAATGGTTTCCAAGATGTGTTGAGGAGTTTGCTCCTTATTTAATGTTAACTATTCCTGCACAATCCACTCATACAACTGTGAAATGCTATGTGGAAGGGATGGTTGATAGTGTTCCTTGAGGGAAGAGGGATTTTGAAAGACTTGTTATCATTGTATTGTTTATTTCCAATATGTTTGGATGCAGGGCAGACCAGGATAATGAAGGATCACTCACTAATTGCATGATAACCTAGTTTTGAAGGGTCACTAGAAGAGGGGAATGAAGGATCACTCACTAATTGCATGATAAACCCACCAAGCATTCTTTCCTTTAAGTTTCCACAATATCTCAAAGTATGATCATTATTCTTTACTTTCTTCTATATGCTATTCTTTCTATGGTTTTGTTATCTCATAAATATATCAAAAACACTGCAGATGTGCATATAAAAGTAAAATATTGTCCTTCTTCAATTGTTCCACATTGAAGCATTTCCTCTTGGGAGTATTCTCTTCATTTGTACAATATCTGTCAAAAATAGTTCCCATATTTCTTCAAGATCTATTTTAATCTTTATATTGCAATTTTGATTAGATTTGACCAATAGTTGATTTCATTAGTATTGTATAGCATATACTCCTAATGTGAAATGTGGAGAGAAAGAAAGAGACACACTAGGTATGAATTACACGATATACCCATCATCACTTAGCACTTAAATAATAAATTATGGATAGGGAACAACCCCCTAATTTCTGGATGTTTGTTTCATGGTGGCCTCTTATTATATGGAAAGGTAGGCCTGTCTTAGGCTAATAACCATAGTGTAGGGGCCATAAATTATGGATCCCAAAATAGTGCACACTTGTATTAAATTAGGTTCACTATACTACAAGGGAATGGAAACCATGCAATAGTGCCTCATGGGGATGAAATCAACCCTTCACCAAGAAGATGATTGTGTCTACAATATTTACTAGAGGCAAAGAACATAATCTGGTTCTAGCAATTACTCCTAGAAGATAATGGCACCCACAAAACACTTGGAAAATATAGCACTCACTATATCTTTTATCACTCCTTTAAAGCTGGGACAATAAATCTCAAAGATTGATCAACAAATTCTTGAACACAAAGAACCATTGGCATTTATGATTCATGTGTACAATAGCCAACAACTAGTTGTTCCAATCATAGTGTCCAATAATTATGTTAGAAAAAGCATCTACAAATCCCGTACACAATCATAATAGATTCAAACCATGAACCATAAGAACCTAACAATGGGACTAACAAAGATACAGCCTAAACAAATCTTGATCATATTCCACCCTATTTTAAGGCCCAAGAAGTAACTCTATCTTAAAGCTACACATTCCTCTAGATGAAGCTCAAAGGTCAGGTAGATGAAGCATAGCAATACTTGAATGAATATAGGAATAATTTTATGTACAATCATTTGCTAGCTTGGTTTGTGGGTTTTCCACATAATATTTTCCCTTTAGCCACATTTATAGTTTGAGAAAATCAAAAAAATTGTTTCAGATTTATATTATCCTTTTGAACTAGCACATTGCCATCAAAATGCATAATCATTGGTCATCTCAAGAAAATTCCTATTGATTAGTAGGATATCCTTATAAAAATTTGATGCATGGATTTCTTGTGAATTATCAACTGCTATGTATCCTGCAACTATGGAAGGAATAGTGTTGGTGTTAGGTTTCATTTATTATTGAATTCAATGGTTTCCAAGATGTGTTGAGGAGTTTTCTCCTTGTTTAATGTTATTTTTTCCTGCATAATGCACTCATAAAACAGTGAAATGTTATGTGGAAGGGATGGTTGATAGTGTTCCTTGAGGGAAGGGGGATTGTGAAAGACTTGTTATCATTGTATTGTGTATTTCCAATATGTTTGGATGTAAGGCAGACCAGGAGAATGAAGGATCACTCATTGATTGCCTGATAACCCATTTTTGATGGGTCATTGGTTGAGGGGACAGTCAAGGTCCGGATGATTGAGCCATTAGAGGACCCTATTTCTTTGTATTAATTGCCATTCAAATTGGATGCATAGATTTCTTGTGAATTATCAACTGTTGTGTATCCTGCAACTGCATCTGTAAATTTGCATATACTTCTCTAGGGTTGTAAGCCACTTAGGGATAAAAATAGAGAAACTAAATCAAAATCGTTCTTTATCGTATTTCCTTTTAACAAAGTCTGAACTATCAATGATACAATACATTTGATGCCCTAAGCTATCAAATATACAAATGGCACCTAGCTAGAAGCTCACGGGTTGTCCATTTGATAACCACAGTCAACATTTCAAAAAAATGGATATCCTTGAGCATAAGCACCAATAACATCAAATAATCGAGTTAAAGCATGGGCTAGGGCATGACACCAGTAGAATGTGATCATTTCAATGACATAAATATACAATGGCATCATTAAACATGCCAGTAATATCAACAAATGTGAATCCAAACATTTGAAAATAGTGAATTGATATCCTTGAGCACAAGCACCAATAACATCAAATAATAGATATAAAACATTGGCTAGGGCATGACACTAGTAGAATGCGGTCATTTTAGAGAGCATTCATGATCAAATAAAATGCAATACATTCAAATATGATACCAGAGGCTCGAAAGATGAAGAAATCACATACCATCTCCCGCGCACAACTTTCACTCCTTCTCCCACTCCTTCTCTATCCAATCAAAATAAAAATGATGAGGTCGTTTCACTTTTTTTTCATCTATACCTCGAATTTGTCATAATAATGATGGTCAATTAAAAACACATCAGAATACCAACACCATCAGGGCCTATTACAAAAAAAACACCAAATTTGTAATAAAAAATTACCCGTCAGAAGCTTCTGTCAAAATTTGACCCCAAATGTAGTAGCGACACAAAATATAACCTGTGCGAGATTCTAGCGCAGCAGTTTCTAGAAAATGTGAAGATAATGAAGAAGGATAAATCTAAGGCTTTCAAATTTGGCTCACTTCTAGTTCACATGTACATACATATTGAGCATAACTTCCCAAGAATGCATCCTAGAGCATGGAAGGACAACATACCCACTAGTATTCATATATTAGAGAGCTGTTGAAGATAAAATAGCACATGGGTAGATGGTGAACTATTTGGCATGATTAGAATTCTACAGAGACAAATGAAAGAAAGATTTAGAAATCCTGAAGAGTTGGTTGAGAGATACAAGGATACAATATGTTTCATGGTTGAAACCAATTGTGTATGTTTTGAAGCAGTTGAACCAAGAAAGAAATGGTGTTACCTCGTGGGATATGAAGTCAATTCAAAAATTCTTGTTATGCAAATAGAACATGTCTTAGCATCTGAAGTTGACACATCTGAAGAGAGGTGTGGCACATATGAAGAGAAATCATCAAAAGTCAGAGAATAACATGATAGAGGCATAAGGAAAATAAAGATAGAGAAAATGGTTGGTGATATGGAAACTAAGATAGGGATATCAAAGGAAGAATTAAAAGAGGTAAGGACTAAGATGAGTGAGGGAGCCTCTGGATTAGTAAGCATGAGAATTGTAGCCCCTCCTTCTTTTGAAGCAGAGAACATAGTAAGTCCCACTTCTACTATAATTGACCTAACTATCACTCTAGAGAAGACAGCACAAGAAGATACACCTACGAACACACCTAGAAGATCCACCAGATCAACCAAACCAAATAGCCCTAAGAAACAAAAGGTTGAAGTGCAAGCCAAGAATAAAGATGACAAGGAACCTGAGAAGAAAAATGATAAGGAAACTAAGAAGAAAGAAGAGAAGATAGAACAAAAGAAAGCAGAGAACCTCTGGAAACCATACATAAAAATATTGCACAAAAGGATAATAAGAGATGATAACCTAAAGACATTAAATAGATATTATGAGAGGTATGACTCTAACAATCAAGCAGTGATAGAAGATATGGCAATTGAACATCTAGTTTTTTACAAGAAGAATCTATTGGAAATTGAGAGCAGAATACCTAAGTATTTGTATAATAAAATAGAGATCATAAAATTTCTTGCACAAATAGAAGATGAAGTAATTATAAATCAAGCCATTGAGGACATGTTTCCTGTAGTTTCTATATAGGAGAGAGAGAAAATACTCAAGGAACTCAAAACCCTACTAAGAACAAAATTCAAGCTTGTAAAAATAATGGGTAGAAAATATAATGAAGTTATTGAAGATACTCAGAAGGCATTAGATAAAATACTTATGAGTGACATTCCTGAGAAAAATTTTCCCCCTAAGTCTACCAAGCCCACACCTATAGGAATTGGAGAAAGCTCTAAGTCAACTGAGGGTAATGTGGAAAGAAGCGAAGTAAGTACTGACAAGCAACCAGATTTCTTTGTTGTTGGTGTGCCTATAACCCTTGAACTACACTCGATAAGAATGATCCTTTCCAAGGAAACTTGGATAATATAGTGACAGAAGAAGAAGAACAAAAAGGAAGAAGGATAGAAAGAGAAAGAACAAAAATAATAAATAGGATGGAGAGAAGAGATACACATAGCTAAAGGAGAAGAGGTAAGAGATGAAATTAAACAAGAACTTGATACTTCCACCACTATATTGTTGGAAAGTATGGATAAGCCTATGAGAATAGATGTAGAGAACATAGATGAGGATGAACTAATGAGACTATCATTCATGGCATTTGCAAAGGCTAGAGAAATATCTGAACAAAAGGGAGACAAAAAGTCTAAGGTAATTACTAGGGAAGTTGATACAGTAAATAAACTACTCCCAGTACCTATTGTTTTTCAAGGAAAAGATGATATAGATAACCTAAATATGGCACTAGATAACTTTGATAGTCACTATGAGTCCCCAGTGAAGATCGTAGAAGAGAAGGAAGAGAAAAGATATCTAGAGAAGAAGTTGAAGGAAGTATGTCAGTCTATTTCATGGGACTTGGGTATTTTGAGATCAACTACATCAAAGGCCAAAAGTTGTGTCACCCATGGAAGGAAGTTATATAGTTACTATATAAACCCTATCAGACACATTCAAAACATTGAAAATATTATAGCTAAGGATAGAGCTACTTTGGATAGCTTGATGGACAGTTGTGAGACTTCCTCACAAATTGTATTGGAGATGGACAAGCAAGCATCAAATATTTTTTATAAGATGAATGTATGGATATAGAGAAAGGGAGAGTAATGACAAGATTTGGTCTACTGAAGAGTCTAATCACTCCTAAGCTATCAATTCTTGAGGCACATCTTACTAAAATGGAGAAGATTGGGCAATCAATGATCAATTATGTGCCCACAAAATTAAAAGCAGTGGAGACTTCATCTTATGCATTGAATGGACTGATACATGTCAGTACATTGTTGATAGAATCATGGGATAAAGAAGTGAATACCTTGGAATATTCCTTCCAAGATATTATAAAATTGGTGAGTAAGCACTAAGTTCTATAGTTTTTGTAAAATTTTGAAAATTTTGGGTATACCTTTTCCATTGATATCAAAGGGGGAGAACAAGACAACAAGAAAAATGAGAAGGAAATCAAAAAAGAAAATTGTAAATAAAAATGTATATATAAAAAAAAAGAAAAAAAAGATAATAAGGGAGAAGAGTACAGTTAGTATTTGTTGGGACACTTAGTCATTTTTCGCTAAGTGTGGCCATCAATGCCAAAGGGAGAGATTGTTGGCACATGATGTTTGGAGAATGATATGGAGAACTTGAGGGTTGTCATTAATGGAAACACATATGATATGGTGATCGCATGGAGGCAAGTACAGTTTTAGATATACAGTCCTCAAAATGAATAAGTATGGAAACATATTTACAAAGTACTATTGTACTATTTTGGACATCAAAGATAATATATGATAGATGATGACTTGTGAGATTAGAGGAAGACATTTTGGGATATTTATGACCTTCAGTTAAGGTCTCTTGTGTTTTAGTATTGTTATCAATGAGTTACAATGATTTGAAGACATGTGAAGATAGAGGAACAGTGAAACAGAGCATATGAACAGTCGTGATGATTAAGGGAGTATAAGATGGAATTGTAACATGTTAAGATAGATTAAGAATATGGATTACCAACACTTTGGTAATACAAGATCATCGACTTAGCATTTACTCTTTGTATTATTATTTATTTTATTTTGTATTGTATTTGGGAGCCGACTAAATGGTAGAATATATATATATATATATATATATGAAGAAATTCTTGTAAAGATACATATATGGTGTGAAGATAGTAATAGTGAAATATGAAAATAGTAATAGTGAAATAGATTGATGGCAGATGCGAGATCAAATTTTGACAGATATAATTGAGAACTACAAAAGGAACTATAAAAGCATAAAAAATTCTTGTTTATGTTCATCATTGAGAACACTTTGTAACATAAGTATTGATTGTAAGAGTTGTAAGCTCAGTACACTCCTAACAGGGTTTTTGTATACTTTAACAGGGTTGATATTCCTTTAACAAGGAAATGTACCATGTAATATTCAGCTCCTAATAGGGCTAGGTCTCCTAACAAGGATATTATATTTTAGTGCATATTTGTGGGTGCCATCCCCACTGGGGTTTTCCCTTGGCTAGGGTTTCCTCGAAAAAAAATAATGGTGTTATGATTTGTGTATTGTTTACTTATGTATTTTTCATTTCTGCAATTATATGGTTTGTTTATAATTAGTTTAAGTTCAATTTAAAATTTTGTAATACTGATTCACCCCCCCTCTTAGTATTACTCAATCCTAACACTCTCTGGCCTCGGCCCACTGCTCGCAATCTATATATGATCGTCATGTAAAATAATGTAAATCGTCTAATCATTGTCACCAATATGGTGTATCTCCTACATGGGTCTACTGAATGAACCTAGAATATCTATAAATAAATGGATGCCCTCTCTATCTAGGCTAAACTCTATGGTGGATCATGATGATATGCTCCCAAACCCAAACCAGTGCAATAATTGTTATATTGTGGTGATTGATCAAGGAAGTAATGTACACTTTTCCCCCCACCCTCGCTGGGAACATTTATTCGCTATTTTAGGATGACATGTTATAGCTCTAAAATAGAAAAAATAAGCTTGTATAAAATAGCATAGGGTTAAGGATTTCATTATGATGTATGTTTTAGTAGCTTCTTGTGGTGGTATTGAGTTGTAAGGGATTTCAGATTGTAATCAAGTTGTAATCACTAGATAATAATAATATTGGACTTGTTGTTCGTGGACATAGCCTAGGGATTGGGTGAGCCATGTTAAATCTTTGTGTCTTGTGTTCTCTTATGTGTGGTTTATTATTTTATGATATTGGTTATATTTGCATGTAGTTGTTATTTATGTCTTGTTAATCCTAACAAAAATGGCCCCTGCCAACCAACTCTTCCCCTCCCTATAGACAATATTGTGCAACTCGTGATACATATCTGCCAGAAGAGAGGGTCCCCATGCCATACATAGAGTCCTAGAGAACAAATCCATAACCAGCTTGCCCTAGCCACACTAGAAGCCTCTTTGACTCCTATATATTCCAAGAACATGCCCTATCGGTGAGAAAAGGATGTAGGATAGAGGATACTCCTCATTGTATGTGTCTATCATATGTTCCCATAAGATGACACAATCCAAAATGGTAAAATCTGCAAAAATGGCCTACATAGTCGTGATCCCATCTGCAGGAGAATAATCAAAATATATCTGCAAGATGTAATTTTTAGTATCAGTATGGTGATCAATGATAAAAAAAAGTATGACTTAATCAAATATGCATCTAATCAAATATACTCATCGCATCTCCATGGCAAAGGATCCGTAGAATGCGGTAGACAACCTCTAATGTCATTATGGCCTCTCCACTAGGCAGATGAAAGGTATTATGCTTAGAGTGAAATCGCTCAGCAATAACCCATGGTTCACTCAAATATGGGGCATTTGTAAGAAATCACCAAGACCCATAGAATCAAAAATGCCTCTCTCGTTAGATGACAATCGAGGCACAAGTTGAAGACCAACAGGATGTGGAGTCCTAATGGCCAGATCAGGAAAGCAATGCTACATCACAAACACAAGCCAAAATGTATCAGAATACATCACAAAATATGTCATAAAACAACTTAAAGCATTAGCAAAGCATCAAAAAAAGATCTAAGTAATTCCAAACAAGTCACCAAGCATTCAGAAATTCAAAAAAATAAAAACTACATTCTACAGTTCAGAAAAATCTCGTACAACACTTCTCATTATAGTGATGTGACATTTCAGAATATGTGATATTTCACACCATCTCACATGACTAATGGGTCCCACTAGTGCGATACTTCATAGAAAATTCATACAACATATCAGGTTTGTGAAATTTCTTACGAGCTTTCTTAGTAAAGTTGTATGACATTCTAGGATTTCATATGGAAAAATTCAAAAAAATATTAAAAACATGCTAAAATGGCAATAAATGCACCAAAAAAAGAAAAAAAATTGATGACTTACTGCATGTGGGTACCCCAGAGGCCGGTTGCGCAAATGGCTCAACTCAAATCTGTGCTTCACAACGAGAACTCACTTATCTACCATCAGAATCTTTGAACTCGCTTTGGATTCACCAGAAGATGAAAGGAACAAATGATTTGAAAATGACCCTTTGGGCCCCTTATATAGCATTTTGACCTAATTATTCAAAGTCTTAGAATTCTACATAAATTGCACCCTTACCTAATTTCGATGTCTTGGATCCATTTTTAGGATCAAAATCAAAATCTAGCTTCATCTTGACTATCAAAATCAATATTTAAAATTATTTTCTATACGTAGGTAACTGACTCTTTGAGGCTACTTTCTTTAATCTTTTGAGGCAAATCATCATCTTCTCTCTCTTCCATCATCATCTCATCTCCTTTCTTCTAATCTTGACTTCACATTGTTGTTACATCTTCCTGGTCAACCTTATTCACACTAGGGAAAATTCTCATCAGCTAGTGGTCAAACTTGGTCTTGTGTGCTTAATCAATCATCTTGGACCTTATCTTATCTCGATTTGATCAAATCTATCTTATCTCATTTCTATATCTCCTCTACCTTATTTCAATTTTGATCCCAAGGGGGTAGAAATAATCTATCAATCTATCTCTTAAACTAAAATCTTACCAATCTTTGCTAGTTCTTGTTCAATCAAGTTCGGGACTACTTATCATTTTGTTGTCTATTCAATCAAGTTCAGAGTCAGATCCATCTTATCTATCCATTTTCTAGTTCTCGTTCGATCACGTTTGGGACTAGTTATTTTTATGTGCTCTGGTCAATCAAGTTCAGATTCAAACCTCAATCATCTATCTTACTAATCTATTCTTTGACTCAATGTGTTCCCAAATCTCTCACACATTATTCAAAGAAGGGAAAATGTAATCAACCAAAAATGGTCTAGTAAACCTTGAGCTCCACTCTAACATTAAACATTAAAAATACTAGACTTTATCTTATACTTAATAAATCTTGCGTATTGATTTAATCTCTTATTTCTTGATCAAATCATCACTTTAATTATTTATTTGATGATATCCTAAATTTTGACCACTTTATCCTAAGTCTTATTTGATTAAAAGAAAATGTACCCTTTTAATTAAATAAAACCCACTTTGTCTTATGTGTGCACATGAAAAAGGAATTTCTTAATTTTAAAAAAAAAGAGAGAAAAATACAAAAGTGGATTCTCTTTTGCCTCTTAATCTCCACCACTCATTTCTACCTAACCATTCTCATCAACTTGATTTTGCCTCTTGATAATCTTGTGCCCTAAAGTCAAAATGGGGATTATTCTCCACCCTTGGATTTTGCTTCTTAATATTGATCATCCATTCATTTCTAAATTCTATTAAAGGAGACTCTCTCCTCATTCTTGTCTAGTCCTAATCTTGAATCAATCAATCTAGCATCTTTAATCTTGCATTCTTAAGAGAATTCTAGTTTTCTTGTATTCTAGCTTACCATTTCCCTATTGCATTTTAGCTTAAATTACATAACTTAATTAGGAGGCATTGTAATCTTGTTCGATGAGATTTTCTTTTTTGTTCTTGCATTTTAATTCTAGTTTAGACCTTTCATCTCATGTAGATCTCTCATTCTTGAATACTCATTTTGAATCTTCCATTCTATGGTGCACCTTGCAAGGGTTTCTTATTAAGGTTCATTTGAGAGCCACTATCCATAATGTTTACATTGTTACACATCATAGATAAGAAGCTATAAGCTACCTCTTGGGATCTCCTTTTCATGGATTCTCTCAAGAACAATGGTTTATAGAAGTGTGTCACCTTTTGATCACATAGGACCACGATAAGAAAATTGGGAAAATGGAGACCATGGTGAATAGTTTATAGGCTACCTTGAAAACAATTGGTGAGTGAAGCTAAAATATCCTCAAAGAGTTTGTGGAACACCTCAAGATCTTAGTGGGGAAGTTGGAGTAGATTAATCAATATAAGGCCATTGTGGATTTTTATGGTGATAAGTATGTTGGCTCTAACAAGGTTGTTAGATCTAGGAAAAGAACTTGTGTGAGCACTAAGAAGAAAGTTTTGAAGACTAATAAGGTGATTAAATATCTGAAGAGTGATGCGACCAACATGGATTAGTTAGAACTGGAAGCGGATGATCTCTTGAAAAAAAATTCTTAAGTTTGTTTGTCATTTTGGCTTTTCTATGTCTGTTAGCTGGTTTTTGTTGCACTCTAGTCTTGTGTTGGCTTTGTCCTTTTTTGTGAAAAATTTCATCATTTTTTACTATAGGTTAGAGTTTTTTTTTTTGAGATTTAATGCCTATATTTATGTAATGTTGATGTAAACAGTTTTGGATCCCTTAAAAACCTACTTTTACCTTTATCAAAGACTTTTCAATCACAAATAATCAATCCCACCAATCATGGAATCATGATTAAAACCCCAAAATTATTATAAATAGAGAGATTATTCTCATATTTTGTAACCACGTGAATTATAGACTTTTGAATTCTTATGGTGTCACACTTGATCTTGAAACTGAGAGCCCACATTCCAATAAGAAGAAGGAAAACAAAGGAGGACTAAATCTGGTTTGCATATGCATTGTTTGAATTGTTTTTAATTTGTTTATTCTATTCTTTATATATCCTTGCTTCCTCTTTTGATATTGGGGATTGTACTAACTATTATTGACAGATCTTTTTTGTGGTTAGATTTTTGTTCAATTGCAAGTCCAAATCTGAATATTACCCCCGAATACAGTATACACCTAGATTTGGGAAATTTTCAACTTGGTATTGAATTTGGTGGAATGAAGATTATAGATTTATGCAATTATTTGTTTCATCATTGTATTTGTGATAATCTTGAAATAGAAAAACTTGAGAATATTTATTTTTTATAAGCATGGATTTGTGGTAATTTCCACTTAGTGGCTTGAATGCAACCAATTCTAGTTATTAATTTTCAATTGTGTGCTAGGATGAGTTTGATATAAAATCTTGGTATTGTAATTTGGATCCTTTGGCCCATGTGACTTTATGTACAAATTGGCATGTGATTGGGATGCATTATGGAATCTTGAGTACACCTTCTTCTTGATATGGTGACCATGTTGCGCCTACTGGAAGAAAATTCAAAAAGTGTGATATGTGTTATGAGTTATCTTGACCATGGTGCATGATTATGTGAGAATGATCTTGTGATTCTATGTGCATACTGAATTTGTGATTGAGTTATGAATAGATGTATTTGGAATGGGCGGGTGGTCCCACAATAGTGTGTCCCACTTTTTGGCCAACTTTGACACAGAGATCAACATTCTGAGAAAAAACTTCACTTTCGAACACATGTTGCCGCAAAAATATTAGGAATTTGAAGATGATGTAAACTAGAGTCTTTTAGAATTTTCTTTCCAGTTTCTAAATATATTTTTAAAAAAATTAAAATTCATTTAAATTCATTTTTCCTTCTCCTTCGAAAAGTGGTTTGTGTGAAAAAACTATGTTTTTAAGGAGTTATTGTCACTTGGATCAACATAACTTTTTTGTAAAATATGATAATGGTGTAATTCTTTCGATATTATATTGCTAACTTTAATATCTAATGGATGCAATTGGTTTCATTCATTTTGGGTCAATATTTCATAGTTTATTAAGTTCTAAAGTGACAATAACTGTAATTTAGACATAAGGTCACTTGGATCACTCTAACTTGATCTGTGTATATCAAAATTCATTTTTTTCTTTTTTTAATAGAAACGTAACACAAATACTCTTTTCTGACATATTTTTCATTTTATTTTTTTTGTAATTTACTATTTTTCCTGAAGTCTTGAAGAGACAGGTTGTTGAATGACCAAACAACCTATCTTTAGTTAAAGTAATATTTAAAAGTGATAATGAACTCAATATGTATTAAAATTGCATTCATTAGAAAGCTTGTTCCGAATAGCATCATACTACATAGATAGGTTTTCCAAATGGATTCATTTGATCTGCCAAAACATAAAGTCGAAGTGATTTTTTGTCAACATTTTAATAGGTGCGAAGGAGACTCCATTGTAGGTATGAATGAGGAGTATAGATGTTATATCAATGTTTTTTTAATATAAGAGGATTTGAGCTAACCATTTGTAACTAATTCCTTCGAATGGAACCTCTCAAGACCTAAATCATCATATTTTATTAAAAATGTATTATTTTAGCAAAAATCAGCATGTCTTAAAAAGTGTAACCCACTATTGTGGGGTCACCTGAGCATTAAACTTGAATGGCTTGTATATACTCGATTGGGTAGCTTGTATTTCAATGAGACTCTTGTGTGGTGAGATTTCAAGTGAGATTGGTCTATGTGTTGGATTTGATTTTGTGATGGAAATGTATTGGTGTTTAAGAGTCTTTATGGGATCACCTTGGAGTGCAAGCGTGGTTATTTCAAAATTCTCTTTGAAACCATATTGGTGACTTAGCATGGTTGAGATCTATAGTCTTATTATTGAGGGACATGTCGATAATGTACCAAGGTTGTTGATTGTTGGAAAAATTCATTGTGTTCCATGAGTGTACCTTGAGTGGATATTTAGCTGATTTTGGAAATAGATCTCAATTAGGGTACTAGGGTACAAAGGGGTCATCATGGTAACCCATTTAAGAGTACTTAATCAAGTGAAAACTGTTAGAATTATTAAGCACTGAGAGGGGGGATGAATTAGTGCAACCCAATTATAAACTAACTCAACCACTTATCTAAATAAATTCAATAATAACTTGTAGATCACAAAGAATATAACTGGAGTAAACAAGTAAATTAAACAAAATCAAACATCCAAAAAATCATCACACGTTACACAATGATTTTTTGCATGGAAACCCCTGGTTAGAGGGAAAAACCATGGTGGGGATGACACCCACTAGCTCACTACTAGATTAAAATGAATTTTCCCTATTAGGAGCTTACAATTACCCTTTCTGAGGGTTTACCATGTAAGGAGTGATTAGTACCTTATTAGAAGTACAATCAGATCTGTTAAGATCTACCTTGTGAAAGGATTTCAAGACTATGTTAAGAGCTTATCCAATTAAGGGATTTATAAAGACAACCTATTAAAGTTCATCCAATTAAGGGATTTTCTTGCTGTAACTACTAGGGAACAACAAGTTGAGTGGTCTAAATGTAGTACTGACTACTTGACAAATCCAATCTTTTCTCTTCTCTCTATATCTTCTCACAACTCTGACTATATCAGATCTTTTATCACAACCTTAAAAAAATTTCAATTGTTAATTAATCTCCTTATTTCAAATATCATCATATTTTCAATATGAGTAGTACCACACATATATATGCGCTTCTAGCACAGACTTCATAAAATTAAATATTTTCTATCAAAATAATAAACTCGATGTAAAGTACATTTCCCTATGACCGCGTCAGCCTTTAATAAGTTCTGTATTTTAATTCTCCAAAATAGTCAAATACATTTTGACTTCTCCAGTGCACCAACTTAAATCTTCCTTATACAATAGAATTGATCCCAAAAATAACACTTCATCGATTTCATAACCATTATTACACATCATCATAACAATAAGTATCATTGTAACTTCTAAACCGCATACCAATTTGGAATCTTCCAACTGATGCTCAAGAATGAAAGTATTATTTCATGTGTAAATGACTGTGACACAAAAATCTCTTTCATTGATCAACCAAATAAGTTGTGGTCAGAACCACACTATATTATGCCCATGTTGATATTGTATCTATGACCATGCCATGTAATTCTTCATCTTTCACAACCACTACCAAAGTAGTGACCTATCTTACCAATCTTCTAGATTTAACCAATTTTCAGCATTACTGATTCCTTAACCTATACACTAATTTCCTTGTTAGAATAGCAATGTTCTAATCAATGGAGAGAGGGGGGTGAATTAGTTGATGCCAATAAATATTACTTTAAACTTTAACATCACTTATTGTTGAAAACAAAATACTGAACTAAAAAGTAAATGCAGCAATAACACACATACACATGAACACCAATATTTTTTCTCAAGGAAAACCCTGTTAAGGGAAAAACCTTAGTGGGGATGGTACCCACAAATATTTTCATTATGATTCCAATAACTCTGTTAAGAGTTATGACCCTGTTAGGAGCTTAGTATTACAATAGGTAGGTCTTGGTTAAAGGACAGACCTTGTTAGGAGTCTTTTACAATGTGATCCATATTAAGGAATCAACCTTGTTAAGATTCCAGCCCTGCTAGAGGAAATAACCCTATTAGGGGTGCACAATAGATCAACCTAATCAAGAGATTTGAGAGTTAAGGCCACCCTCAAGTTCTCCAAACCTCACAACTTCAATGGTAAGATAATTCTGATCTAAAACTACTTCCAATACTCAACCACTGCCAAGAAAGCTCCATCTTGTGCCCAGATGCACAACTACTATTCTCCAAACAATAACCAATGTAGCCTCAAGCTTGCATTCACCTCTGTAATTTTCATATATATTTTCTTTATATATTTCTTACATATTTTCCAAGGATTTCAATCCTTATATACAAGTTACAACAATTAGGTCTGGGTCAGCCTATATAGGATAAATCCTATTTAAAAAATAAAAATAGACCCATGCCAAGATGCACATGGTACCTCTGACAATGTTACAATATAACAATTACATCAATTTATCATCCAGATTCGTAAATCAAGCTCACTCATCAAATTACTTGAAATGTGTTCCAAGTCATCCTCCAAATAGCTTTTTGCCAATACACACGTCATAGCTAACGTCACATGTATGATCAAGACTCTGTATGATCGTAATAAGCTCTCCATATAATTTCCAACATGAACCTATGTTCGCTCATCATGACTTAAACAACCATGAATGCTATCCACAAAGTTCTACAATCAAATCTATGAAAATCATAGTTCCTGTCTCCAGAAAAACACTCATCAATAAGTCAACCATAACTATGTCAACTCAATTCATAAGCATGTGTGATCATAGCCAATGACCAAAGACATCATGTAGAATCTCCATCTATGTTTGCATGTGCTAATTTATAGTACTATATTTGTACAATTCTCTACAACCAATCTACAAGGTCATTTGGATAACTACTTAGTATGATATGTTGACATCAATGACAAACATTGAGTTCCATCATCCAGACAGTCTTCCAAAAATCTCCCAAACATATTGGAATCCAACAATTCCAATCCAACTTCCAACAATCTCCCCCTTTTGCATTGATGGTAACATATGAGAAAAACCATCAACACAAAGCTCCAAGGTGCATACTTTGTCTTCTTCCTGTGTTTTTCCTTCTTAATACAACCTTCTCAATATCCTCTTTAAAAACTCCCAATATTTATTTATTGTATCTCCCCTAGAAGCAATCTTTATCATTCATCTTGATATAAACTCTTGTCTCTTTTTCAGCTACAAGAGGGTTACTGACTCCCCTTTCATGTACTCCCCCTCTCAAGCTAGAGGGTTGTTACATCTCTCCCCCACACAAACTGAAGGGTTTTTCTTATAGCATATTTCTCCCCCTTCGACATCAATGGAAAAGGGTTCCATAGTGTCTCCTCAAAGTGGTGCAATAGGTGCCAAACTACCTAGATCTCTTCTGTGTGCTCAAACAATTACTCCCCCATAGGAGTAAATTACTACATTCAGTCCTTAAAATAATGCTCTGAATACATGAGGACTAATTAATCTTTGCATTTCCTTTAGTTTTTATCAAGAGGGTCTCTGACCCCAAGTCTACCTCTGAGATACTCAAAGGTCTCTTTTTTTAGTGGTTTGGTGAATATGTATGTAATCTTCTCCTTAGTATTCACATACTCTAGCTTCACTTCTTTCTCTGCTACCTTATCTCTCAAGAAATGATACTTTATTTCTATATGTTTTGTCTTAGAATTCATAATATGATTCTTTGACATATTTACCGTGCTAGTATTGTCACAATGGATAGTAACTGAATCCTCAAGACATACTCCAATGTCATTCAATATTTCCTTCTTCCATATGATCTGTGTACAATTGATTGTTGCTACAACATACTCTAATTTTGTTGTAGACTGGGCAATAAATTCTTGCTTCTTACTAAGCCAAGAAATCAACCTTTTACCAAGGAAGAATGCTCCTCCACTTATACTCTTTCTATCATCTACATTCCCTGCCCAATCAATATCAGTGAAAGCATGAAATGTAAAGTCCTTTGATCTATCATGTTATAGATGAAACTCAATTGTACCCTTTAGATATCTGAATATCCTTTTTACTACCATAAAATGAGACTCTTTAGGATCTACTTGAAATCTTGCAACAATTCCAACTGCATTAGTAATATCAGCTTTAGTATGTGTTAGATACTGAAGACCTCCAATCATTGATCTACACTTTGTATGTGGTACATTATTTTCTTCATCTTCTAAAGATAACTTAGTCCTAGTTACCATAGGAGTTCCAATAGGTTTACTATCATTCATGCCAAACTTTTCAACGATTCTTTAAGATATTTGGTTTGAGTATGAATATCTCTTTCTTACTTTGACTGATCTGAAATCCAAGGAAGAATTTCATCTCCCTAATCATAGACATTTCAAATTAAATTTTCATCTCATCTGTAAACTTATTACTCATTTCATCATTTCCTCCAAAGATAATATCGTCAACAAAAAAATCAACAATCAAGATACCTTCTTCATTGATCCTTAAGTACATATTGATGTCAGCATTACCTTTCTTCAATCCAAAATGAATTGGATATTTATCCAATCTTTCATACCAAGCTCTTGGTGCTTGTTGCAAACCATACAAGGTCTTCTTCAATCTGTAAACTAGATCTTTATTTTATGATGATACCAATCTGGCTTTATTTATAACAACAATTCCTTCTTCATTCATCTTGTTTCTGAATACCCACTTAGTACCAATCACATTTTTATCTTTAGGATTTGGAACCAACTCCCAAGTGTCTTTCTTCTAAATTTTCTTTAGTTCTTCCTTCATGGCTTTGATCCATGATTCATCTATGCATGCCCCATATGTGGACTATGGTTCTACTTGCGAGATCAAGCAAATGGTATTTGTAGTTTGTGACCTCTCATCTCTATTATGTGATCTTGTTCTAGTTCCCTTACTACTTTCACCAATGATCTGATCCTTAGTGTGATTTCTCAAAATATATTTGGGTGTGGTCTTCTCCTTTAACTCCACACTTATGCCATTATTAGACATCAAAACATCCTGAGATGCTTCATTTTCTTCATTCTCATCATTAGTCTTTTTTATCTGCATATTGTTATGATTTTCATTCACATTTTCAAATGTAATCTCATAGGGGTTAAAGTCACAATAACTTTGTCTAACCTGAAACTTTTCATCAACTCTTACATTAGAACTTTCAATCAGCTTCCTAGTTCTCATATTATAACATCTATAAGCTTTTCTTCTAGTAGAATAGCCAAGGAATATACCGTCATCACTTCTAGCATCAAATTTTACTATGCATTCATCTCTCTTAATGTAGCTTTTACTTCCAAATATTTTGAAATAACTAATAGTAGGTGTCTTATCATACCATAGCTCAAATGGTGTCTTGCATGTACCTTCTATGATTTGTACTCTATTCATTGTGTATATTGTTGTATTTATTGCTTCTCTCCAATGCATATTTGGAACTTTTTCTTCTATCAACATGATTCTTTCCGCATCAAGAACTATTTTGTTTCTTCTTTCAATAACTCCATTTTGTTGTGGTTTCCTAGGTGAAGAAGTTTTCGTCATAATACCATGCTTCTCACAAAAGGTATTGAATTCATGTGAAGTGAACTCTCTACCTCTATCTAATCTCAAACACTTTATATTCAAGCATGTCTGATCCTCAACTTTTGCCTTATAAAACTTAAAAGTCTCAAATGCTTTTGATTTTTCTCTAAGAAATCCAACCCACATCATTGTAGAGTAATCATCAGTGAATATGATAAATTACTTGTCTCCAAAGTATGACCTAGTCTAAGTAGGTCCACAAAGATCTGTATGAATCAGCTCTATCCTTCTGCTTGTTGAATATCCTTTGCTTGCAAAACTGCTTCTTGTCTTCTTTCCTAAAACACATTCTCTACATGTAGTGTTAGCAGGTTTCACAATCTTAGGTAGATCTCTGATAGCACTATGGTTATATGCCTTTACCATGTTATCAAAATTGATATGAAAAAACCTTCTATGCCATAAACATTTGTCATCAATCTTTGCAATAAAAAACTGACCTCAGTAGTGTTCAACTGAAATATATTACCTATGGTCTTACTACCTGATGTGATCAACTCTCTCCTCTAATAGAGAAATGACCATCCTTGAATTCCAAATGATAACCCTTATTCGCAAGTTGTCCAACACTCAACAAGATATGCTTTAAACCATCCACAAACAATACATCATCAGTGTTAGTCTTTCGATCTAAAGTAATTGATCCTTTACCAATAATCATCCTAGGAGTATTATCACCAAGCCTTACAACTCCACTATCAAACTTCTTCAGCTGAATAAATCTATCCTTGTCACCGGTCATATGGTGTGAACATCCACTATCAATTATCCAATCAATTTTCCTATCAACATGAGAAACTAACACTTTTTCTTCATGAACAGGATCTTCTTCTTTGATAGAAATAAAACCCAAAACATCAATGAATTCATCATCTAAATATTCAGATCCATCACTAGCATAGTAGCATTCCTTATCATTCTTGTACTTTTCATATTTAGGCTTATGCTTAGGTACTCTAGTTGGACATCTAGATGCAAAATGACCAACCTTATTGCAGTTAAAATATTTTAAAGGTAATTTCCATTCAAACTTACCTTTACCTTTCCTTTCTCTCCTAGAGATTAGGGTCATTATTTTCTCATCCACTTGGTTGTCTAGCCTTTGAATCTCTTCCCATTCTTCAAGATATTCTCCAAGATATTTGTTGTGCTTGTTTGTTTTGCTAGATCCAACACCAACAGATCCAGTTCTTTGCACAATAGCCTTAAATGTTGTCTCCACCTTAGGTAGTTCATTCTTTAGCTCTTCGGTCTCAAATGTAGTCAAATTAGCCACTACCATTTATCTGGTGAAATCCTTGTATTGTGGTATTGTCTCCTCCAAAGCAATAACTTTGGGTTCATAGGCATGAGTCACAGATCTCAAAATATTTTCTATGACTTCATATTCTTTATAAGTACCTCCATTGTTTCTGATTCTAGAATCACACATTCAGATACTCTATGAACATACATCCTTACTATTTCATCATCCCTCATCTACATTGTCTCCATCTTTGTTCTCCAATTCTGCAACTTTGCTCGCTTAGTATATTCATATCCTTCATAAAATGAAATTAGTCTTTTCAAGATCTCACTTGACTTTGTTAGATATCTTACCTCTGTAAATTGACCATTAGATAATGCATTAACCAAATCTTCCTTTGCAACAACATTACACACAAACCTTTTTCTTTCTTCTTCAGTAGTAGTAAGTGTCTCAAGGTCTTCCTCCCTTATGATAGGCACATATTTCCAGGTAATGAGCCAATATTCCAATCCTATGCACATCAAATGATTCTTAATCTTCTCCTTCCATGTGTCAAAATTATCTACATCAAACTTAGGAATCTCCTTCCTGAATAAGAACATCTTGATCTTTACCTCAAGCTATTAAGCTTCCTGACTGAGGACCAAAAGCTATGATACCAATTGTTAGAATAGAAATTTCCTAATCAACTGAGAGGGGGCGTGAATCAATTGATGCAAATAAAGATTACTTTAAACTTTAACCTCAAACTTATTGCTAAAAACAAATATTGAACTGAAAAGTAAATGTAGCAATAACACCCATACACATGAACACTAAGATTTGTTCTTGAGGAAAATTTGATTAAGGGGAAAACCCCGGTGGGGATGGTGCTAGATAAATGAGAGGGGGAGTGAATCAATTAAGTCCAGTTATCTGATAGTCCCAAATACTCCCATATGTATAAAACAAATCTTCAATAATCTAAACAACTTGGTAAAACTTTGTCTATGCCTTTCTGTTCATTAACCGAATATCAGTAAATTAACTAGAGTATATATCGATCAAACCACTAATTGTAATGTGTAAACTAAAATAACAAATCATCTCATCTGTACACATATAACACTTGATTTTTAACATGGAAAACTTGTTTTAATGGAAAACCCACCTAGGACCGGTACCCGAAATAATTTCACTCTTCTGAAGCAAGCTTAGTTAAGAGCCAATTACAAAACACATTGTAAGGTGTGACCTTGTTAGAGGATTTATCACTAACATTTCTTTGTGATCAAACATTCACTATGAGGTCAACATGAAAACAATCAACATTCATTAAATATCATAATAAAATAATAAAGACTATTAAGTCCCACTCAGTTAAGATATTTATCTGTAGCAATGGTTAGAATGCAACAGTAAATGATCTGATTCAAATACAACTTCCTTTGCAAATTTTTAGATCTATGCTAAGCTCAAAATACCTTTGGCCATCATAATCACTTCAATTTCATTGTATCCTCCAACTCTATTATGCTCGGCTAATTCCTTTCTCTAATGCTCGGTGTTGTCTACAGAATTGCTCGATTCTGTCTTTAACCTATCTGGCCAGCTTCGCATGAATGCCATCTTATTACATGCATCATCATTTTGAATCTCTTGTCTCCTTTTATAGACATGATAAACTATTTTCTTCTCATCCATAGATTTTTCCACTTAATCTTCACCATTGATTTTTCCACTTCAGCCTTCCTCAAAACTTGTGACTCAAACACATTTCATTCTTCATCATCCGATCATCCTTGAATTTTTTCAGTCATTTGATCTTCATAACAAACTTTATCTTTAACCTCAAAATCATCCATTGTTTTTCCAGCTCATCATCTTTACTCAGCAATCATATGTTTCATTTATTTCTTTTACTCAATCAATACCGTGATGTGTCGGTGACTTCTGACTCGGTTAATATTGTACTCAGTATACACTACACTTTCTCGGTGTACACTATTTCAACTCAGTGTATACTAAGTTCTTCATTTACCGACCATGTAAACGTGTTCATTCTTGATCTTCAATCCATAACAGAATTATGTAATACAATCAAATCACTAACATAATGTCATAGACTCATCAATAAGTTACCCAATGAATACCATATCCATATCTTTCTCATACATCTCATCTTTGTGTTAATATCTCATTCCTTCACCATTATTTCCTTCTTCATATGTTTGTAACTATCATGATAAGTACAGTCAAAACTAGTTGACGTCAATGACAATTTAATAACTGATTTAATGTGTCACATATACCTTTGTAGCTCGGTGATCACCAATCTCTCCCTTTGAAGTATTAAATCAATTTTCAATCTATCTCTTAAGATATTCAATCAATTATAGTATAACAGATAATACCCACAAATATATGCACTATGAGTATAATAACCTCGTTAAGAGTTTTGACCATGTTAAGAGTTAACTACAATAGGCAAGTCTTGGTTAAAAGACAAACCATGTTAGGAGTCTTTTACAATGTGATCTTTGTTAAGGAATTGACCCGACTAAGAGTCCATCCCTGCTAGAGGCAATAACCCTATTAGGGGTTCACAATAGATCAACCTAATCAAGAGATTTGAGAGTTAAAGCCACCCTCAGGTTCTTCAAACCTCACAACTTCAAGGGTAAGACAAATTGATCTAAAACTACTTCAAGTACTCAAGCACTGCCAAGAAAGCTCCATCTTGTACCCAAATGCGCAACTACTAGTCTCCAAACAGATACCAGTGCAGCCTCAAGCTCACATTCACCTCTGTAATTTGCATATACAGTTTCTTTATATATTTCTTAAATATTTTCCAAGGATCTCAATCCTTATATACAAGTTACAAAAATTAGGTTTGGGTCAGCCTATATAGGATAAATCCTATTTACAAAATATAAATAGACCCATGCTAAGATGCACATGGCACCTCTTACAATGTTACAATATAACAATTACATCAACTTATCATCCAGATCTGTAAATTGAGCTCGCTCATCAAATTACTTGAAATGTGTTCCAATTCATCCTCCAAACACATCTTTTCCAATACACACGCCATAGATGAGGGCACATGTATGATTAGGACTCCATATGATCGCAATAAGCTCTCCATCCAATTTCCAACACGAACCTATGTTCTCTCTATAATACCCCAAAATTGGCACCTATTTAATTTCATCAATTTTGGTGCATTATCTCAATTTTACATCACCAAAGTCCTAGTTCCCTAGGCAATTTTCTCTCTCCTACCTGACTTAATTTGACTTGATGTCAGTTGCAAAAACCCTAAATTGCAATAATCAAACGCTAAAATAATTCCCAACTCCCTTTGACTTTATTAGCTAAATTATCTCTATGATACATTAATTTAATTGTAAAGTCCTAAGTACTTTTAATTAAATTAAACTCCACCCCTTTTAGCTAAATACCCTTGAAAGGAATTAATAAATATTTAGTTAATTGAATGGACACCTCTTTATTTGAATTTAATAATTCAAATTACTCGAAAGGTCACCTCCCCACATGTGGAAAATTCCATTCTTTTAATTAAATAATTCATTGTCTTTTTGTCTCAATTAGGAATGAAGAGTCCACCGTTTCGAATCAAGAAACTCTTCATTCCTCTTCTGGCTTGGTCTATTTAATGAACCTATTTTTCTCATTCAAAAGAGGGCAATTTTTGAGAGCATCTACACTATAGCATTTTTAAGTCTCATATCTCATTATTTTCAAAGCTCTTTTATTGCATTATCTAGTTTAATTTCTCATATTAGTGTAATTGCATTTCACATTTAGATTAAATTTGCTTACTTGTTCTTAGTCTAATATCATCTTTATTTCAAAATCAAATAAAAATCTGCATTTCATATTTATTTCAAAGTTTTCTAGATTAATTGCATTCATTCTTAGCTTAGTTTCATTTTGCTCATATTTGCTTTCAAATCCTCCATTGTTGAATTGGTCTCCCGGCCGTTGGCTCTCGTTCTGAGAGTATTCAAACACCTCATTCACATAGGAGGCAACAGGTCACCTCACCATGGAATTTGGATTGAGTTCTCCATACTCTCTCCCAAATTCTATCAAGTGAATAATGACCATGTTGTGTTGTGCCTGATTTAGAGGTCACATTCAGTCACATACATTTTGGCGCCCACCGTGGGCCACCCGCATAATTCTCTCCTGCACACTGAAGTTATGACAGGCCCCAAGAGTATCCCCCGCGTCCTCATTAACAATAGTGCTAGCCTAAATACTTGCTCTTCTAAGATGCTTACCCAAACAACAGACAACTTTGTTCCTACCAATAGAGAGTCCATTGAGTTCTATGATGCTAAGCTCAAAGAAATAGAAAAGACCCTAAAGATCAAAGATATTGGCATGGGGGAATATCAGATTGAGTCCATCTTGTCATTGACAACTCTCCCTCCATCTCCACGTTCCTATGAGGAACCTTCTGAAGATAGATTTGGTATTGGCTATCAAAGCGATGAGCTTGACCAACCTAGCTACAGCTTTCACTCATGCAAGGATTCAGATAATGAAGAAACACAGATTCAGCCTATGACACATGAAAGATCTTTGAATGATCAAAATTCTAATTCAGACTACCAGAAAGAGTCTTATCTACCTTCTCAAGTGCTTCAAGAACATGATCTTGGTCCTCACCAGGAGGATTTTATACACTCTACTGAACAGATTTCTACTACTGCAGCTACTACTGAATATGTCACTACCTCTAATGGCACACATACTGATTGGGAGCAACTGTTGGATGCTTCCCTTATCTTTGGTATGCCTCAAGGTATGCCTATTCTAGATTGTTCTACCACTTCTACTGTTGAACAAAATCCTACTACTGCCAATTCCAATGATACACATACTGACTGGGAAAAACTATTGGATGCTTCCCTTATCTTGGGTATGCCTCAAGGTATGCCTATTCTAGATTGTTCCACCACTTCTGCTATTGAACAGACTCCTACTGCTGCCAACTCCAATGGCACATATACTGATTGGGAGCAACTGTTGGACGCTTCCCTCCTCTTGGGTATGCCTATTCCAGATTACTCTGTTGCTTCTACTACTAAACAAGATCCTACTGTTGAAGAAACACTGCCTATGTTAGATGACAACAATGAAGAAAGTCTACCTCCAACTATGTCTCTAGCTGAATGGGACTCCATTTCAGATGCTACTACAGAAATACGAGTTGATGCTATGCACTTATATGCTAGTCTTAACAACTCAGAAAGAGGAGAAAGTTATGATCCTCCAGATCAAGCTATTGATGATGATCCTTTCCACACTCCTATGGAGATCATTCCTATGGCTCTTAGGCCATCTACTCCAAGCTATACTCCTACTGCTCCAACAAATCATGGGTATGTAAGACCCCATTCTGTTACAGCTTCATGGAATATTGGTAGATCTAGAATTGAAATGGTTCCTATTCGTGCACTCTTACCACCTGAAAGGGGACCTAACTCTTGGAATAGACCATCTTGGTTAGGCTCACATAATATTCCTCCAAACTTATCTGACTCTTCTAAGATGACTCACAATCAACAATGCTCTATGGAAGATTACTTTCTTGATCTACCTGATGCATTCATGAATGATGAGGATGATACTAATATATTTGCACTTGAGCCCATCCCATCAATTTCTCTTCCCTCTTCATCTCCCAGAAAAGTGGTCCATCCACTTCCATTTCCACCTCTCCACCTGAACCAGTCATATAAGCCTTTTTCATCCACAATTCCTGAGTCTTTTGGAAGTAACTTGGATGTGCAACATAAAAACAAAAATAATAAGAATCCACTTATATCTCAAGGTCACCATGTCCCATCTAATCGACATGTGACTATGAAGAAAGTAAAGCAACAGAGGTGTTCAAAAGACCACAAAGGTCCTCAAAAAGAAGAAGACAATCAAAAGCTAGAAAATAAATTAAAAAATGGATCTCGAAATCCATTCTATAGGCATTGTCATCAAAAGCACCTCAAAGTAAAGAAGAAAAAATTCAAAAGCTATGTGGATTCCAAAGAAAGAAAAAATCAAAGTTGTCATTCAAGCTTCCAAAATTCTCATGCTTCCCTCCATTCCATCACCCTTGCCTCTCATACTTTACACTCTTCACTCCATCTTGCCTTTTCCCAAAGTGCGTATCAGTATCTCCTTATTGCTAATGGCATGACTAAGAAAAATCTAGAATGTACTCTTCCTAAGCATTTAGAGTGTGGGAAATC
The DNA here is from genome assembly GCA_027943335.1 of Chamaecyparis obtusa. Lineage (NCBI taxonomy): Eukaryota > Viridiplantae > Streptophyta > Pinopsida > Cupressales > Cupressaceae > Chamaecyparis > Chamaecyparis obtusa. The sequence goes on along the minus strand of BSBK01001327.1, from coordinate 372,404 downwards.
TGACAAAGAGTTAAGGTGTGTCCATGAGGATATTTGTGGGTCTCACTTAAGTGATCTTTCCTTGACTATGGATCTCTTGACTATTGGACACTACTGGTTGGCTCTCCTATTACTGCTACAACATCTGGTTCTGATTCTACAACTTCTCGATTGCCTACTACTACAAATACTGTGTTCTCAGAGATTCCTACTAAAGAAGAGAAACTCAAAGAGCCCATCAACGCTCTTCATCTAAAGAAGTTCTATAGCTGACATTCTCTATGTGCTCATGTACATACTTATTGATCCTGAAAAAATCCTAAAAATTGATATATTGCAAAAAATCCTAAAAATTGCAAAATGTCCTGAAAAAATGATCATCTTAGTGAAAACCTAGCAAACAGGCGCTTTGATGTATCTATTATCCTGGTGAAAACCTGGTAAACAGGTGCCTTGATAATACAAAAAAAAATAGAAAATTTCAAAAATACAAAAAAAAATAGAAAATTTGAAAAAATACAAAAAAAAATGAAAAGATCAAAAATACAAAAAAATGAGATATTAAAAAAATACAAAAAAATTGGAAAAGAGAAAAATGTGCCATTGATGAAAACCTGGTAAACAGGTGTCATGGTAGCAAAAATAGAATCTCTGCCAAGATGGTGAAAACCTAGTAAACAGGCGCCTCTTGTTTTCCTGAAGTAACATCTCATCTCAACGTCGCTTGGCTCTTAGTTTCCTGCTTTAGTTTCCTTCCTTTCCTGCTTTAGTTTGTTTTCCCGCTTTCCTGCTTTAGTTTGTTTCCTGCTTTGGTTTGCTAGCTCATGCCTTGCTTTCAGTGTCTTCGAGATTTTGCTCGACTCTTCATGGATTGGAACTGGTTCACACTTGGGGGCACCTGCCTAGTCTAGGGGGCATTGTCCTATCACTTTCAGAAACTCTCTTTTGAGCATTAGTCACCAGTGGTTCCCACTATGCCTGCCTGCGGATACCTAGCTTTCGTTCAATCTCTCTTCTTCGGGATTTCTCCCTTCTATCAATCACCAGTGATTCTCACTACGTCTGCCTACTGTCATTATCTCGTTGAGACTTCGAACATTATCTTTCTGAATTGTCTTCAATCCTCTTGAACATGAACTTAAACTGAAACTAAAACTAATTGTATGTTCCTTTGAGGCATGTTGAGCTTTGTTTTCTTTGAGTGCTTGTTTGTTTACTTTGCCTTTTTTTTTTCTTTCTGTTTGTTGGTTTAGTTCCAATGATCCAAAGAATTCATTTAAGAGGGGTGTCCATCTGTAAGAGCCTCTATCTCGTATTGGATGGCCATGCGTACCTCGACTCCTTCTATATGGATGATTTGGTGAGGTTGGTTCTTCTCCTTGTCTTTTGAGTGACTTCTTTCTGCTACTGGTGAAATTGTAAATGCTCGTCCTGTTAAGTGAACGTAAGGGTCACTGCGAGCAATCTTTGGCAAAAGAAGGAACTCCTGCATGCTTGGTGTGTTTGTTCGCAAGAGACATTCAGGTCATTCTAGCATCTATGCTCTAATGCTTATGTTTACTTGCTAGATTAAAAGGAATAGGTGTTCAGGTCATTTTGGCTTCTTGTGCCTTAATGCTTACACCTCATTCTGACAAATTTAAGACTTATGTCATATTCATATTCTCATGTTGGGGAGAATTGTATGGTATCTTGCGATTGTCCCATGCTTAAACGAACTCAATGATGATAAATATGATGAGTCCAACAGCCGAGTTCGGAGGATTGCATTTGTTCATCCTAGGCCTGCATTTAGACTTGCATCTTTCATTCTAGGCTTGCATTTGGAGTGCTTTCTTGCTGCTCTCTTGATTGCTTTCTTCTGGATCTGCTCATCAAAGGTTCTCATCTTTTGTCCTAGTCTCATCTTGGCTGCATCCTTTTTCGGGATCGAAATCAAAATCTAACATCTCTAAGTGGCTCAAAATCGCATTTTAAATATTGAACTCCTTCTGGATTGGATGCTTGTGCAGTCAGCCTTCTGGTGTCATCTTCCTGCTAGATCCTCATCTTTGTATCATGTTCTCAAATCTTTGCTTCTTTTCATTAAGTCAACCCTAGTCAAAATTTGGTCAACCATGGTCAACTATGGTCAAACTTGGTCAACAAGACCTCTGCCTTGCTCTGATTTGCTTTTGTAGCTTCGCAAATCTAGTCTAATTGCTTTTGCTCTACAATCTCTTGTTGTTTATCATCCTTCTGACATGTCATCTTTCGATTTCGCTCCCGAGGGGGCAGGATGATTACATCATTTGAATCTTGTCAAATCTATTCTTGAATCAGTCTGATTTGAATCATCATTTCTCATCGCTAGGGGCATCTTGGTGCCTTGCATCTTGTTATCTTATCATCTATCTCTTAGGTATCTGAGCAATCTAACTTGGATCCTCAAGGATCACTCTTCATTCTGGAGATGGTTCTTGAAATCTTTTGGGTATTGGGGCAATCTAACCCTGATTCCTGGGAGTCAAGCTTCGTTCTGGAGATGACTCTTGAAATCTCTTTTAGATCGTTATCTGGGCAATCTAACCTGGGTCTCGGAGGACTAAGCTTCATATTGGGGCAATCTAACCCTGATTCGGAGATAGTCCTAAATCTGCATCTTCATCAATTGGTATTGGGGCAATCTAACCCCGATTCTGGTTCTCTTCTAAGACCGTTGTCTTCGCAATCTAACTTAGACTTCGAAAATTCTCATCATCTGTCACTTCAGACTATTCTTTGAATCAACGCGCTATTCGCACATCAATTCAAAGAGGGGCAAATGTAATACCCCAAAATTGGCACCTATTTAATTTCATCAATTTTGGTGCATTATCTCGATTTTACATCACCAAAGTCCTAGTTCCCTAGGCAATTTTCTCTCTCCTACCTGACTTAATTTGACTTGATGTTAGTTGCAAAAACCCTAAATTGCAATAATCAAATGCTAAAATAATTCCTAAGTCCCTTTGACTTTATTAGCTAAATTATCTCTATGATACATTAATTTAATTGTAAAGTCCTAAGTACTTTTAATTAAATTAAACTCCACCCCTTTTAGCTAAATACCCTTGAAAGGAATTAATAAATATTTAGTTAATTGAATGGACACCTCTTTATTTGAATTTAATAATTCAAATTACTCGAAAGGTCACCTCCCCACATGTGGAAAATTCCATTCTTTTAATTAAATAATTCATTGTCTTTTTGTCTCAATTAGGAATGAAGAGTCCACCGTTTCGAATCAAGAAACTCTTCATTCCTCTTCTGGCTTGGTCTATTTAATGAATCTATTTTTCTCATTCAAAAGAGGGCAATTTTTGAGAGCATCTACACTATAGCATTTTTTAGTCTCATATCTCATTATTTTCAAAGCTCTTTTATTGCATTATCTAGTTTAATTTCTCATATTAGTGTAATTGCATTTCACATTTATATTAAATTTTCTTACTTGTTCTTAGTCTAATATCATCTTTATTTCAAAATCAAATAAAAATCTGCACTTCATATTTCTTTCAAAGTTTTCTAGATTAATTGCATTCATTCTTAGCTTAGTTTCATTTTGCTCATATTTGCTTTCAAATCCTCCATTGTTGAATTGGTCTCCCGGCTGTTGGCTCTCGTTCTGAGAGTATTCAAACACCTCATTCACATAGGAGGCAATAGGTCGCCTCACCATGGAATTTGGATTGAGTTCTCCATACTCTCTCCCAAATTCTATCAAGTGAATAATGACCATGTTGTGTTGTGCCTGATTTAGAGGTCACATTCAGTCACATACACTCTCATCATGACTTAAACAACTATGAATGCTATCCACAAAGTTCTACAATCAACTCTGTGAAATCACAGTTTCTGTCTCCTGAAAATAGTCATTAGTAAATCAACCATAACTCTGTCAAATCAATTCATAAGAATGTGTGATCACAACCAGTGACCCAAGAAATCATGTAGATTCTCCATCTAAGTTTGCACGTCCTAATTCATTGTACTATGTTCATACAATTCTCTTCAACCAGTCTCCAAGCTTCTTTGAATAACCAGTTAGTATCATATGTCGGCATTGGTGACAAACACTGAGTGTCATCATCCAGACAATCTTCCAACAATTTCCCAAACATATTGGAATGCAACAATTCCAACCCAACTTCCAACATGCCTTTTGCACTTCACTGATTGAAATACATGACCGATCTGACTTAGTTTCCATCAATGAAAACCAAACCAATTACTAGCTATGACTTCAACCAATATGCATCACCATCAATCCCATAATGCCAACAAAATATAATAAAACTAATGAGGTAAAATAATTACAAAGAAAAGAGTAATTGTGAGGGCCAAGGATTGCCCAATCCTATGTGAATTAAATGTTGTGGGTTAGGGATTGTCCAGTCCTATGTGAATTATGTTGTTGGATATGGACTGATGTCCCAAATGAGTTATATTTAGGGCCTAGGATTGAGTGATCCTTGATTATTTTTTATTAAGTGAAAAAGGGTGTTGAAGGGACCAGAAACCCTGAACAAAGAAGGTTTCGGAGGGACCTAAAACCCTGGCTTAAATATTTTCAAGACTACACACTATCTAAAACGGGACAAACATGAAATAGATCAAAGCCAAGAAAGGGGAGAAAAACTAGAGAACTTTCCCCAACAAACCAAGAGGATACATGAGAAGGGGAAACAAACCCATTAAAGTCTCACATGCAGCCAATGCAGCTCAAAACAACTTTAGGTTCCCTTATTGATTTACCCTTATGAAACAAAAGGGTCATATCAAATGTGGCCTGACGAGATTTAGACATTTTACTTCCAACCATGATCCAACACTCTTCCACCTTTGCAGTATCATTTTTTCAAGAAATAGAATCCAACACAGAAGTAATGAACCTTAATTGTTAATAAGCCTGGTATTATCGGTTTTTGAAGATCCTCATCTCCACGAGAGGTTGTTTGTCACTACAAGATTCATGGTGTGTTGAGGTGATGGATTATCTCATTCCCTACCTTGGCTATGTGATGAAACTCCCAATTCTGAACTGTGTAGCCCCACGTATTGCACGGTTGAGTTAGTATTCTTTGATGTTCTGACTCAGAGATGTACAATGTATTGCCACCCTATTTTGGATGGTTGTGTACTCTTGGTGATTTGTAGATCCTGAATTCTATGTGGTCTTTACACTTGTGGATGTGGCATGATGTGATCAATGCACTTATGTGTATACCCTATATGATTTGCTTGTGTATGTGGTGTGAGCCATATGGTTATCTCAATAAGAATGATGGAGAGTGTCTAAGGGTACCTCATTGTTAGGTTGTGTAACCAATCATTGTTGGGGACCAGTGTACACATGATGAGCCTAATTTATATTTGTGCTTTTCTTCGGGACTTGATGACAAATGATGATGAATCCTTATGATCTAGTATAGCGGAGTTGTTATTGTTACTCTTAGTAGCGTAAATTTATGTTATACATTGATGCACTTATTGCATATAGCCCTCATTGGATCTAATTTGTACTCATGTGTATCCCTTAGGTACTTTATGGTATGGGGACTGACCTGACAATGATCAAACTTAAGTGATAGAGACCTTTTTTCCTATGATTACCCTATTTTGGCACATATGTATAGTCTTGTTGTGCATATACTCAATTTTACTATGCATACATTTGTAGAGTTGCATATATTATTACTACCCCTACACATAGACCCTTGTATTTTGCACATAAATCCTTTGATCATGCGCAATCACCCTCTATTCATGTGCATATGGACCTACAAACTTGTGCATTTGCAATAGATAGTTGTTCCACTAGGTATGTGATAGAAATAGGTTATGATTTGGATACCCTTTATTCTTGTGACCATTTGGTATATTCATATTATTTAACCTCGTATAATGTGTACTACAATTGGAATTATTGTTTTGTACCTTGTCTTGCAGATTTCGTAATGAAATTGTCTTCTATTTATTGATGACCACAATCCAATATACACGAGGTGAGATGTGAGGCTTGTGGATGGACCTCCGAGTTCACTTCAGATATGTCATAAGGATGTGTTCATGTCTTGGAGGCGAGGTATGGTTTTTCATGGAACCCTTGGGAGTGACATTATCTTGCTCTCTTAATTGTTGTAATGATTATTGCAGTTGATTTCTTGTCATACTATGTATGGTGTGTATCTATTAATGTGTCATCATATGAAATGTATTCGTGGAATAAATGTATATTGCTTGTTTTTCTCTTGCATCTCATGATATTGCACTCGTGATCATAATGTTGCATATGAATGTTTTTTTGTACATCTTAGTGCATGGTTTTCCATTTATATTGAGGGTTCCTTGGTGGGGTGTGACCCAATGCATTATAATTATGCTCATAAGAGTGGAAGACCCCAATCAATTTCCAAATCAACACAATGCACTGCACTTTCAAAGTGTAACATTTTCCCTCTCCTTGAATTAGAACAACACAAGTACCATTATATATTTAGGAGTGAATATGATATTTGGTGGGAAGTAGGTAACATAAGGAGTTTTAAAGAGAAAATTAATATCTATGGACTAGTAACAATGTGTCACAAAGTGATTGAATAATTAAATATTCTTGTGAATCCAAATGAGGAACTTGAGAAGGTTTAGTCATTATAGGTTAGACATAGCATTATCAAATGTGAATGAAAGTTGAGGAATATAGTCTTCAAGAAACAAATAAAATTGCACATTCTCCTTTCACATCAATGATTGTGAGTATTACATTATCATCATACTTTTCTAGATACATTTTTCTCAAAACCTATTTCTAATTTTTTAGAATTTTTGTCACTTATAAATCAAGAAAATTATTTAATAAAATATAATACTAAATTTGTATTTAATCTTTTACATAAGATTGCACTAATCACATTTTCTTCACAAAAAATATCTATATTAAATTATTAACCCAATTAAATATGTGCTAAGATCTTTCCTCAAATATTCCTAACTCAATCCTTGTAGAGATTTGGTAAAATAAATAAAGGTGAATCTATCAATTACAACACCTCACTATTTTCAAATTTTACCTAAAAAGCACTTAGAAATCTTTTAGTTTTCTTAACATGTTCTCATTTCTCTCAATTGTATAGTAAAAATTGTTAACCAAAAAAATAAATAAAAAAGAAAGTAAAAATAACTCTGTCTCATTTTCCTTTCTTAAAAATATAAAATATGATATTATCTTTCTAATTATAGAAAATATTATTAAAAGGATAGTTTTTTAGGATAATCCAATAGTCTTTTTAGTTGGTAAGGTTGTGCTAAGGCTTTAAGTTCTTTTCATATAGATAAAAGGTTCAACTCTCACTAGCCAAGCTAACTTGATGGGTCTAGCTTTGATGTAAAAGAAACATACTTTTTCTCTTTTTTTATACACATTCTTTTTGTAAAGTAATAATATTATTAAAAAAATCAAGTCTTTATCATAGAAGAGTTTACTTTTAAAACAATATTAGAAAAATGTCTTATCTCATTCTTTAATAAAATAAATATAATAATTTACTCTTATATTCTTAAAGTAAATTTATTTATTTAAAAAAGTACCAAAATAAATAAAAGAGTAGCATATACATTCGTAATTATTCAAGAATTTTTTTTTTAATATATATTAATTAGTAAATATCTCCATGCACACTTGGATTATTGCAAGACACCTTAAATTAAGGACCTAGTTTTCCTTCCCTATTACTTGTACAATACATACCTTAAAAACATTGTTTAAAAAGATATAATCAAATAATCAACTTTAATCAATTATCGATAGGAATATAGTCTCATATTGTACAAAATGTGTTATATTGATGCATTGCCTCTAGCACTACTAATTACCTATATCACTACTAATTTTACCATAGAATTAGATCATAAAATTATAAAGTGATTGAGGATTAGGAATGTTACAACTCATACTTAAAAGTCCTTTGACAAAGATGATATTAAAAACTAAGGATGTTGAAAATTTGAGGATGGTGATCCTAATGATATGAAGGATTAAAAAAACTAAGGTTAAGGAAGCTATTTCATTACTAAAGGTAGAAATGACATCCGTGAGAATAGATACGATTGCATTATTAAGGAAATGGATTCTCTTTGTAGTATGAGCTCCAAGGGAAAGTATTCACATAATATAAACTAGTAGGAAGGTGGTTGTTCAAAAAGACATTGATGCTAATGTTTCTTAGATCTCAAGATAGATCAACAATTCAATAATGTTAGATTAGGTGAAAAACTAATCTCCCAAGAACACTTGCATGCATAACCCTGTCACATGGAAGAAGCAAAGAACAGAAAGCAAGAAAAAACTATGGAGGCCAAAAAGCGAGAGACATCATATGCACAATATTACATTATGATCAATGCATTGAGTTTTGAAAAATAGAAAGAGGGAATGCTTATAAAAGGATACCGAAACCCTAAAGGAGAAAACCCTAAAGAATAATAAGATGCCTAAGTCTACCTTAAGTGTAGAGAATAATAGACTAATAATTAAATTAATTAATTATTAGCTATAATATGACTACTCTAACACCCCCCCTTAAGTGTAACTTAGGGAGAAGCTAAACAACTAAGGACTAAAAGATGCATGAAAACAAAAATGCATGAAAGAGCAATGGGTCCCGGCAACAAGGCCTGATCAGGTACCCAAATACAAGAAAAAAGAAAGAGCATGTAAAGCATCTCTGAAGCATGAAGTTGTAAACACTGTCAAAAGTAACTGTTGGAACCCCCACTGAAATAGTGCATGACCAGGTAGAGAAGACAAAGTCTGAAGAGCTGATCAATCGAAGAGGTGACCTCCAAAAGTAGGAATGAACGAGTGTCTATATAGTAGATGAACCATCTCACCGAAATGCATAGGTGCCTAGCCACTACATCCGCCTAGTACATAGGAACAAAAACTGAATACGTAGATCACTCAACCGAACCAAGGAAGCAATAGAACCAACAGGTGAACCCCCCCCCCCCCCCCCCCCATAATGTTGAACAAGGAGAGGGGTGATAGGAACACTGAAATGCAATGCCAGAAACATATGCAAGAAGAAGAATCGGGAACACCAACAGTGCAACAGAAGTGCAAGCACAGGATAAAGGGCGGTGTCACTGACACACAGCATGGGCTAATGTCATGGAAGGTACGCTCACTTGACAAAGTTGGATGAGCACAAAAGGAAAAACATCATAACCCCCCATGGCACTTTATAACTGAGTGCGAGTACAAACAAACACAAGGTGTACAAGATCCTAGATATGCAAAAGTAGACACTTTATCTTAGTGTGTTTACAATAAAAAGAATGCAATAGGAGAGAAGCATACAATGCTCAGAAGTCAGAAAGGAGAGTGAGTCAAAAGAACAGAAGAAGAGATCCCAGGACTTGTAGAATCCAAGTAATCCGCTAGAGTGTGAAAGTGCAAAACTCGGAGGAGAAAGAACCTGGAGCAGAATCTGGATAAAAGACCCTTGCAACTGAATGACTCACATAACCAGCTTTCCGACGATATCTGGTGAGCCCAAAAATGAGTCCGAATGAATGAGATATGGCTCCTGGAAGGCAAAAACAACCATCAGACTTTGACAGAAAAAAATATTGTCAAAATAGCAAAGCCAAAAAACCTAACCTCCATAATCGAAAAGAGCTCGGAAAGAGCTTTCCGACGATATAAAGAAGTCCAAAAAAGGCCTCTATATGCTCCAGATAGAGCAAAAATAGTGTGGGAGGGTCAGAAAGGCTCTAAAAGAAAAATTTTAAGCCCTTGGGGCTGAAAATAAATGAGCCCTTGGGCGCATGGCATGCGCAGGGGGCTGGAGCCGGAGCTCCCGGTCACTCATGTGACCGCCGCGAAGGCCCGCAGGGCTTAAAAACCTGTCAGGCGGCCCAAGCGGTGGCGCGGCCAGCGGAGCAGTGGGCGAAGCGGAGCTGGGCGTTGGGCGACGCTGGCCGGGGAGCGGAGCGGAGCCAGGTGCTGGCGGAGCGGCGGCAATGGCAGACCCAGGTGCTGGGCACTGGGCCCGAAGCACTGGCGGAGCTGGGTGCTGGGCGCTGGGTGGGTGGCGGCGATGGCTGCCGGGTGGCGCGTTTCAAAACAATCCCGCTGCGTTAAAAAAACAAAGTAAAAAACATTTTTTTAATGTTTTTTAAAAAAAATTTCTCCGTTTCCGTGCCCGTACGACACTAGAAACCAAAAAAAATTTGCCTCAGAGGCTCTGGAGGCCAAAAAATACAAATTTTATATGATTTTTTACTCGTTCGGGTCTTCTGAATGCAATGGTGGCATCCGTTTTTACTCAAAATGCTCCAAAAAAAAATTTGCAGGCAAAAAAGAAATAAAAAATAACGTCCTGCTTCTGAATCACTTCAACAAAACACGAACAGTGAGCAGCAAGATGGCTCTGATACCATGTTAGATTAGGTGAAAAACTTATCTCCCAAGAACACCTGCATGCATAACCCTGTCACATGGAAGAAGCAAAGAACAGAAAGCAAGAAAAAACTATGGAGGCCAAAAAGCCAGAGACATCATATGCACAATATTACATTATGATCAATGTATTGAGTTTTGAAAAATACAAAGAGGGAATCCTTATAAAAGGATACCGAAACCCTAAAGGAGAAAACCCTAAAGAATAATAAGATGCCTAAGTCTAACTTAAGTGTAGAGAATAATAGACTAATAATTAAATTAATTAATTATTAGCTATAATATGACTACTCTAACAAATAATACAATGGCTAACACTTATACAAGATCTTAGAACCTACTACAAGTGAAGAATATGTAAGAACGGAAACAAAAATATGAAAAGTGACAAGGAGTAAAAGGAGACGAAAAGTGAAAAAGAGTCAAGTAAATAACATATTAATGTGTAGTATCACTAAGTTTGAAGAATTGAAAAAAAATTACTTCCTAAAGGAGATTCCCATCGTACTACTCAATCAATATTAACAAAAATAGAAAAAAATATGTCAGCACCAACAAGAATTACCCTCAAATTTCAAGAAGAATAATGAATAAATACAAGATAGAAGTTTTGCCACAAACATATCAACGGAAAATTCTGCCACAAACAATGATACTTATACTAGATGCAAAAGAAAGACCAATATTCGAGCTTGAGTTAATTCTTCAAATGCTTATAATGAAATAATGGACTAGAACAATCATAAAGTACCCCATGAAATATAAGTATTTACAAATCAAGGCTACCACATAGGAAGTTGAAGATTTTAGAAAGCATTTATTATTATTAGCGTTGAAGAGAACACTTTAGTAAAGGGGGTGTAAAAAAATGCTCTACCTCTAACCCTATATTGTGTATTGGGTTATTAATACGTTTGTGGCTACTAAAATCTTAAATGAGTCATATAGTCATTATTAAAATCATATATTAGTAGTTAGGTTCCCCTAAGGGTTATAATTATCTAAGTCGGCCCAGGTGGTAACCAAGGCATGATTGGATATAGTCAAAGTTAATGGACAGTTATTATCATCATGATGAGTATTGCGCTTTTACTTAAAACTACTATACATATCCCCCTCAAAGTGGATTAGGAGGGTTCTCCCTTGAAGTGGCACATTGTTATCAAGTATTTGTTTTGTTATAGAGCATTTCTAACCATATAATGGTCTTATAAGCACTAGTGTATTCTACCACCTATTGACTAAACCATCATAGTTGTCTCAAGGTTGAAGGTTTTAATAATGTATGGAATGACGTGTTGGGTAGGAGGTAAACTTATATTAGTATCATTTCCCTAGAAGACTCCACCTCTATGGCTTTAAGCATAGGTAACATTGAGAGTTGTAATGTGATGGACCATGCATTTATCATCCATATCTTGCATGTGATTGATGGGACTCCTGAAACAATCCCTTATAAGAGTTGATGCAACCTCTACCGCAAGTACATGAGATCATTCTATTGTTATAAATGTATGCAAGTAATAATGTCTCAAGCAACAAATGGTTCAATTTGTTGAGCTAACATTTTAATTAATGAATAGTGGATCTAGACATCTAAGGAAACCTTCTCAAGAAGAGGCAAAGAATGGAATCTATGTCTAGTGATTAAATTTCTAGTAGATTTTGGCCTCCTTGGTAGTATCTATGTGAACTTAATAGTGCCTTCACTATTATTATCTTTCGTGAATGAATATCAATGAAAAACTCATCATTGGATAGGGTTTTTTGGCTCAACTAGTTTGATTTGACTAGATTTACTGATTGACTTATTAAATATAAATCTCCTCTAAGAAATTTTGCAAGATTTCCCCAAATCTTTCTTTGAAATTATTTTAGAGAACAACCTTTCATATATTTATTTTGACTCTTTGCAAAATCAATCACATTAGGTGAGCCAAAATTTGTTCGTGCTCTCAACTATATAATTAATACATCCATAGTTAGACCATGATAATAGGAAAATTAGTGTTTCAAATAGGAATACCCTCTAAAACTTGGTTGGCTCCCTTATTGTAACAAAATTTAAGAGATCTATTCTACAAACAAAAGAAGACAAGGTCAATGTGTAAGAATAATGTGACATAAACATTCTTGAAACAAAGTATCACAAAATATATTGATATTTATAGTAGTTCAAATTAATACAATTTGACAAAGATGTAAGAGGCAAGAAATCTAATGCTACAATCAAATTGAACATTTGAACATGCTTCGATACTAAGATGTCTTATATCATTAAGTGCTATAGATGCATTCAACCTTGGAGACTAATGGAAGATATTACGAGAGAAAGGTTGTGCACACAACTACAAAGAAATGGTAGAAATAAAATGCTAAACATTAAAAGATCCTAACTATTGAACTCAAAAATCGTCTGTCTAACTCATTAGTGTATATTATGCATTATTGTCTTGGTGTCATTCATCAAATACTTTAGCTATATAGTGTTCAATCATTTGAAAAAGCAAGACTCGTCTTAGCACTACAACAATCTCCTAATAATCTAGAGGACATTCTTCATTGTGTATTTCTCAACCACTTCAATCCATTCCAATATCACAAAAGCATCCTAGCTCATAATTGGTCTTTATGATTTTTTAAAAGAATATTATTTCCTCTGCTCATCACTATAATTATCTACATAATTTTGTAGGCCCCTACCAAACAATTTTATCATCTTCAACAATCCTATTACTTGTAATCATCATGGTTTTTAATTTTTTTATGTTTCTCAAACGCTTGCAATCAATCAAATACATTTTCTCTTTTTAATGATTAACGAAAATCTGATTATTATCAAAGTTCCTTCACCATTGGAACCTATATCTACTATTCCAATACACTAGATTATGCAAATCAATCAAAGGAATCCAGCTTGTAAGAAAGGAAAAAAAAAATGTATTCACGTGATAAAGATTGCAACAAGGATGTAAAGAAATTGACTAACCTTTTGCAAAATCTTAGATAACATAGATTTTATCAATGTTGAACCCTTTTTGGGATCAAATTATGGATACGATATTAAGCCTTAAAAGGAATTAAAATTTTGCAGTCTTGCAGTCTTTAAATTAATCATATAAAACAAAATGCTTACGAAATTCCTACAATAAAATAAAATAAAACAAGAAGAACATATAATAAAACAAGAAGCGAATAACTTAAAAAATCCATCTTTGATTATTTAAAGGGGCAAGATGCAGAAATGATCAATTTAATGCTTGTTTCATTGAGTGACATCTAGAATAAAAAATTACAGTGCGATCTGCATTATGACTCATATTTATCTTTGATTTAATGTCAAGGCTTTATTCCTAGCCCCATTAGATGAGCTTTAATCACCTCTTAACTAATTTAAAAATGCTTTTCAACTATGCAATTGAAAATAGATGGATAAGATAATATTTTAGATACTGGATAAAACATTTAAATCTCATCATAGCAATTCGTTCATTAGCTTGAATGAAAATATGATAGTTGATAAATCGGACTTGGGTTCTTGAAAAGGAATTTAGAGCACGTCATCAAAATGTCAAGGTAAAATTTTGTTCACTATAGTAACAATTGTTCACTCACCATCTACAACCCAAAATAAGGTTAGAAATCGCCCCACAAATAAATAATGAACTTGAATAAATTTATATACAGTATTGTTCTACACTGGGCATCAAACCATACTTGACGTGCCCTAAACTTGTATTTAAGCATTTGGTTCCTATTAATGCATAATCTAAGTCCTCTGTACAATGTGAATTCCACTCGACTGCCCTCAAGCTAAATTAGTATGATTTGTTTTTCTTATTGTGCTTATATGGCATTTAAACCAACTCAATTGTTACTAGAAGCGATGTATTTTCACACAGACCAATTCCCAACTAACGCATAGATTCTACTCATAGGTGCCACATAGAAAAAAATTCATCTATAAGATGCAATCTTATTTGGACTGATGGTGAAGGTATGTGTAGTCCATAATGGAGGTTACATGTTGGAATCCGGTTCTGGTAAGAGGATTGCATACACAAATTGATGTCTAAGAGGATCACATACACATATTGATGTCTAGTTTATTTACCTTGTGTTTTCAATATTACAGTTTACAAATGACTTCACAAATGCACACTTGTGCATCATTCAAGCACATATAAAGCATGAACCTAATGGCAAAGGACTCCTCAAATGAAATTATGCAGTCACATGCTTCAACATCCTTTTTCCAGTGTTCTCTGTATGCAATAAAGGTTTAGTTTTACCCTACATTATAGATTTACATTATTGTGACTCTATACATTTACCCCACTTCAAACAAGTTTGAAAATTATGTTTAGCAAGAGACGTTGACTAAGATTATTTTCAAATGGTGAGACATGTAATGAGACTCATTTATAGCAATGAATCCATTAAATGTTGCCTACATCATAAACTCATTTGTTACACTTCATCCAATAAATGGGTAACTAGTTCACTTGTATGCAACCATGAAATCCATAAAGCCTTATACATACAATCTGACTCGTCTCAAAATGGATACAAAAAATGATTAACAAAATCCAAATAATTCCGCTTAACTCGTCACCCCATGGATTTTGATACATTAGTAATGGTTAGCACATTATTCATAACATTCTTGTAGAAATGAAAACAATAAAAAAATAACATATTGAAAATTTGAAAGAAACTGATGAATAACTGAATGTAATTGCATGTTTGTCGTCAAATTTTTGGTTTAACATCCCCAAGATAAAACTCAACTCATTTCACACGCCAAAATACTGTTAGGATTGAACAGTATTTGTAACTGAAACAAGCTAGTTGGATTTAGAAACCTATGCTATCCAATACTTGAAAACTAAATTTAGATGAATCAGTTTAGCCATATTAATATACACAACTACAACTCTGGCATGCCGGCAAAAATCAAATACACAAATTTTTAACACAACAAATATATATATGCTTACAGCAAACCAGGGCTTCCAAATGGGTTCTTTTCATGGGGATTTACCGGATAACTTGTTTCAAATGGATCAATGAAAGGGTTCGGAGCTGGCTGCATTGGAAACACTTGTGGCGGCACTGGCATCATCTGTTGTGGCTGTTGCTGAAGCATCATTGCATTTTGCTGCTGGGCCATTGCTGCCATCTGAACATTGGTAGGTGGTGCAATATTGTTGGACATGGCAAATGGATCATGTACTCCTGACGACATCATAGGGTGAGACTCAAAAGGATTGTTTCCATATGGGTTCATTCCATAGCCCCCTTGTGCACTATATACAGTCTGCCGTGTCATTGCATCATCATACAAGCTTTCCAGTGTAAGCTTGTCTAATCCTCCAGCCTTGTAAAACACAAAAAAGAATAGTAGGCAAATACTTCAATTACTAAGATATCAATAAGAAGCTAGACTGAATACAATAAAATCAGTCCCTACTACCAATTATGTCATATTCTTCAGACTAATAGAAACTAAGAAAAGCTTAAAACAAAATCAATACATAACGCTATGCATACAATCCCATCACAATAAGGCACTAGAAATATAAAAAGGGGAATTCAGAATCCTTCCATAGTGCTCTATGCTGTTCTAAAGAAAAAACAAGTGATCAGGAAGCTTATGTTGTACTCTATGCATTCACAATCCTACATAAAATAAAAGAAGGAAATAGTAGAGGATCCATTTTATTATTAAAGCCTCCCTCCTAGAGATTGAAAAAAAGTTTGCTGACTCAGCAACCCAGAATTCTGAATCAGGCTCAAGACTCAACAAAACTTGGCAATAAATAAAATTATAAAGATTTTGAGAAAAAAATGTAGTCAACAAGTACTCGCCTCCTGTGTTTCTAGCAACTCACCAGACAGATTTGGTTCATAACCATTCACAGAGTTTTAGAGCAATGGGACTAGCAGCTTGAATGGTAAAACATCTCAGCATGGGGTTCTAGGTTCAAGTCCTAGTTAGTTTATGCAAAATTCAGTGGTATCAAAGGCAAGCTTGAACCCTAAGCACAGAAGGGCACCTTAAGAGTCGTTGTGGAAGAAAAAAAGCCACTATTGATCACAAAGGGGATAGTGACTTGAGACGTAGAGTATCCAAGAATGTCAAGCATGGTATTATGAAAATTCTTCGTTTTAGTTTCAGCAACAGCTGATTGATCCATGAAAATTACATATATAATATCAAATTCAGAATAGGAACCCGAGCCTAAAATTGTAGCTTCATGGGAGTGTTGGAAGAGAAGCAAACCATACCTTGGGCCCACTAGTAGCTTTGAGTGGTAGAGCATCCCAGCACGCTGATCATAGTCATGTGAAGGACCTAGATTTGAATCCAAAGTGGTCCATGGAAAATTACATAGTTATCTAATGGTTAACCAGCCTGATTTATCACTGACCACGAGCATAACATGTCCTTTTGTATTGAATGCCTAACTAAATAACATACAATTATTAATAAGTGATATTGGTCAATACTCTAACTTTCCCTCCCCCCACCACCAAAACTAATTACACCTAATTGTTCTGTTTCCTTTTCTTTTGTTTTTTTGCTTTTGTCAGCTTTACCCTTTCCCTCAACAGAAAAGGCATCGTCGACTATTTTTTCTTCTGTTGCTTTTCTTAGGCAATGACTGCTGAAACAATATAGTATTTTAAATGGGGCGGTGACAGACCAAGGTTAAGAGTTACATTGTCATAGTAAGTTTCTTAAGAAGACATCCTTTGCATCTTTTTCTTATACGGTTGTATGCACTTCCATGTATCATCTTCATAGAGACTCTAGTTCACTCAAGCACCTAAAAATTCATCCCCACTTGCTATTTCAAATTTCATAACAATACCATTTTAATCAAAATTCTGCATTTGCTGCTTTGAACCAAATAACCATTTCAAAGAATACTTTTGAAAGCTCTGTTAGGTCAAGGAAATAAAGCCTGGTGGTTTATAGAGGAAGTCCAATACGAGATTTTGTCATATTATGCATACCCTAGTGTCCCATTCCTATAAATTTGCAGGATCTGCACATTTTATATTTGTCCCTCAAATTATCCCCCACATACGTTTGTTTTGTAGATGCTTCTGAAGTTTTCTTTTCTGCAAATTAAAAACATTGATTTTGTAAGAAGTTTGCTTGTTCAGTTGGAAGAAAAATGTGTTGATTTCAAGTTACTTCTGAGATAACAGAAAAAACCTTGTTTATAAATCTTTGGAGACACCAAACTTACAACCAATAGCTGCTGTCTAGACTGATTCTTTGAGTAAATAACTTCTGTCTAGGGCTTGCCACACTTGATATCCTCCATCAGAATATATGGTTTATTCACTACGGCTTCACCCCCTTTTTACTAGTCTTTTTCATTGGTGTAAATTTTAGTATAGTTCTAGCATCCTGTTTCTTTTGCAGCTACTACTCATCTTTCATTGGTGTAAATCATTGATGTACTTGCAAGAGCCCTTGACCTAATTTCATTATATATGGGTAGTAATATAACGCCTTTGTAATTGTAGAGCCTTACAAATAGAAGAATTGTCAACATCTAGGAGAGCATAAATTGACCAGCAATGGGGGCAAATATTTCTAAATCAAAATTTCCTTCCAAGCATTTTGTACAGTTAGGACAACAGCATTTAAAGCTTATGTATATAACTAAGACACAAACATGCTCGGTATGAATAACTTCACTCTCCTAAATGCTTTATCTCGTGCAATTCAGATTTGTAGTTTTTGGAGTCAAAAAGTACATAAATAGTTTATTGTTAGGTCCTATTTGCTATTTGCACTAGCATACCTAATCTTACTCAGGACATGATTTGTAGTTGGTGTCAAAAAGGTACATAACTAGTTTACTGTTAGGTCCTATTTGCACTAGCATACCTAATCTCAATCCGGACATTTGCATTTTGTGTCTGATTTCATAGGATTAAGACATGTCATGATCTTATTATATCCTTGGGTCTGATCTAGGGTTGTCTTTATAACAAGAATTTCTCATTGTATATTGTATCATTACACATTTTGCATCTAATGAATTCTCTAGTTAAATACCAAATCAATTGCTTCTCCTCTATGAAAGAAACTGTTGGTTGCATGTGATCCGCTGGTGTGAGGTCAAATCAACAATACTTGCATAGTACCAGAACTCCAAATCTTCAAATTTCTTACCTCTATTTGGAGATTTTTCAGTTAGTACTTTCATACAATACATCCTAATGCAAAATGGACCTCGTAATTACAATTAAAAGATCCAAAAACCCATAACTCCGTATAAGGCATGAAAGGATTTGGTTACAAGAAAAAAAATGAACTCTTTTTGAAGTTGACTATCACCAATGGCCATTGTAGCAGTCCATACAAATTGTTGTTGCATTGCATTATTGACTGCCATGTGCAAGCATCGCAGCAACCAACCAGTGTTGCACTTTTGAAATTCAAGACAATTGTGATTAATAGAAGGTGCCCTGAACCTAAGGATATCTAGCAAAGTATGTTAGACCACTTGAAGCAACAGAAATGAATGCATGAGCTCTTGCATTAATCTGAATGCTGAAACTAAGTACTTAGAAACATTGTGCACTTTAAAATTTTAAATAGACTACATCACTGAAGCTAAGTCTGTTCCCAAAGATTGCTTCTGTTTGATCAAAAGAAAAAAAATATATTCAGGTTTGGAGGCTCTTGCAATGTAGCTTACAGAAAACAGATCTCAAATGCTCGATAGAATGAGTTTTAATATCCAATGTATTCAAAAAGATAAGGATGACTAATATTTGGCAGCAATACAATACGTCTAGTGTGTGGAGCTGCTTATAAGTTATAACAGGGTTATGTTTGCACAGGGAACATTCGAAAATCTGATTCACACCATGTCCCTACATGATTACCCTCCATAAGAGCATCTACTGATTTAGAAGATGGATGAAGATTCAGAGAGTAATTCTGCAGCACCTATGTGGATTGACTTGCGAGATTAACAACTTACCAGTTTACTCTCCATGAGACTGCTATTGTTATTCGTGGGTGTGGTAACCAGAGCTAATTCCCACCCAGTAGAATCCAGTCCCAAGCCAGGCAGACCATTTGATTCGTGAGAAGTTGTAGCATCTGCATAAAACAAGAGAAGAAAAATAGAAATTTAATGCACAAAATAAAATCTTGAAATACAATTGATCCATCTAACCAGCTGAATGAGCTCAAATTAGCTTACAGTTAAACAGTTTTTACCAGATGTAACAATAGCTAAAGCCAACGCATTTCTTTCCTCCAGAGCTGAGGGATCAGGATTCGGCTCACTCAGACCCTATAAAAAGAAAAATAAATATCAGGATGGGTAGATAATGCAGGGCTGAAAAATCAAATGTTATGAAGGGTTGAGATAATATTGGACATTAAATCCTTTGGCTTTAAAGTATTGTTTTTATATTCAGTGTTTACCAGTAAATCACCGGTGTCTGCAGAAGATACAGTTACAATAGCATTTTCCTGGAAAGGAGCTTCAACCCACGTAGCCTCCTTTTCTGAGTCCTTTTGATCTTCAGCTTCCACAGTTACAGATTCTTCTGGCTTATAGGTCAGAAGAAGTTTGTCTTGAAATTCCTAGCTCAGGATAACATTTTCCCAATCAGTCCTCTACCAAGTTGGAAATCTTAGACCCATAAGTAAATACAGAAATTAAAACTAATCACTAAAACAATACTTAGACAAAGAAATTCATAATTCACTAATAATTCAAAAAAGCAAAACAAAGAGCTGGGCACTGACTTCGGTTTCTTTCTTGCTAAAGATATGGTGCACTAGGGGTAATTGCTTGACAAAATTTATGTTTACACCAGACAGCTTGAGATTTGACCATTTTTCTGGAGCAAACAATCGCTGTAATGAACATACCCCAATCCCATACTTGACATTGTAAGGATCCACTGACTTTCTCTTGCTCTCCACAAAGAGGCGATAGTACAATTAACATGGAATCCAGTAGCCTTCAGCATGGCATGTCTTAAGCGTTTGTAGTTCTGTCTTAAATTTAAAGAATTCTTTTACAGCGGTATATGGAAAATATTCTGATATTAAGCTAAACTTTAGACAAAGAGGCCCATATGTTTCACTGGGTCTCTTACACATAGAAGGATGTTGCGTAACAGAGAATAAGTTCATTCTAGGGACAGGAGATGGGCAAAGCATAACTTCAGTCTAGGAAAATAGGTAGAGAACAAGGCAAAGGTCTATTCTAGGAAAGAGAATAAAGAAAACAAAATCATAGACAGGCCAAAGACTGTTTTTGAAAATTGCTTTGGGAGGATTAAATAAGGATAGTTTATTAAGATGGCTATTCCTATTCATGAAACATGCTGATAGGAAACAGCGGACTCCAACCACAAACCTCCTGCTTGTAAATATGGACTGGAAATACTCAACATAATATTTATCCGTGTTTCATTCCATAGACCCCTCCACATTGGTAAGGACCAGTGATCCCAAACCAACAATCTCCTCCTTACAATACTGATAATGTTGATCTATGGAATATGAAGTATTCAATATAATATTTATCCCTTCGGAATTGATAAAGTGTGTAAACTTACCAAGCTTCTGCTCGTATGTTCTTTAGAGATTTTAAACATTATAATAATTATAATTCAGAGATAAAAGATTTAGAGCATATTTCTGACCATTCAATATGACTTTAACATTCAAAAATCAAGTTTCCAGTGACAGTATGGACTGTGCCTTCAAATATTGTTTCTCGTGAAATCAAAGATATCAATTCAAAATAATTCAAAATGACTTAAGAAGAGCTGTTAGTCTTTAGGGTTAACTATAGGTGCTACTACTTTTGAGTAATAGAGGCCACCCACCTATAGGTGTGCCAAGTCACAAGTCATGGTGATCCTTAGTGAGTCGCTTTCTCAGGATTGAAATTGAGTATACTTGTACGCGATCGAGTCATGCTGCTGCAATACTGAGATTATTTCAACACTGAGCGGCGTAAGCCAACGGCTTCGGAAAATAGTACCTCACACCTTTAAAAAGGGCTTCAACACCCCTATGACTTGAATGGAATTGGAAACTCAGGCTACGTATGTAACTCAGGAAGGATACACACACCCAGGCTAGGTACGTAACTCAGGCTACGTACGAAGAATGCAGTGGGAAGCGAAGCGAAGCATTCCATAAATATGAGAAGAATGAAGTGGGATCTGCTTTAGCAGGAATGCAGATGCCACTTCATTCGAAGAATGCAGAAACCTTTCCCCCGAAACCTCTCAGGCTAGGTACGTAGAAATCTCTCCCACGAAACATCTGAGATGTGAGTATTCTCGTACGTTTATCAGGCTAGGTACGTTTTTCAGTATCCCTTGCCTATCATTTTTATTGAGATGTGAGTATTCTAGTACATTTAAACCTCCTATAGCACTGTGCGTGCCGAGGTGGCTTTGATCATTAGCCAAATAACATTGCTGAACGGTATCTTTGTTTTTCTAGGGTTGATTTTGGTGGCATTTACTATAATAGCCATAGGATTTGTTTCCTTGTCCAAAAAGTCTGTGACTTTCTGGCTAAGCACTTCATACATTTCTCTTCATATTTGGGAATGGATCGCTTGAGAGTTTTAAATGTACAATATATTGGTTAATAACTTAATTATTAAAATAGACTTCGATATTTTTTGCTTTTATCAAATTTCTTTTGCATATTTTCAGACAATTATTGGTTTCCAGAATTTTTAAATTTGAGGTTGGTTCATTAAAGCAGTATCTGAGCTAAAATCCATTAATGCTGCTGCTAATCAATTAATATCCAAGATCACAGGGAACTCACAATAGTGTATCTGATGAAGACCTCCAATTTCCAAAATGTGGCTAATGAAAAATAATTTAATGCAAAATCCATTAGTAGGATGGAAATAGTTTGGCATATAAAGTTGCTGGTAAACATCCAGAACTTAGTGATGTCTCTTTGAACACAAGGCTACCCATAAAGACAGTTGTTATCTAGCCAATTTTTGTGGTCCTAACCACCTTCCAGTTGCTGGAGGTTCCCACAGAAACGGAGCCCCAACACAAAAAGCTGAAAGGGATATGACCAACCTTCAATTAAATACAACATATTGTTTATGACTTGTATATTTAGAAAAGACTAGCAAATCATAGTATGATGATATGATCTATGTAGTGAGAAAGGGGGAACCTTGTTATTCAATACACTGTTTGTGACCTGTCAATTAAAAAAGTCAGAAAATCAAGAGCTACTCCAAGAGCTTAGATGCACCACAGATTGTAATTATTCTGTAAACATGCAGAGAATATTTGATTCTAGAATAATCCATTTACAACAAACACTCTTCTATATCATCTCGTAATTCATAATCCAGAGTCCAGACTATACCATATAAAGCATATAAAAGTGGAAGGAAACAGTTATGTAAGATCTCTTATGTGGTAAAATTCCAATAGAAGGCAAAGACAGTAAGGAAGATTCCCAATAAGGAATAAGCAATTAGGAGGGATGCAGACTGTTGAAGTTTGGTAGCTGCAGGATCTATCTACTATACCTGTGATGATTATTTCTATCTGAAATTGTCATCTTCATCAGCGGTTGATGTTTTCATATGCTTGCTGTCTGAATCAGTCCCGTCATTTTATGGAGATCTTGTATGTTTGGACGATTGAAGAATATTATATTCTTGGGTATCGTCAGTTATCATCAAGTCATGTGCGTGTATGGCTGTTGATTATTGAAGAGACTTAACTGTTGGTAATTTGAAGTAGCACATCAAATGTAATGTCACTGTTATTGTAACAATAGATGTACGTGGCTGTTGAAGTCTTCAATGCTGGACAGTTCATCCATATGAAGAATCCCATCCTTTGGTGTCGATCATTAAAAGACAATGAAAAGTCTTAAACTCCAGAAAATGAAATGGCACATCCTTGGTAACTGCCGTCAGTTCATGCAACACGGAAGTCAGAGATCAAAGGGTCTTTTCATTCTTGCTTCATGGTATTCTGAGAATCGTATGATATGCTAGTCGGAGGTGATTCTGACGATTGGGTGTGTTGTCATTCAGTTGGTATTGGATATTATTGTTTGCAGAGTCTAATTATTGCAGGATAATAGCAGGAATCATTTTGATCATTATTGAGTGTATCTAGTTCAGATTGTCGTGAAGTATATGTCTCAATATTATTGTAAAGAGAAAAATTGTGTAGAGTTCATTAAGGGTGTGCAGTCTAAGTATTTTGAATATTCTATTCGGACCCTCATTCATTATTCAATAAAGTGATATTTCTTGGTGTGGCTGGGTTTTTCCGTCGAGAATGAGGGTTTTCTCAGGGTATCTCTGGTGTTTTTGTGTTTTTAAGATATCTGCTATTTGATTTATGATATTCTGGTTCAAAATCATAGTATGATCTATCCAGTGAGAAGGGGGGGACTTTGCTATTCAATACACTATTTGTGACCTGTCAAATAAAAAAGTCAGCAAATCAAGAGCAACTCCAAGAGCTTAGATGCACCATTCTGTAAACATGCAGAGAATATTTGATTCTAGAATAATCCATTTACAACAAACACTCTTCTATATCATCTGGTTATTCATAATCCAGAGTCCAGACTATACCATATAAAACATATAAGAGGTGGAAGGAAACAGTTATGTAAGATCCCTTATGTGGTAAAATTCAAATAGAAGGCAAAGACAGTAAGGAAGATTGCCAATAAGGAATAAGCAATTAGGAGGGATGCAGACAAGCACAATTTTATTAGAAGAGCCATTTACGGAGTCCCGATCCATGAATTTCTTCTTGTTGACAATAGAAAACAAAAGCTTTCGTCTTTAAATCTTGATATATTAGTTGCACCCACCAAATCAATATAAAATTTCAAAGATGTCACTTGCAACATTTAGAAATGATGTAAAATTAAATTTAATTGTAATTAAAGGAATCTTGTACTGATGTGGCAATGACCTATGACTAAGTTACCAACTTTGTCCCCGAAGGCCCCCATAACTGGCCCGACTGGGTCCAGGTCTGGGGATGGGTTGCCTGGACCCCAAGCTCAGCCTTGACAGACTGGGCACACTGCAGGCATACCAGGGTTGCCCAGCAATGCCCTAGGGTGAACCCAAAACATATTTCAAAAAAAAACATAAATCAGAAAAAATATTCAATAAATCATCATTAAGGTCTATACATTCTGTTCTGCCAGTGCCATGGTTGAACCCATGGATAAGGAATCTGTTCAAAGCTGTTTACAATAGACAAATAGATCCTGGCACAAGGAATTTGTGGCATATGGAATGCATTTAGATGCCACTGTTATTCTTAATTTCCACACCTCTAGATGAATCGTTCTTGTAGTATTTTTCTATTATTATATGTCTGAATCATGTCATTATCCCTCATCAATTGGTCATCTACAGATCAACAGCCAAGCCCATTCTTTGTCATTCTCTCTAACCACAGTTACAGGCAAAGAATTCAAGTGTACTGAGATGAACAGATGCCAGAATTTATGAGATTGTTTTTTTTGGACTTGGTCCATCTCTTTGATGGATTTTTTGCAATTGTCTGCCCGTGAGTTTATATAATGCACCCATTTTCGACAAGATCAAAATTTTAATTTTTATTCCATCAAAATCCTTGCTTGATTTTATTAAATATAACTCCGAAAGTTTTCTTTGTTCATAAATCTACAAAAATAATGGTATGCATAATGTCGCCAGCTTTTTTAAATATACAACTTTATAAACTAGAAATAAAAATGGCTAACTCAAATCTATTTTAATTAACAATTAAATAATTACCTGCATTTATATTTATTACTTACATACTAGATTCATTCTAAGAATATTTATAATTATATACCCCAGTAAAGGGTTAAGAAAGAAAACTCTTAAGTTACCCGTATGGGTACAGGTGCAGGGAACTTAAAAGTTTTCTTTCTTAACCCTTTAATGGGGTATATATGTTCAAAATTATAAATTATAAGAACAGTGATACTCATAATTGGCAATGAATAGAAAATTTAAATACCTCACTGCCTCATATTCATTATTTGCAAAAGTGAAAATACTCAAGTCTCAAAATGTCATTACACAATGAAAACTCAAAATTTGCATTACTAGAAAGACCCGTTAGAACCATTTCTGGCCAGTTTCTCTCACCAGCACTGAGTGGGATGAAGGTATACTCCCTTCCATTACTTGTGTAAATTTTCTGCTGAGTTCTGGATGGGAATGTGTTCTTAAATAAGAATAATCATCCTTGGCTGCTGACAGGTTTTGCATTACACTACTGAAATATCATCATCGGTTGATTCTCTCAAGCAATTCTACTCATTTGCATGATGATCCTATTCATAGCACCAGCAGCTTATTTCCATATTTGAGAATAAATACACAAGTCCACATTTTAAGAACATGATATCTTTTCTTAATAAAAAATGGGAATATATTGCAGGATACCCAACATCCAAAGTGGAGATTGGATCACTAGTGCAATAGATTGTCCAATTGGTGTAAAATCTTGACAGACAAATTGATCTTAATGATAGCTTCAATAGCAGGTGCACAAGGGTCTTGCTCAATACATCCAAGCAGTACCCTGGGTACCCCAAGGCAAACCCACAGTACACTAGGACCAGTCCCTGAACCACTACCAGGATCAAATATGAACCCAGTAACATAGAAAAACTTGTAAGACACTCAATTCTTTGGTTAAGGCCCTCGCATGGCTTCCTAAAGCTCAATTTTGATGGAGATTCTAAAGGCAACCCCAGGTAGGCTGGGGTTGGGATGGTAATGGAGCTTTTGTTCATGGTAGTTCTTTTTTGGGGGAACTCGCACAAACAATGAAACTAAGTGTGAAGCATTTATTCTGGGATTATCTCTAACCAACTCTCTGGGGACAATAAAAACTAGTGATTGAATTTGATTCTTTACTGGTTACTAATGGAATCCACAAAGGTTTGTCCAAACTGGTAACTTCACAAGCGTCTGGGGGAAGCTATTGGTATAGAGTCTTTCAATGAAATTGTGTTCACATTTTTATAGAGAAGCTAATAAGGCACCTCACTTTTAGGCTAATAATGGTGTCACTCAAGACTCACTCACAGCCTTATCTAGCTCCTTCTTCAAATTTTGGTTGGGATTGGAAAACTCACTGTTATGAAGCCACCCCAAATCCTGAGTACTCTATTTTCCTTGCCAATCTAATTACCTTACCATCTCTATTAACCCAAAATATTATAACAAACCATGCTCTCATTATCTCCCACCATGTTACTACTCATCATATTCCAACCATCTCCTTAAGTTTTATGTTGGGCAAGATGTTTCAGTATTGTGACTAGCCATGTTAAAATCCTGTGCACCAATATCTAATAATTAAAGCAAAAAAATGGGATTAAATTGGAAATGTTGTAAGTGGTTTGTCGTGTATTTGTAACAGTGGTATGTTAGTTGTGGATAGCATGGAAAGATCTAGCCTGGCGTCCTGCCAGTGGTTTCTTCTCTTCTTGTTTGGCTGGTGTGGCATTAGCAAAATCACCCCCTTTCAACTCATTCCACAAAGGTAGGGTCTCTGATAAACAATTGGAAAACTATCTTCAATTATGAAGAGGAAGTTGCCCTTCATTTTATCGAGGCCATTTTGGGTGAAGCTATAGACCCAGACCAAATATCAAAAAATACAAAAGGATTTCATTAACATGTTGGTGAATATAATCCAAATGAAATGCAACAATTATGGATTTCGTGCCTCTTTCATCCATGGGTGTTCAGCAATGAATTGATACCGCCAAAATTTGAGCAGTAATCTGGGGAGGCAAATAAGAGTGCTTTCCATGGTGGAGTTGTTAGAGAAAAAGAGAACAATGAAGACTTATCTGAGCTTCAGGAGGTGAAGGAAATTGTTGAAAATCTCATGGTTACCCACAATCATGGCATCAATAAAGTTTCAAGTACATTTACAATTAATCTGGGGAGGCAACTAAGAGTGCTTTCCATGGTGGAGTTGTTGGAGAAAAAGGGAACAAAGAAGACTTATCTGAGCTTCAGGAGGTGAAGGAAAATGTTGAAAATCTCATGGTTACCCACAACCATGGCATCCTTAAAGTTTCAAGTGCATTTGCAATGCCTTAACTCACCGTTAGCACATTAGTGCCCGCTAAAAACCATTTTCATGGTGTCAAATTTCTAGCATTGGGCCCCACATGCTCTTGTTTGGTGTTAGGCTAGGGATGGCAAGGGATTAAGAGAGTTTCCTTAGCTGAAATGGAGGCGTGGGGTGTTGTTACAAGTGGCCAGTTGCAGGGTCCCTTTGTGGGATATTTCTCATTTTTTACCCTAAAACAACAATTCCAACCTAAAATTAGAATGGCAATATATGTATAAATGTAATTTTATCACGAATGAAAAAAAATTATTATAGCATTCAACTTATAACTCTATGAATAATTCAAAATATAGAACTTTTCTTGATATTTTTGCAATAATTTTATTTCAGACTATCTTGTTTTAGATCAGTAAGTTATTATAATATTCAAATCTATATAGTATAATTAATATTTGGATCAATACACCATAGCATATTCCTCACAGCCAATCATGTCGTGAATTCCTTGGAAATGCTCGCAAATGACAATTATCAAGGTTGGTCATCCTTGACTTGGAAGGTTAGCATCCTTCCAACTCCTGTTCAACTTGATAAGAGCATGAAAGGAGGGCTGTTCTTTCATCTCTCACACTACCACAAATTCAAGACTGATTTTGCAATGAATTTGCTAGATTATTGCCAAATAAATACCTCTTGATGAATTAACAAGTTTGCTCTCAAATGGCTGCAACAAATTATGTTCTGTTGTTCATACTTGCTTTCATTATCTAAATTTTATTCTTCAATTCATGATCTGAATTCTTTGGTTTGCTTATGGATTCTCCTCCTCTACAAATGAAATGTCTTTGTTTTTGTCTTCCATTCAAGGGGAGTCGTGCATCTTCATAAAATCCATTGCCCTTGGCAAGAAAGAGTCCTGCCTAATAATAGTGCTTAACTAATCTCAATCACCCCCTCCTTAAAATAATCGCTGCCATTTTTATAAATTTTATTCTCGTTCGGCCTCCTTTATAAAAAATTGCTGATAATTAAATTCTTTTAACCTTGCTTGGCCCTTCACATGCAAATGCTATTATTATTTTTTCATTTCAACACCTAGGTTTTATATATTAATGTTGTGATCTGTTTTGTACATGTTGGGGGCATGACAGTCCCCACCCTTCCCAAGATTGCTTGTCCACAAGCAACTTTAAATTGGGATCATCAAAAATTTCTACACCTTCCCAAGTGGTGTCTTCCATAGGCAAATACTTCCTCTTGACCAAATATTCCAAAATAACCTTATTCCTTAATATCTTTTGTCTCATATCAATGATGGCCTTAGGTTTCAAAATTAAATTTCCTTTGACATCAAGCAAGGGTAACATCGGACATGATGTAACATGTTGACCTAGCACCTTTTGGCGAGATACGTGAAAGTCATTATGAATTTGATAGTTTGTCGATGGCTCCGATTCATAAGCGACCTTGTTATCCATCTTATGATCTTATAAGGCCCATCGAAACATGGCTTGATGTAATCTCCCCAAATTTTTATGAAGTGATTTAATTAAATTAATTAATTAAGTTGTTCAAAAATTAATACTATTATAAAGGGATGACTTTAATTAATTAACTTAAATTAATTATAAAATAATTTAAAAGTGATTAATCATTAAATAATAAAATAAGTCACTTTATTAAATAAAGTTCTCCAATTATTATAGTCGGCCTAATCTTCTAAATGTTTCTTGGAGATCTTTATAAGTAAGCGTTTGCAATGTATTTGGCAATGTTCAAATGTTTTATTGAGATTGATATATGATTCATTTCTTGTGAGGAGTGAACTTCTGAGGATGAAAACCTGTCCCTTCCCGTGGAGTGTTTGCAAGTAAACAAGCACTATTCAGAAAATTTGTGAAGTCTCCTTTGGAGACAAATTTGGTGATCAATTCAGAAATAAATATGGAGGCTTTACCAGGTTTGAGGAAGGGTTCAAGAGGCATTTTATTGCAGGTCTGAAACTAGGGTTTTAATTCCCAAAATTGGGAAGATGTGCCAAACTCAATTTTGGAAGAGGCAGAAATTAATTGCAGGTTTTTGGCATTGTTTTGGAGCTGGCTTGAAGATCAATTTAGCAATGTTCACATCAGCACTTGGATAGCTAGGGTTTGGAACATCAAATTAAAGGATTTTAGTTAAATCTCAATTTGGGTTTGGAGGTTCTGATGCAAACTTTATGCAGGTCTCCTAGGGTTTTGTTCATAGTCTAGGGTTTCTTAGATCCTAATTCGTAACAGCCTTTGGAGCAGATCTGAGCACCACATTTAGAACGACATTCTTGGTGGTTTGTGTTCACTTTGCATTAGGGTTTCATTCTGTAAATGTGGCACCACTCCTAGGACGGGTTCATCATTTGTTGTTCAATTTGCCATGATTTGGTATGTATAAATTTTAAACCCTATCTATTTGGGACTGCAGCATTTCTGGTCATGATTGTCATGTTTTTGCCCATGTTTGGATATATTTTCAGACTTCCATATTCTGATTTATGATAGCAGAGTTATCTCCCGAATTTCAGTCTTGTGTGCATTGTTGTTCATTTATTGTGCATCTCATGATTTCATCTCTGCTATTGGGCAAACCTTTCAGCATAATAATTTGCTGTGTTTTGACATTATATATTGGCTGTTATAAGTGTACGATCAGTCCAAATATAATAAATCAGAAAAATCACAAATTAGGGTGGAAATCAGAATTTTAGAAAATATCCTATTTGGGGATATTGAACTTGAGTTACTCAGCTCCACTCCCTTTGATAGATGATTGCTTATACGGCTGTAACCTTTTGAAGACTATCTCTCCAATTTCAAACATTCTCTCAGATCTTCAATGATCACCATACACCTTTTGTTGATTTTAGGCATGATGCAAGTTATCTTCGAGTGTGTTGAAAATATCTACACTTGGTTGCATCAAGTCTCTTGCTCCAAGAATTTGCTTTCTATGAGAATCAAGTCTCTAAATGGCATTGCCTCATACCCATATCGTGTCTTGAAAGGACACATCCCTATTGGCATATGATGAGCAGTATTGTAACAACAATCTCCTAGATCCAAGCATTTGACCCAGCTTGTTTGTTGCCCAATGACATCAACTATTTATGGGTGGCAACTAGTGCTTGGGGTAACACCAATTCTAGTCAACTTGAAGAGTCATTGCCAACTTAAACTGATGAATCTACAATCTCTATCACTAACAATGTTCTTGGGTAGACCAAAGAAGAGATCGACTACTTGTGGTGCTCTATATTCAAAAGATATTGCATGAAAATGAGCATACTTCAATCAATCCACCAACACAAATATACAATCCTTCCCTTCAACTTTTGGAAGTCCTATAATGAAATCCATTGAAATGCTTTCCCATTTTTAATTTGGTAACAACCCTAAGAGAAATGTCTATTCTACCTTGTTTCTTTGACATACCATACGCTTCGAGTATGCTTCAAAATATCCCCCTAAACTCCTTTACAACAAAATCTTTCCCTCGCTTGTATGTTTGATAGTAACCTTGATGCTAGGTTAATGTAGTATCTACTCTTCATAATCTTTTCTTTCATTTTTTACCCTAGGATAAAATATATTATATCCTTGTAAAGAATGAGCTCTTCCACCACCTTGTATTTGCCATCTTGTAGTTTTCCTTCCAATATGTCATTTGCCAATGCATCCTTGGAATATTTTGCAAGTATTGAATTCTTCCAATCCCCAAAGATGTTTGTCATAGAATATAGGTGAGATCTTAATGATAAAGCATCAACCACGACATTATTATTTCCCTTCATGCACTCAATATCAAAGACATTGGCTTACAACTTGCTAACCCCTCTTTATAAAAAAAACTGCAAAATCCTAGAAATCCCCTTAAATGAGTTAAAGTCCTTGATTGTGGCCAATCTATTATGCTTTGATCTTTTCTTCATCCACACAAACTCCTTGGGAGTTGATTTTGTGCCCAAAATACAAAATTTCATCCATCCCAAATTCACATTTGAACGCTTTAGCATATAAGGATTGTTGCTCAAATATCCCCAAGATTTCATCAATAGGCTTCAAGTGATCCCCCAAGTTAAACTGTAAATTGATATATCATCAAAGAACCACCAAAAGAAAATTCCTTGATTGTTTGTTGAATATGTGATTCATGCAAGATTAAAATGTAGCTGGGGCATTAGTTAGTCGAAATGGTAAGACTAAAAATTCAAAATACCCAAAATGACACCTAAACGTTGTTTTAGAAACATCCTCCTTCCTCATTCTTATTTGATGATTCCCAGAAGATAAGTCTATCTTGTAGAAGTATATTGCCGCATGAAATTCATCTATTAGCTCATCCACCCTAGGAATAGGGTATTGGTTTTTGATAGTTTTTTATTAGGAGCCCTATCATCTACACATCCTCATAGTGCCATCTTTTTTTACTAACACTACAAAAAAGAAAAAGGGCTAGAGCTAGGTTGTTTGCTCAAGTTACTCCTTAATTGTTTGCTAACTTTCTTCCGTATATCCATTTGGGTGGCGGTAAGGTGTGATAATGAAAAATTTTGCCCCTTTTTAAGTTCAATGGTATGTTCCAAGCCCCTCTTAGGAGGTAGTCCTGATGGAATATTGCTAAAAAAATTCTTATGCATGTCTAGGATAGATTGAGTATCGACAAGTATAGTCTTCTCTCCTTTGGATGAAGAGCTATCAAGGATCATACATTGTGCCTCTCACTCTACTTACCCATGCCTAAAAGCTCTTTCCATCCTTTTCAATGACACCACCGTTAAAGACCCATCTAATAGGCATTGTAAAATTGCTTCTTGGCCATTGAGTTGGAAACATAGTTCTATCTTTTGAAAGTCTTGATAATATCTCCCTAACGAATGTAACCATTGAATGCCCAAAACCACATCCACATTGCCCATGTTTACTACATAGAAATCTTCACTTCTTTGATGTCTCCCGAAGGAAATGCTTAGTTGTTGAATTTATTATGTGCAAAGTGTAGTTAATCCATCCACAACGATTACCTTGAAACATTCAAAATTTACAGCTTTTAACTTCATCCTCATTACTAAACCTTCATCAATGAAAGTATGTATAGCACCACTATTCACTAAGAAAAGTGTCATTGTAGAACACTTAAATTTTAAAGGGTTGATGATTGGGTGCCCCTAAGAGCATGGCCAATTACCACTTGCACTTTTTTCATTATCTTGTTTCCACTTCTTTCTTTCATTTTGAATTCTTCTTCATCCATTTCCTCATCCCCCTTTGCTTCTAAGTTGTGCACTTGTCCCTCTTTTGAACATTAATGACCTAGTTCCCATCTTTCCTTACAACCAAAACACAATCCTTTCTTTCAAAGCTCTTTCTAGGATTCCTTCGTAATGTTGGATTGAGAAGGCAAGGCCTTTGGTTGCCAATTTCTCTTGTAAGGGGGTTGTTTATGCGATCTCGATGGTATATCCTTGGAATAGGCCTTGTCCTTAGTTGTTGTAACTTCTAACCTTAATGCCTTTTGAATTGCATCTTGTAGGGATGTAGGATAAAGAGCACCCACCAACCCACAGAGGGACTCTGTTAATCCCTCATTAAATAGGTATGTGACTCTTCCCTTAGTAACACCAAACACCATAATAGAAATTCTTTGAAATTCTGCCACATAATCTTCCACTAAACCTTGTTTCTTTAATTGTAACAACTCCATGAAATCTCTATCAAGATGCTTTTGATCAAATTGATCTATAAGTTAGGGTAAATTTGTCATATGTTGCCACATTTTGATGCCCTTGTGTGTCAACTCCATGGTGCCACCAATCATGTAAAATCCCCTCTTATGTGTAGAATGACAAATTTAATATCATCTTCTTCAATCATGCAACTAAGACAAAAATATTTGTCTAGTTTTTGCATGCATGCTCACACAATGACCTTGCCTGATCCCTTATTCAAAAAATTGTCCCTTGATGAATGTCATAGTAACATGCCCTTAAGGAAGTGAGATACCATAAGGTTGTTTGTCATAATGGAGAACACAAAATTATAGAATGTTAGGGTTGTTGGTTGAAAAGTGATATTCGTGTATCTTTTGGACAACTTGTGTGATCCACTCTTTGAATCTCATGCTACGAAAAAATGGGAATAAAATTTATTGGATCAAAGAGTTGTATACAAAATCTGAGGACATCCAAATGTTCATCACTGACACCACATATCTCAAGGCATTTTATATCATTTTCAAAATTGGAGCTATTGAAGTTAAGGGAAATAGCAATAATTTTACATATTCATACTTTGATTGTGTATTCTAATCCTTCTTAAAAGTTCGTTTTTAAATCTTAACTATTTTATTTTTTATTTTTGAATAGATTGCAAAGACCCATTTTGCCTCTAACACAATCGCCTTCAGATGACAAGTCAATGTTAAAAGAGGCACTTTCTAACATGGCGATTGGCCAAAATTGATCTATGTAGAGGCAAAAAAACTCAAACAAGGCAACAAAAATTAAGTGGATGATATTAGATGGCTCGTGGACAAACCATGTGGAGTATCTCCTTAGTCTCACTGAGCCCATTTTGAGCATGATTCTTTTTATTAACATGGACAAGCCTTGCTGGGGAGATAGATATAACGGGTTGACTCAATGATTGAGAAGATGAAAAGCAACATAAATGTAAAAGAGCAAGACCCTAAAGAGACCTTCTTCAAACAAGTGCATGCAAATGTTGAAGATGGAACAAAATGACCACCTATATACATCTTATTGGCTTTGCATTGACTCCAAAATATTAAAGCACAGAGATTTTTTTTGTGCCCACAAGGTTTCCCCTACATAAAGATTTTTTAAGTGGCTGAAGGGTACAAGGCAGCATTCCAAAAACTCTTCTCTAACTGAATTGTCAGATATAGTCACAAGTGAATTCACTGATTTTGTGCACTCAAATGGTCAAAATATTGAGGCCCTTTTTGATATGTTTAAGAGGGATGCTCATAATTGGTGGCACTTAGAAGGGGGGCATCCATCCTATTTGTCAGATACTTCCATAAATTCAAAACTGGTTGTTCAAGGGGTTTTCCAGAGTATCATTGATTGCTTGACTTCTCTTTGTCATCATTTCTTGAAGAATTGATCAGTGGATGCTTAAATGATAGTTAAAAGAATTGATGATTCGATGATTGATATTTGAATGATTTGATCATAGAATGGTTGATGCTTGAATGATTAATATTAGACTGATTGAATTGATGGAAGAATTAACCATTAGTTTGTTTGCTTGATTCCTTTATTCCCAATTGATGATTGATGGATGGCTAAATGATTTCCTTTGATTTCATGATTTGACTTGTTGGTGAATGATGATTGAATGAACATTGAATTCATAGAGTGATGAGTGATGATAGAGTGAGTGCTGACTTGATTTATTGGTAACTGACAATTGATAGCTGATCCTTGAATGTTTGGAACAAATTCTCCTTTATACTTTATTCGTGATAGGGTCAC
Source organism: Chamaecyparis obtusa (assembly GCA_027943335.1). NCBI lineage: Eukaryota > Viridiplantae > Streptophyta > Pinopsida > Cupressales > Cupressaceae > Chamaecyparis > Chamaecyparis obtusa. The sequence goes on along the minus strand of BSBK01001327.1, from coordinate 337,257 downwards.
CACCTTCATAAGAATTGAGACACCAGCATAAGAATTGAGATACCAACCTCTATTGCTGCCTTTTGAGGATAATAAATTATTTTACAAATTGATCTCTTCTGAGTCCTCATTGAAACATTCTTTCCTTTATATCTTCCAATGTGAGGGAGGAAGTCACACCTCTTCTGCATATCTGCCCTTTGCAAGAGTCACAACCTTTCACAATTACATCCATTTGAAATAGTCATGTTCTTATTATCTTCCCATTCCTTTATAATAATCCTTACTTGATTCATAAGCTCCACTCGTTCTTCCTTCCTCCATATTCCCTTTCAAATGAACTAATCTCCCTTTTATTTCTCATGTTTGAGGGAATCACAACTCTTCATTTCATGCCTTTTACCATTCATTAAACGTAATTGGATTTTAATTATAGCATATTTTATTTTTTATTTTTTCATATTTAAATTTTATTATTATTTATTATTAAATCCTATTTCAAAAAGGGCACATTAAATTCCACTCAATGAGATATTGAGGGAAAAAAATCCTGATTTATCACAAATATGTTCCCAAGAAATTCCTGATTTATCCCAATACTCTGGCAATATTTTTATTTTTGATACATATGCCCTCTGCCCTGCAATTTCTTTCGCATTCTACATTCTTTACAATCTGTAGCACTGTCAACAACAACAGCAAAGGATTTGCAGTTTTTCTTGCTTCTTTTCAAATCTGCCTTAGCTTTTAAGTTTTAACCATATATTAGCCTATGCTAGGTTCAAACTAATTGCAGATTCATGTCTTGCTTATTTGGATATGTATCTTCAATTTCAATAGATTTTAGCTTGGATGGCACATTGAGCTAACTGGGTGTAATCCTCCCCTACAAGCATATGCTTCGATAGGATAATTGTATTTTATAACTTTTTTTAATTTATTGAACTTCTCTTATCACAAAAACAAACTTTCTTTAAGAACAGATTTTGATAAACATTTGTGGATATAGGGGGTATTTATTCCTAATGTAGTGCATTGCTTGTTTGACATTGTGTATCGGCATTCTGTGTACTTTTATGTCAATCGGGCAAGAGACATATTCCTCAAATTGAGGAATTATAATCAGGAAACAGTATCTTAGGAGATAGGCTTTTCATTTCAGCTATAACTTCTATCCGTATAAAGAAAACTTCCATTCACATGTACAGAAACTCTTTGTTCATGCATGCTTCATTGTCCAAAGTTCAAACATGTATCTTCTCGGAATCTCTTTCCTGTTTTTAATTACATATTACTTCATATTAAGGACATTAATTGATATCAGAGGCATAATTCAACTTCCCTCCAAATTCAGCCTTACAATTGTACTTCATTGGTTGAAATTTGTATTTTCTAGTTTGCAATTGATTTTGCAGTTCAATTTTCAATGCAAAATATTTGATAATGCACTATGCAGTATGTACTGTAGTCAGCAATCTCAAAATTAATAAGAAAGATACATATTTCAAAATCCTATCTTTGATTTCATATGACATCAATTGAACAAACCATTTCAATACATTTATGGTTGAATATCAATAATAATCAAATAAGTCTTAAATCTAAGAGAATTGATTTCCTCACCAAAGCAAGTGCCTCGCTTGCAATAGGAACCACACGAGGAGCATCTCGAATATATTCTTCCATTGTTGCTAGAAATGAGTTTGGAGGCTGCAGCCAAACAAAAAGCAACACGCATGTTCACTAAAATTAACATACATTTGTATATCATGGATATTTACAAATTAATGACAGAATTGATAGTTTGGAATCTGCTCTCATCCAGATTTGAGATAAATAAATGATGTGGCTGGTTGACAGACCTGACCCAATGTAGGAAACTGGAAGTTACGAGCAAGCTCTAAGCCTTTGCACAGCTCATAAAAGTTAGAAAGATTCTCAGCCTGCAAAACAGAAACTACAAACATCAACAGTGAAGCTTGTAAAATTCATCAAAAGCTGGTTAGTAGTAGTAAGCAACCTATATCTATTCAAGAAAAACATAAATCTTACAGACAGAACATTAACCAAATAAATATAGCAGTTTGGTAAAGTAATAAAACATACTGAAAAAGAAAAAACAGATACCTGTTGTCCAGCTCTTCTGTAGATATCAAGGGCTTTAATGGCTTCATGTCGTGGCATCTCAAAAAACTACAGTAGCATATAGGTAACAAATAAATATTAAAACAAGAAGATCCACTGTGACTTTAGTAATAATACCTAAAAAGAAAATCTACTGATATATTAAGTCTAAAATGCAGTCAATTATACCTTGTCCACCAAATTAATAATGCCATCATTGATAGCACAATATATCTTAAAGCTTTCCTTCAAGACCTGAAGCCAAATGTAAGAGAAATTAAAAACCATCACTAACCTACAAGAAAATAAAGTCCATGCCTTGACCTGCTTCCCTTGTGATTACTTTCATGATCAGCTCCATACAAGATGCCATTCATTACAATACAGATTTCCCCAATTTTATATTACTTAAATAATGACAGAGAATTCACAGGAAGCTAAAACTTCCGGTTTATCATTATTTCCAATATACTCTGATCTGGTGACCCTGATAAAATGGATATCTTTAGCAACCTACAAATTTAGATCCTATTACCAGAGCAATAAAGATGTCCTGAAGTCTTACCAATGCCAGAGCATATTGAATAACAAAGTTGCCAGCAGCTGCTCCCTCAGGCTGGGAATGATTGTATGTATGCAATAAAATATATGAGAAAAAACATGGGACAAAGTGAAAATGAGGATAAAAATACAAATGACCATCAGCAAAAAGGATAAAATGGGCACAGGAGAAAGAATATAATAACTACTATATCTGACTAGTTTATAAAGCTCAAATATGATCAAACGAATACCTGGCAGCCAACAAGGCGGTAGAGTAGTTGTTGCAAGGCAGGTAACTGTTCTAAGAGGCTCTCAGTATCCAAGTCTCGTGTCCTGCTATGACCCTTCAAAGAATGAAAAACAAAAAAATCAGAAAGAGTATTACAAAGAGTAAATAAAATGATTTTGTACATACAGCACCATATATTCCAAGGCAATTCCTACCTTATCTTGTCCATTTGCCGGCCTCGTTGATAAGCGCTCTGCTTCTACATCATACTTTAAAACTCTGAAGCACTCCAAACGCTCTTCCAAAAATAATGCATATGTGCGAACCCATGCAGAACAGTCCCAAGCTGCAAACAAGAAACACTGCCTAATGTAATTTTTAACAAATTGAAAGGGAATCAATTATCTGATAACTTTAAGTACGTCTGAGTTACAAGCACAGAAAACACAAGTTTCATGTTGCAAGCAGTGTTTATAATTAAATCCACATCTTACCAATAGGACTTGACTCATCCTTGAAATTTGATAAGCGCAGGATATGTCCTCTGTATAAAAAATTCAAAAGCTCTTCTCTAAATGAAGGATCCCCCTCTCTTAATGTTCTATGGATAACTATCAACGTCTTCAATGCAACCTGGATATAAAATTAAGGAAAATAAGACAAATTACTAGAATGGTTGAATAATAACGAAAACAGACGTTTTCTCGACCCTTCCATTATTGATGTTTAACAAATGAAATGTATGACAATCAGTCAGTTGAAAGCATAACTGAAATGGAACATATCAGAATTTTGTTAAGCATATTTGATCCTTTATAACCCAAGTAGTGTACTTAATCTTACATAGAAAGGGGAGTTAGTGGAGATGGTTGTCTTTTTACACCTACTTTAGCTGTGACTTTTTGTGGGCTAGGCTTAAGCCTTATACCTGCAGCAAAATCAAGGCTTAGAGGGATACACAGCATTGACATCCTCAAAAACATGGCATTTTCAACTCAAAATATCATGGCATTGGAGGCAAGATGTTTCTTCCGTATATTTGTTACCCAGTCATTCCCTTGTGAGTGAAAAAGTTGGGGTCCAGACTTTGGACACAACAATTGGTATCAAATTCAAAAGTATAGCTCTTCTGGGCAAACAAAATATGTTTACACAAAGAGAACACTAACACATTCACACAATTGAAAATTATCGGCAACTTATCGCCAAGGGCCAAAATAAAATATCAGCAAAAAAATGGAGATTAATCGGCAAATAAATCGGCAACTTAAAAAATTGCTTAAATTTCATTAGAAATGCATTTTTTTTGCAAAATTCAATAAGGAGATGCATCTAATGAGTAAACAAAACAAACAAGCTGAGTCTAGATATATTTAAATGGAAATAGGGTACAAAATGGCATCCTCATGTGGAATGTTGATGGCTGGCCATCGCCTGATAGTCTGAACTCTGAAGCAAACTATAAAAAGCAAATTGTCTTTGTAAAACTATAAGTAAATACAAGTACAACATCAAAATAGTCTACATCTTCCTCTTCCCCTTCCCAGCAGCTCTAGTAAACACTATTGGAGGGGTAGGTCTAGTCCTAGAAGTTCGTTGTGCTTGTGCCTCCTCCCTCTACACAACTGGTTGTGACTTGACTTATATTATCAAACACAACAATAGGCATTTTTTACTGACTACATCATTAGCACCAAATTAACACCTTAAGAACCACACAGAACTCCATGGTGCACACCATTTTCTACATCATTAGCACCAAATTAGAACCTTGAGAACCACACAAAACTCCATGGTGCACACCATTTTCTTGATTTTTTAAAAAGCAATAAACAATACTGATAAAGCCCAAAGTATTGGAACCCAAAACCTTGGAAGCTTTTTTTTGCCCAAACAGCAACATACAACTCACAAAATGAATAATGGCCTTTTGTTTTGCTGTCAGTCCCTATTAAGCGACTACAACTGATAAATAAAAGGCGTAGCGCCGATTTATCGGCGATAAGTTCGCAACTTATCAGCAATAAAAATCGGCGCTAAAATGTAGCAATTTATCGCCACACATATTTTATCACAATAAAATCACTTACCGCCGATAAATCAACAATAAGTGCATCTACGCATTCACTCACTTAAATGAATTTGGGTTCATTCACCACTCACTAAATTAAATTTCCATGTTGCGTTGCATAAATTCCTTCGATGTCATGTTCCAATTTAGGTTGCAAAAGGTTTTTTAACTTAAATCTCCAATATTTATATAGTTAGCTAAACACGAATGCAAATATGCATGGTATGCTAGAATTGCTACTCTTTTCCAACAATTTGAATATTGATAACAATATAGAGAAGTACCCCTCTAGATTTCTCTATTGATGCCGTCAATTTGAATATATGATGAATATCCGTTTTGCAACAATTTGAAATTGATATAAAGAAACACTCTAAATTTCTTTATTGATGTCCTCAATTTATCCAATAACTTGGATAAATCCAATAAATCCTTTGATACCTCGGCCTCTCCACTATGTTTTTGTTTTATTCATGTCTCTAGAATGGTAGCATTCCAGCTCTAACATACTCCAAGAAGAAATTTGTTTTCTAAGAATCTCTTTAGCACAATTTTGGGCTTGAGAGGCTTGTTCTCAATTTAAGATGGAGTCAAACTACCATGTTTTGCATGAAAAGCACACATGCACACTATGCCTACTGGAGCTTGAGCCTATAGATCGTTTCATTTTTAGATGCCCTATTTACAATGAGGCTCATAGGAGATACCACCGCCTATAAAGACATTCATGTTTCATTAAAGACTTTCCTTCAATATAAAAACCTAACATATTTTGATTTGTTTATCCACGACATGTAAATTAAAAATAAGACTTGTCTTGAGATCATCTCACACATCTGACTTCATATAAATCACCTCCATTGATGGCCTCACAAAAATGTTTGTAGAGTGACTTTTTGATATGGTTGTTAGATTTGAGCATTACACTTGTTTCATTATGCTCTAGTTCTTTAGATTTTTTTATTACATTTTCTTATTCTGTTGAAGATGCATGATCCGATCTCCCAACTTTGTACAATAGAATTCACTAGAACATGAAATGTAACTGTTCTACTTGCATAAAACAAATAACAGTACTTAAGAAGAGTACATATTGCTCAAAACAAAAAACCTGGAAATGAAAGGAATACACCACAAACACTCAGAAATTTTATACTGGAAACACCCTAAAGGAAAAAACCAATTTGATGGCAGCAAATACTTGACTACCGAAAACGGTTTTGTCTTGTGGAAAAAACCAAATTTTCTTCTGCTGAACATTAATTGAATACTTCATAGCAATCATTTTTAGCCTTCTCAAATCATCGCAACTCCCTTCATAGAAAGGCTTTTAATCCCTACTAATGTTTAATGAAACAATAATTGTGGGAAAGTTTCCCACTTTCTCCTTGGAGTACTACCACCTTGTTGCTCGTTTCAACATTTGGCCTTGAATCTCATTTTCCAAGACTCTTTAACACTACTAAAGGTCTCCATTGTCTTCCATTGCAGCATTACATTCTTTGAAAGTTTTGTTTCTTCCTCATCCAACATCAAAGGCTCATTAAGGAGAAAGTATTCTCAATTTATCACTAAATATATCTTTGCAAACAGGGGCAGATCAAGACTGAAAGCATTCTCACCAATTGCCTCAAAGATAATAAATGGGCTACATCTAAGAGGTTTGATTTTCTTGGGCTGTTCTTGCAATCTTTCCTTGCCTGCACATTACCTCCCACCTTGAGTTGATGTTCCCTCCTATACTCTTCATATCTTTTCTTGTACATGTTTGGTATCTTCTCTAACTGTTTTTCCCTTCTGATTTGGATTTGTCTAATCCTCTCAATGAATTTTGATGCCTTAGCCACCTCCAAATTTTGTCCTGCTTGCTCCTTTTAATATTTGAATGCAACATCAAGTTGACTTGAGGGAAAATTCCCCAAACATGATTCAAAAGGTGACTGATTTTTGTTAAAGAATGAATTGCTCTATTGAAAGAATGTCCAGCTTAAGGAAGAGATTCATCCCAAGTCTTAGGACACTTGTTGACATACCCCTTACGAACTGCATTGAAGTTCTATTGACCATTATTGTCTCCCATCTGTTTGTTGAGGGGAAACTGTACTTTTTTGCACCTTGTATCTATCAAATTCTAGAAAGCAGACCAAAATTTACTAACAAAACTTGTTTTCTCTATCTAAAACAATGGACTTAAAAAGCCCAAAGTACATCAATACATTAGCAAATAACATTTCATCTAAATCTCTCCTTTATAACAAACAAATAATCATTTTCATACCTACTCATTGGTAGTCCCCCACAACATTCATAGATATGTTTTCCCATGGCCTCGGGAGGATAGAATTAATTTCTTGTCTTAGAATTGATGTTACAATGTAACTTGTAACCTCTAACAAATCCTGCTACTTCGAGCTGCATTTTTAGCCAACTTATAGAGCAGCCACTCTTTGAGATAGAAATCCTCTTCCTTTTAGCAACCCCTTAAGCTTGTAACTGCTTGAACTTCTTCCCAATATATGTGTCTTAAGCATTTTCCTCTACAAAAGCATCTTTAGCATACTCCTCTACATTGACTTCTTTTGTGAAAGACTCCAATTGAGTCACCATAGCCATAGCTGAAATTGGTTTTTGGGATATGACCTGGTTCATTGCAGGTCCAGCTCTCTGAAACTGATTGACCCCAATCATATACAGTAATTTTTGGTGGCCTCCCAAGAAGTCCCAATGTTTAACCTAAATGCAATGAGTGCTAAATGGGTCTTGATGAGCGATCGATTCTTGTAAACTGCTACTTATGAAATATGGATCACTAGGGTTGACTCAAAAATTCGGTTGAATCCTGATAAATTATCACATAATTTGACACAATGAAAAATACCACCTACTTCAAGAAATCAAACTTTTCCCATGAGAAATCCTGAGCAAGCATATCCTTCCACTAGATCAGATATTCTGTCATGACTTTTTTTCACAAATGCTTATCTCGAGTGGTAGGATCCAATCAGGAATTAATATCAGTTTGCCTTCATCATTCAATGAGGGTAAGATTTGAGAAGCTTCTAATTATTGTCCAATCACCTTCTTCAGCTAGGAGACATGGCATTAGTTGATGGTGATAAATGGAGTGAGTAGGCTACCAGACAATTGAAAGAATTGTGAAATGTCCATAGTATTTGGGTGACAAATTTTCAGAAGCTCTCCAAAGTCTTCTTGTAGTTTGAAAATTGAGGAAGACCTGATAACCCACCTTGAACTTTCTCTCAGAACAGTGCTGATCTTCTTGAAAGTTTATTAGATCTTGTGTTTACAAATTCTCCTTGGTAGCCTCTAAAATCTGTTGGCTCTCCAAGATGACATCTCGCATTGTTCATACTGTGGTTACTCATAGGTCCCAATTAATCAAGGAAGGCGGGTCATACCTGTAGATTGGCTTGAATATAGTAGCATTATATTTACATGGCAACAGCACAGCAAAGTGAAAGCATAAATGTAATTCAGTTGCATAGGTTTAAAATGACAAAAAAAATAAGAATGAACACAACAAATTTACCCTACAATCTTAAATCATAAAAAAAGACAGTTTTTTCAAAATAGAATTATTCAATCACCCATGTTTTTCTATATCCCGTGTTTGACATGGTCAAAACTGTGCTGGTTTGACCAGTTTGACCAGGTGTCCATGCATCAAACACCAATTAAACGTGGTTACTCACATTTTATTCTTGTCTTCTGCTTATATAGCTTGAATGGGTCATGCTTATGTACATTTGGTAAGTGATGCCATACCAATTTTCTGCTAGGTGCAACCATCTGAGGCAAGCATGTTGCAGATCAGCTACATAGTTATAAAGATAACCCTAAAGAGTCTTACAATCTCTGCAGGATAAGGTGGCATCATTGAGCTCATATAATTCCCTCTAGAAGTTGGTAATAAACTTGGGATCAAAACCACTAATAATGGTTCTTGGCAACCCATGCAGTCTGTAAATATTCTCCACAAAATAGCTACAACCTGACATGCCTTGTAGGTAGAATCAGTGGCAATGAAGTGAGAGTATTTGGTTAGTCTATCAACTACAACATAAATACAAACCTTACTATTGAATTTTAGTGAGCCAATAATGAAAACCATACAAATGGATTCCCATTTTTCCAATTTGAATAGGAAGGGCTAAAGTAGTCCAGGGTTACATGAAGTTTCATCCTTGTTCTGTTGGCACTATTCACAGAATACCACAATCTGCTGTACATGTCCCTTCAAAATTTTATAAACCCTTCCATTTATACGTGTTTTTGACACTTAAATGGGTTTTACAGAATCCTGCACATCCCACCGAGAGTGCAGAGTGGTTTTCACTTTTCAGCCATGACTTGAATTGGATTTTGAGTTGGCGCTAAGGACTACTCTATTACCACAGAAAATCAGTCCATTTTGGAAAGTATACCTACTGTCTATGTTGTGTGCTGCCCGTGGATCTTCTAATAATGCAGCCCATTCATAATGATTTGTGTACCCTGCTTCAATCTCATAATGCCAATCACGTAAAACTGGAGTTAGTTTAAGCCCTGAAATTCATCGAAGGGCATCAACTAGGACGTTCTTTTAATACTAGATATCAAAATTGTATGCTTGAAGCTTGCTATAGCTCGTTTTGCTTGTTGTTCATTAAGATCATGTTGGGAAAGGAAATATCTCAAACCGTTATCATCAGTTCCTCCAGAAAAACCTCCCACAAGACTAAATGTTATTTGAATTTTGACAATTCTAAAATTAGATATCACAGGATAAATCCCCATGCATAAGACGTGCCCTTTGATGCATGTATAATGGTGAAGCTGGGACCCATCAGCAATATGAATGTCAAAGGGAGGACACTGTATACTTGATAAACCCAGGGCAGTGTATAATTTTGAATCCTGTAAGTTATTAAAGTGTTTCCAGAGTCAAGCAGAACAACAACTTTTCTTCCTTTAATAAATGACTCCACTCCTAATGTAGACTGAACGGCTACAGCTCTATGGTTGCCAAAAATGCAATGAACTACTCATAATTATCCTCATCTTCTAACGAGGGGATATCAGGGCCTATTGATTTTTCCTCATCTGCAGAGATTGAAAAGTCACCAACCACCTCAATTAACTGAATTCAACCTTTGTTGGAATATTTGTAATCAAGGGAGCATGGCTCCTTATCTGAGTAGCAACATCCCTGCTTATGCAGCTTTTCTCGAGCAGCCTTATTTGGATTGAAGCTACTATCTGTAGACTGCTTAACCTCATTTGGGGTGACTGCCTTGAGAGGATTAATTTGTCTCATTAGAGCAGCAAAGCGAACCTTCCTTTTGCTCCATCTTGCCAATATTTTTTCATAAGACCTTACTTGTAAGATGGCTTCATCAAAGTTCTTGTGTCCAAACAACCTTTCAATTCCTCTTGTAGTCCATCAACAAACAAGGAAACTAGACATGTGGTGGAAATACCTCAGATTAGCATGCATACTCTTCAAAACTTTATACAATATTCATCCATTGACTCCTTTGTCCATGAAATAGATTCCAAAGTTCCAAAAACTTCTCATCCACTGTCCTTTTGCTAAGAACATCAATAATCAACTCTGTGAATTCCTGCCACTTGAATAATTCATCCCATTCACCATCCAATTCATAGTGGTGTCACCATTTGTAGGCATTTCAAAATACGCTTGTAATTTGTGTAGCCATACTTATGGAAATGATTTCAACATACATCAAAAATTGGAACCTCAATTTTTAAATCCTGAGCTTTTTTGTCAGGGTTCTAGTGTGATGGAGGAGATGCATCATAAGTTGGCCTTTGCAGTTAATGGACTGAACATTTGACACTATTCAGCTCCATAAGATAGATGACTTTGTAGTGTAAGTAGTACCTAAATTGCTTAAGATATTTCCCTTACACTCTCCACAATTTTGCTTGTACACCTTCCCATACACTCTCAACAAATAATTGCTAGGTCATTACTTGCTCTTCATCTTATGTATTGTGTTGATCAGATGAATTCATGTTGGTAGGATCAGTACTCTAATATCAATGTTGTGAACCTGAACCTGAAAATGTAACTATAACCAGCACACAAATATGGACCAAAATAAAGAACTAGTATATAAACTTGCAAATATTCTTTTCTTTATGAGAGTACTTGGAAAAATCCTAAATTAAATGTGTACTAGTATCACCAATACATAGAACAGCCCAAGCTCTTCAGTAAGCCACCTTCGTGTGCAGAAGCCACCAACTACTCCCCTACAATTCGAAGGGAAACCACCTTCATTCCAAAAGATCCTTTAAAATTAAAAAAGATTAAATAGCCTCTTATAATGGGGAAGAGTCGGGGATAGAAGAGGAAGTATGCTGGGAGTAATCTTTCCTGATGAAGCAATCAACCCTAATCTATTTATTTAACATTGTGCAACAAACCCCAACTATACTTCTAACTAGGTGCTAACTGTCCTTTATTTCAGAAACTCTTACTCTGTGCCCCTTTATTTAACTGAATTTCTAATTTGTCCTTGAACTTATGAAAACGAAGCTGATCCACTCTTGACTGGGTTTCCATTTTATATATTACTCCTAATATCTCATCACCTATCGATAAGGAAACCTTCCATGTTTGGACACATCCCACTGCATCCTTCGATGACACAAGCTTTGTCTAACAGTCCTAAAAAAGTCCATCTCACTTGAAATTTGAAAATGGAAGAACAAAGCATGATGCTGAAGCCAGTAAATAAACCAGCCAAAGACTGTCTAACAGAAAAAAATTCCAGGACTATGTTTATCCAAGTCCTAAAAGCCACAGTATGGTAAACTGAATCTGGGAGTGCTACATGAAGAGAAACAATGTGCACACACCATTAAATAATTGCAGAAATTCATGCCACACAAAAAGCTTGTTCTTTACGTGCCAAGTTCTAAATACCTGAATTTTTTTACATCAGTTATATAGACCTAAAAATAAATAAATATGACAAGGAGGACGGAAAAAGGAAACCAAATGAAAGAAACCTAAATTGAATTAATGCATATTGACCTCTCTCTCTGTCTCTCTATACATTTATGTATGTGCGGTGCTTTATATGTTCTCTCGAAGTTTGAAATCGGCGGTTTCTGAAACTTTGGGGCTTTTGAAGTTTCTGGGAAGAAGGTTTTGACTTGTCTGTTGGATCGGAACAACTGCTGGAATTTATTTTCATTCAGTAATTAATTGTAAAAAATCCATACAAAAGGTTGATCCTAAAAATATAGTTATTGAGCTCACAGACATGGCCTTGTCATATTGAGATTTCCAGACTGTGCTTGCATATGATAAAGGGAAGGGCTCATCAATCTCACAAGTTCACAGTTTTTTCAAACTGAAAATTCCCGTTAAGAAGAGAGAAGGGCTTATCAAACATACAAGTTCACAAATACTTTCAAAATAGAAACTATCAATCCAGCTGCCTAGTCAACATCGGAGGTCGGCTGTTAACTTGAAACCACCCACCTTTTTCTAGGTTGAAAAGAAAATTGAAAAACTAAGCAATTGTTGAGTAGATCCATGGGAGAGAGCAGTGGTAATAAAGTGCAAGAAGTATGACCCTTGTGTAGTTACAAAATTCTCTTTAATTTATAGAAAATGTGCAGTTTTGTGCCCTCGGGGATGCCCTCTGAGACTAAAAGCACGCAAGCATTTAAAATGAAAATACGACATTCAAAATTTCCTTGGTAGAGTTTAATCCAATTCGAAAGGATCCGTAATCAGTGGATTCTGGGATGATGTTGGTACAGTAAACATACCGTCCAGTTATGAGTTTTGGAAAGTCGTCTAGCAAGGGCATGAATGCAGTAGGCCACATCCGACCGCGGGCGCGATATAGAGGTTGCCATGAAGATCTCTGCATTCCAAAACGCATCATCAATTCGATTTAATACTCAGAAAACTCGATCGTCTGGCTGAGATCCAAGCAATTACTTACTTCTGATATGTCTATCCTTCGGTGGACACTCCACATGATTGGTAGCCTTCACCACGGCTATGTCCAACTCCTGTTAATCAAATCGATTCAATGAAAATACAGGCAATAGCGAATCGGAATGAAACGCAAATGAAAAGGCAGAGGCTAAGGCAAATGACCTTGTATTCGCTATTAACCTTGGCGAGGCCAACTTTGGTAGTATCCTTCAAAGCACCGTAGGCTTTCCTCCAGCTCTGTTGCATACTTACGCTCGCCATTTCTTTTGCTCCCCGGCAATTCCAATTACAAGTGGACGATTATGGCAATCTTGAGCAGATTTGAAAGTCTGTGTGCATGCTCGTATTCATTCAGATAATATCATCCAACAATCTAATCGCCTGCAAGACGCGCACTTCTTCCGGACCTCCATCTCCGCACCTCTTCCTTGTACCCCTTTTGCTTTTGCCTTCCTTCTTTTTCTTTTTTTATTATTATTTTTATTTCTTACAGGTAGGGAATCCTATTTTTGTTTCTAATTCCTCTTCAAAAGAAGAAGACTCCCTAAAACTTGATTATTCCTATTATAATATTTATTAGTTGGGGATGAACAAGAGTAGATGTCTTTCGCTTTCCAAAGCAAGTGGAATGCTCTCGTTTTTTTCTAGGTACCTCCTACCAACAGCAACATTCGCAACAAATTTGGGTGGAAGAAAGTTATCATTAAAATTAAAAATCAATTTTGACCAATGCTAAAGTTTACTGAATAGAATAGTTATTTCGAAAATATTTTTTAATTATGTTTTGAAGATGTTTATTTAATAGGATAAATAAAAAATCAATTGACTAAGGTTAATGTTTGTAAACAAATTATGTAGAAATGAAGAGATATCATTTTAAAGATGTTTAATGAATAGAATAGTTATTTTGAAAATATTTTTCATTATGTTTTGAAGATGTTTACTTAATAGAATAATTATTTAGAAAATATTTTTCATTATTTTTTAAGATGCTTATTCAATAGAATGGTCATCTTGGAAAATAATATTTCTAACATCTTTAGAATGATAGAATTTTAAAAAAAACTCTAGAACAAAACTTCTAACATTTTTTGTAAAGATATTTTCAAAAATAGATATGTCATTTACTTTATTAAAAAATTGTTTTATTATTTCAATAAGTATTGATAAAGTGTAATTTCATGACATAAGTAGAAATATTTTTATTCTTTTTATATTTTTTTTAACTATATCACATCAATTGTTCTCTTTCCAAGATTAACAAGTGTCACGTAGTGGCTAAGTACTTGCCTTTAGTTATAGTTTTAATTATATTAGCATATATTTTTTAAAGATTTAAACTAAATAATTATTTAAATTTATTTAATATATTATTAGGTTAGGTTAAATATTTAGTTTATAGTTATGTACTTCAATTAGAAATATAATTAATTCAAACTTTAATTTAATTTATATGTAAAATAATTTTTTCACCTTCCTAGTTTTGGCATAATAAATCTCCAAATGAAAGGCGGTGGAACTAATACCCACAAAAATCCCCTGCGCTCTTCTTAGAGCCATGGAAGAACGCTCAACTTCTTCTGTCATAGAATCATCTACAACCATTATTGTCCCCAATCCAAAAGCTGAAGAAGACCCATTCACTCCTACAACTATGACAAACGTAGCATTTGGTCCTCTAGTATTTTCTTGCACGTAAAACACCAACTGCTTTTCCTCATCGGTCGAAGAAGAAGATATCAGGAGAAAGATGGGTATCAGAAAAAAGAGCAAAATTGATAGTTTTGAAGCCATTGAGAAAATAAAAGGGAATGGTTGATGATTATGAATTATGAGCTTCAATTTTTTCAAAAAGACATCTTAGTATTAAAATGGGCTAAAGTTGAATAGAATTACAAATAGCTTTTAGAGGGTTGAATTTGATATAGTTTTGATCATAAAGGAGGAAAAAAAAGCAAGCCTAATGTATCATATGCCAAGTCTTCTGCAACATCAAGGAGTGCACACAAAGTAAGTAATACATTTCTTCATAGCTCTTTATATTGGAGGGGATCATCATTCTTTGCACATATTCTCTTCCCTTGTATTTCCTTAGCTTGTTCTCTTCAATGGCTTCAAAAGCATCAATTTTGCTCTTCAGTTGCAGGTATTAATGTTGAATCAAATAATTCTATGAAATACAACTGCCATATTGAATCGAATAAATACTGTAATTTTGTTAATTATGGTACAACTTTTATTATAATTTATCTGTCAAAACATAACAGAAAATAATTCTTGTTTTGTAATTTTTTTAAATCAAAAGGTTTAGGGTTTAGATCTATAATTCAAGTTTTAGAATATTTTTGTACTTCTTTTTTTACATGATGACATAATTGTACTTTTATTGTTTTATTTAAATACATAAAATGGTAAATTATTCAATGATACAAATATATCAAACATATATTATTTAATATATAATTATGAATTAACTAAACTAATAATCTAATAGAACTATAATCAATTCTTAAGTTGTGTTGTAAATCTAGTAGGATTAAAATAATTGTAAATGTATATTAATATTTACTAATATATGTTGAATTTTAAATTGTAAAAAGTAAAAAACTTAAAAAATACAATGAAAATAAATAAGCTATCATTATGTTGTCATGATCAATTCTAAGAATGTTAATGCACTAGGGAGTGTAAATATCTAATCCATTGTTAGAAATATTTCATCTATTATCCATTATGTTATAAGATTTGGCTTCGAATCTCAATCCTTCAATTCATTATATATATTGTTTGGAATATTTATACATAATTAATTATTTACTTATGGTTTTAAAAGAAATCTATTTTATTATATACATGGCACAACCCTTTTCACCACACTATAAAAATTAAACAAACTTTTTACAATCTATTAAATAGTTTTCATAAGATGGAGAGGCTAGATTATTATAAACTAGTATATTTTTATCTCTTCAATTGTTTAATATATTGTGCATTGAAAGTATTAAAAAAAATTATTCAAATAAAGAAATCATGAGTATGATTTTGGCATACTCAACTATTATGCTAAGTTTAGAAGTCTTTAAATCTTAAATTAGCTATAGTTTAGATGTTACTTAAATATTAACTTGTGTAATAGTAAATTTATATTTGTCTATATAATTTGATAAATAATTATCTTATTTTTACAAGTAAATTTTATTTTAAATTTTAAGTTATTTTTATATGTATCTTGAGATATTATCATGTACTTACATTTGAATAATACACTAGATATATTCTTGTGAAGGCACCTAATATTAGAAAGAGTGTGATTTGAAATAGGCATCTATTATAAGTTAGTGTACTGAACATTTGAATAATTGATATTATATATCTATAAAACTTAAATTCTTTCAAAAATATATTTTAAATATTTATTTTTAATAACAATACAATTATATGTTAATGGTCTCTTACTCTACTCGTGAAATTGGTATATTCTTAATGATATATGTACATGCATGGCATGACAAGAAAATGGGGAAGATGAAGGAGAGATGAAACCCAGTGTTAATAGTTCTTCAATTTCTCTTTTGCATAATCCATTCTCCTGGGGACTCGTTAGAAAATAATCTTCAAATCCTTAGTCATCATGGTGTCAGCAAATTGTTTTTTGATTTCTTCTAACTCAAGTTCAATATCCTTTGCTTGCTTCGTAATCCATTTCGTATATTTTGTTTTTTGTTTTTTTATGACATGGATTCTGTTTCAAATATTTTGCGGTAAAATTTTGGCATAAAGGTTAAGTGGTCCTAGTTAGAGGTAATACCAGGGTGATCCCCTATTTGTAATGGCATTCCAGGATGCCTAAATCGGTTAACATAGTATTTTGTTGGTGGTTTTTTGGTCAGTATTTCTATGTTTAATATTTGTTGATATGTATTCAGGAGATACCTTTAGTCATCTATTTTTTATTTATTTTTGGGTTCAATGATGACATTTTATAATTATATGTAAATTATGTAAAGAAAACATAAAATATAAAATATATATTTTAATTATATATCTTAGTTTTACATGTTTTTATTTGAGTAGACTTATTTAAACAAGATAAAATAAATTATTTTTAAAAAAAAATAGATTATAACAAAACTCTCTACTACTTTATTTAATCAACAATTTAAATCTTCTGATAAAAAAACTTATATTTCTATACTTCTTTTAACAAATGTTTTATTAACATTTATTTCAATCAATATACTAATTTCAATTTATACAAATATATATTAATATTTGATCTTGTTATTACCTAAATGTCAAGAATTAGAATCTTGCAAATCAAAAATCTTTTTCATTGTAACCAAGTTCTACCATTCAAAATAAAATTTTAATCTCTAGTTTTAATAAATTTTATAAATTATTTCACTTTAATATCTTATTTAAAATTATTGATAAAATATTGTATACTTAATTTTAACTAGATTTAATTTTTTTAGAAATAATTTATTAATATAAAATAAAATATTTATTTACTATGTTTAATTTAAATTATAATATTTTGTAAGGAAAATATATCACACATTTGTTTACCTAAATATTTATTAATGCATAATTAACACATAATAAATTTTCAAATATTTTTAAAAAATATATAAATGAGAATAAATATATATTATATTATATCATATATTTACAATATTTTTATTTACATTAGAAAAAGTGAGTTACATACTAAAATAAATTCATGTAATATAATTTAAAATTTTTAATATACAATTAATATAAAAAGAAAAATATTAATGAAAATCCTAATTAAAGATAAAAACAAAAATTGTTTCCAAGCCCCGAAAACTATGCAATATGGAACGACAAAAAATAACAAACGTGGTAAATTTTAATTGGTTTACTTGTGTAATAAGACTTCAAATGCATTCATCCAATGAGATGATCAAAAATTAATTTCTAGATATTATAAAGTTCAATAATTTGCATCTATATTTTACAAATGAAAAAACTTATAATGAAATATAAAAAAGAATTTATTTTCATTGGTGTAGAACAGTTCATTTAATCACTAGTTAACATCAAAAACTCAAAAACTAATACAATAGTACTTAGCCTACCGGCAAGTACTGATAACCACCTTAATATGTAAATGTTTAAATTGGTGTTTAAAATTTAGGTAAAATAGCCATAGTAATCTATTGTTAAATATGCAATTTAATAAGCTATTAACCTTGTCTTGAGTGGAGGTTTTAGCAAATAGAAATATTTATTATAAGGTCATAGTTGAGTTAAATGAATATAATTTTTGTTATTAATCTAGCAGGTTATAGATTTAGAAAAGATCACATTTTTTTATCATTAGATAATAGAACATGATTTAATGATACTCTAATCAATTGAAGTTGTTGCTTGTAGATAATGAAATGCACTTTTGCATAATCTTAAATGTCATGTTCTTAGTCTATTAAAAGATAATAAATTTAAATATGTTATTATTTAGGGGATTTGAACTAGAAAGGTATTATGATATGAGAAATGGTACAATTATCTTGATTAGAAGATTTATAAATTTAGAAGTTTTGTGTGTCTACTCTTTATTGAAAATTATAATCACTCATTGGACTCCAATGTTAATATTTTTTTGTTGAAGATATAGAGGTAAGTATTAAGTGTTGTGTCAAAATATAACACTATAATAAACTATATAAAAATGAAATACCATCAAAATCAACTTTATTTTTAATCTTTATATGTTATAAATTATGTTCTTTCTAAAAATTCACATCCATTGAATATAGTTTGGTAAATAATAATGGGAGTTTTATGTTGTGATTCTTATAATAGTACAAAATCATTTCAAAGCATCTTTAAGGTGAATACTATGCTAGACCTAAGCCATATACCCTATGCCCTAAAAGATAAAACCCTATAACCAATGTTGTGATTCTAATGCCCTAAAACCTATAATCAGTACTCTAAACCCTAAATTGGACCAAATCCTAAACCTTGGACCCTATAGCCAATACCCTAAATCCTAAGGAAAGAGGTGATAGAGGGGGAAGAGCTAGGAGACCTAAAGTGAGAGTGTGAGATGATGGTTTAAGGATGGAGGGGGAGAGAGTGATGAGGGTTCAAGGAGGGAGGGAGAGATAGAGAAAGATAGAGGATGAAAGAAGGGGATGGGGTAGGAGGGTGATGTCCCACATACTAGAGGGTGATACTCCTAAAGAGTTATTTTGTTGTCATTAGTTTTGTTAAAGTCATGTTGATTGTTAAAGTCAGTCGATGAATGAAGGAGTCATAGGACTCAGTCAGTAAAGAAAACAAGTTAGTCAATAAAGGAAAAGATAGTTTTGGTAAAGGGAAATGGGAGATAGGCACCGAGCAAAGCAAGGCAGGCACCGAATAGTTACCAAGTCACAGTAGTTACTCATTCAAAGAGCAAGATAATTACCAAGCCGAGTATACATGTTATCAAGTAAGAATAAAATGTGTTACCAAGTAACACAAGCCAACATAATAAATTTTAATAGATACATTGAATCTGGACACCGAGCATAAAATATTTTACAAATTCCAAGAAGATTGTTTGGTAAAATATTAGAGATATAAACAAAATGATTTTACATGATTACAAGGTAAGATCCACCAATGGAAATTAAGTGGAATATATACATTGGATATGTAACCAATGCAAGTACCATTTAAGGAGAAGAATCTAGAACACTTCCACCGCCACTAGATCAAGTATATAAGGATCAGTATATGAAGATCAAAATAAGAGAGAGGTGAGAGAGTACAGAGAGCAGGTAATGATCATACAGAGAAGAATGTGAAGGTGATGAAGAGAAGAGAAGCTACCGAGTAACAAAATAGTAGAGCAGAACTGTGATGTGAATTAGAGTTAAGGCTACTAAGTACAGAAGTTGAATTGTGATTGAAATGCAAAATGAGGTCATATAATATTGAGCATATTGAGTCTAACAAGCATTTGTTGATGCATTATTACAGACATTTTTAGTACTGGTTTGTAGTGTAATCAGAATTGTAAAATCCCTTCACCGGGTAGGCCCTAATAGGTCTTAATTTGTAAATCCTTTAACAAGGTACATCTCTTAGATTAGAGTTTTAAAATCCTTTAGTAAGGTAGACTGAATAAGTCTTTGTACTCCTAGTAGGGTAAATACTCTTAATAGGGTAAGCTATCAGAAGTAGCTAAATTTTGTAGCTCTAACTAAGCAACCTTTTTACTGCAATAGTGAAGGATTGTGGATACCAACCCCACCATAGTTTTTCCCTCTGACCAAGCATTTTTGTGAGACCAAAAATTATGGTGTTATGAGTTATGTTTTATGTGTTGATTTCTATATTTGTTAATGTTTCATGCAAACTTTATAATTTGATAAATGGTTAGAAAAGTTGATAAAAAAAATTCAAGTACTGATTCACTCCTCCCCTCTCAGTACTTGACTTTCCATAATTAATCCAGCATATGAGGGTTCAAGGAGGGAGGGAGAGAGAGAGAGAGAGAGAGAGAGAGAGAGAGAGAGAGAGAGAGAGAGAGAGAGAAATATATAGGATGAAAGAAGGGGAGGGGGGAGGGTGATGTCCTATAGAGTAGAGGGAGAGAGAAGTGGAGAGGTAAAAGAACAAAGATATAAAAAGAGGAGTAAGAAGAGAAGGGATAACTTTAAGAAACCTCCATGGGTAAAGGTGTAAAATCCTTGCGATCCTTCAATTATTTTGGAGTGGAAATATTAATTTTGTTAGTCAATTTTTTTAATTTTAAAGGAAAAAATATTAACCTCTATTGGTGAAATTTTTTCAATCATATGAAAATTATATAAATTCCTAGTGAATTTATCATTATTGTGGGGGGAAATAATCATGTATTTGGTAAATAGAGAAGGATAGAGGACAAAAGAGGGGGGGATAAAAGAACAAAGATAGAAAAAGAGGAGTAAGAAGAGTAAGGATAACTTTAAGAAACCCCCATGGGTAAAGGTGTAAAATTGTCGCGACCCTTCAATTATTTTGGGGGGGAATATTAATTTTGTTAGTGAAACATTTTAATTTTAAAGGAAAAAATATTAATTTCTATTGGCGAATTTTTTTCAATTGTATGAAAATTCCTAGCAAATCTGTCATTATTTTGAGGAGAAATAATAATGTATTTGGCGAATATTTTTTTTTGATAGGTAATTGACCTTAGCCAAATTATTTTATTAATAATTAACCTATTTACAACCTGACTCACTAGGGGCATCAGTAGGAAAGAGTCAAACAAAGAAAACCTCTGGCCTTACCCCAAAAAATAAAATAAAAATTGGATACATTCTCTTATAGTCATCTTGTACATACTACAGGTATTAATAAGGAATTAGACCTCCTCATTTACAAATTAATGTCAAGCATTAGAAGAGAACTATTGTAACTATTACCCAAAATTTCCTATCATACAATTTTGGCCTATTTTCGCTTGTGAAGAAAATCCACAAGGTTTCACGATTTACGCCCTCAGCCCCATGTTCTCCAATATGTCACCATGCTCCAATTCTGATCGCATGTACTGAATCAAAAGGACCAAGGAGATAGTCAAGTTTTAAGGTCTGTGGGGCATAGTTTATGTCGCAGGGTTCCAAAATTGCCTGATTGTAGAATCCTCGATGTTTTCTATTTCTCCGATGCCTTTTTGGTTTTAAGAGAAAAACCTTGGTTGTTTTCAACTTTTCGATTCTTCGCAGCTTACCTTTGACATCAGTGTTTCTTATGTGCGTTGCTGCAACTCAGTGGCCCTGGTTCTTCAAGGATGCAGTTGCTTGATCTCCAAGTTTTCTGGCAGTTAAGTTTTTACTCGGTGATTGGGCAACTATGTGTTCGCTTTAAGTCTCTTATTTTTGGCAGTTAAGTACTTTTCATTCAGCGACCCAGTGTTTTCTTCAGTTGTGTGTTCACGCAACCCTGACGGTTCATCCCTTAGCCTTCAGCGATCCAACGAGCGGTTATGTTTCTTCTGGCGGTTAGGCCGCTCGGCAGGTTAAAGTTCAGTTGAGATCAATGATTGTCATGATGCCGCAAGGAAAAAGTGCTCGAGGGTTAATCTTCATGACATTACGACAACCGTTTGATCTTCCAATTGAAAGAATCTGATGTCATGGTGGGACTGGTGTCGGGCGTTACAGGTGGTGCTCATTTCTAATTGGCCAAGCTGGATGGTGATGAGGACATGTCGATGGGCCTGAATTATTCAGGTGAGATGGCAGTGTAGAAGGATCTACGGTTGTCACATGATCACAAGGAATATTCTTTCCCTTTGCGATCATGCAACCACTGTCCAATTTAAAGCCAATAGTTATTTGTGGACCCACTAGCCGTTGTGTTGAGGTGCTTGATTTTCATTGGTTACCAAAGTGGTGACATGGCCGGTGACTTTTTGAAGGGCCTTGTGACTATTGTGAAGAATGATCTAGGCTGTTCGATTTGTCGGTAAAGAATGATATTGACGGCCATGTTTTAAACTGAAACATGCTAGCCGTTGTTTTGAATTTAAATATATTTCTACGGGGTTTCTTGCTGGTTTGTTGCTGTTGGTCGAATGCGATGTTGCAAGTAGCTCAGAGTTGATGTTTTCAGGATAGTTGCAGGTAGAAGATTGATAAAGAAGATCAGGGTGGTTGTCGTGTGTTGATTTCTTATTTCCTGAGGTACCATGTCGGTGATTTTTGCACCAAAGAGGCATTGAAGGATTAGCACCACCTATGATTGTTTATACTTTTAAATTCAAAATATCTGTGAAGATCAGATTTGAGCATTCATGATGAACCCGATTTAGCTAGATCAAGGTCATAGCGGTGGCGTAGGGTTTTCAACTTGTAGCGAGGTAGATGGATCAAGGTGGCTCATCTGTAGGCAGTTATGGTAATGGAATTATGTGCAGGGATAGATATCTGATCGATCAAGATTTTTCAACGATGCATTTATGATAAAAAATGATAGAATTAGGGTTTTCTATTATTATATGCAAAATCTATGTAACCCTAATAAGATTTTGGACTCCTGCCTACATGCAAGGGAGATGTATATATTAGTTTTAGAGCTCTTAGAGCTCAGAGTTTTACGGTTGTAAAACAGAGAGTTCTTCTTTCTTAGGAGCTATCTGTGGCATTTGTTCTGCCCTCTGGCTTTTACAGTTTGTAAACTTTCATTGATTTATCAGATTCAATAGAGGCTTTCCGAGGCATCTTCTCTGCCCTCAAGTATTTTCCTTGTTTGTATTTCTCTTAATGAGTATAATATACTGGCTTTGTTAGAGAAATCTTGGATTTCCAGGGCCCTTCTTTCTTTCAGCTTATTTGTGTACTATTGTATCTGATTTGATTTGAGTGAGTTTGTGGGTATACTGCAACCCCCTGTCATTCTGTCTCATTCATGTGCCCTTTTGCTGAAGAGGACGTTTGCTTGCAAGTCACAGTTTGTGTCTTTTGTTCAAACCCCTTTGTGAAACACTTATGCAAGCCTGTTTAGGAAGATTGTGTTCTATTAGATCTGAGAGCCTTCATGCTAATTTAGTCAATATATTATGTTCATGTCATTTCGGTGTATCACCTAGAAGGTAGTTTGCTTTCAGTCATTTCCCTTCAACATTCCTTCTATCCCTTTTCCCTCAAAGTTTTACTTTCCTGTCAAAAGCAAATTAAGGTGATTATCCAAGAGGAACCTACCTAGAACCTGGAGGTCTCATCTCAGTTAGCATACATCCCACAACCTGGAGATGATTCCCATGTTATACTAGGTTATCAAGACTATGAGAGCTTGAACCAAGGGTGCAAACTTAGTGTATAACATTTCTGGCACGCCTGGTGGTACCAAGAGGTCATAGTTTTCATAGTTCTTGCCGGTTCTAATATGCATCCAGTAGGTTGCAAACCTTTCAGAGGTCATTATTTTGCATATCTGGGGACTCTGAGTTCATATCTACTAGTTTTAAGCAGATTCAGTACCTAAAATGGATTACCATCCTCCATTTCATGAAGGTCTTCCTCCATTCTATGAATTTCAGTCATCTCAAAATAGTTGTACTGCTCGTTTCATGCTAGAATTTGAGGGACAACATTCATCTCATGCTTATCACCCACCCACCCTTGCTGAGGCATCTTGGCAGCATCAATATGCATACCAAAAGCCTCAAGAAGAGATGCTTTGCATAGAAGAACATGCTTATCATGCCCAGATCCAACAACAACAAGCATTGGCTCAGCAGGATCAAGGTTATAGGAGGTATCTGGTGGAGCAATACAAGAGAAATGAGGCCAAGCTTGCTGGAGAGTTGGAAGCACAAAGGAAGGTTTATCAAAAGGAGCTGGAAGAACAGAAGAGACTCTATGAAGAGGTGTTAGAAACACAGAAAAGGCATATGTGGACACAAGCAAAGGAGCAATTTGATGCTAGATGGAAGCATTATGAAAAGGTCATTATAGGATAGCAACAAAGTCGAGCAGCCCTTGTAGGTAATCTAACAACACTGAATAAGGTTTACGAGGAAAATTTGATAAAGGTTAGTGCTGATGTAGCTGTAAAAGAAGAAGATTTTCAAAGGACATTAGCAACCCATGATGAGTTTCATGACAAAGAGTTACAGGAGTACACATTTACAATAGAGTTCCTGATTTCAAAGGCTACAAATGATAAAGAGGCTCATCAAATACAACTTGAAGAAGCTCTTTGTAAATAAAGGAAACAAACTATATCAGAATTATCGAATGGATCTCATAATATTGCCAAACAGACTTTTGAATTGGAGGCTGATTTATTTGAGGAGATGCCTTCTTATATTAAGCAAGGTGAGGTAGTGCAAGGTTTACTAATTGAGCTCACTGATCAAGATAAGGAGGATGAATCTAAGGAAACATATTTCCTAGACCATGAGGAAAGACCAGTGATTGTTAAGGACCTGAGATAGTTTGATAGTTTTGATGAGCTATTGGATGCCCCAATTGATAAAGAGGATGATCCTCTAACTGTAGAAGAGGAGATGGTATGGTAGACTATTGTAGATGTGGAAAATTGGCCAAAGGCTTAAATCAATCAAAAGGTGCATCAAATCATCAAAATAGCACAAAAAATCAATAAATGGAACAAAGACAATTCAAATCAAAGGAAAATTCAATTAAATGATTAAATGATTAAATAAAACTTGAAAAGGGGAAAAACACTACGAAATTGATTAAATTCAATTAATGACTTAGTTGTTGAAAGCAAAAATCAAAATGGACACAAATCACTCACTTTTGTTGAAATGGTCCAGCCTTTTGAAACCATTTAAATGATTTTCCCCTCCTTGTCCCCCCATTTATGGACAAAGCAAAGCCAATTGACCTTACCCAAGCATAACCATGATCAACTCACTCTACCCCCTACCCTTGGGAAATTACTATAAGTATGAGGCATTTTGGAGAGCATTGCCATCTTGGAAGTCATTTGCAAAAGCATTGTTACTATAGGCAAATTGAGCATTCTAAGAGCAATTGAAGCATTTGAGCATTTAGAGTTTATCATTTTAGCATTTTATCATTGCATTGTTATCAAAATGGAGCTAGATTAAGCATGAATTCATCATAGAATAAGCATTGTAGCAGCATTCTTCTCATTTTAGAGGTGTCACTAGTGAGGATTTGCAGCTGAGAGCTCACTTACCACTTCTTTCTAGAGATCCATGAGATGTTATAGATTGTAGTTGCATTTTAGAGTAAATTTCCTTTGTATTTAGCTTAAATTGTTGCTACTTGATCTTAATTTCATGAAGGTGAATAATATCATCACACAAATGGCACCCACCGTGGGGCTTGAGCCTCAAATTCTAACAAATTTATTATTTAAATCATCTTTGCATGCGTTTTTGTATTGTTTCCGTGTGTTTTCTGTAGGAATTTGCTAAAGTCATGCGTACGGGAGATATACTCACGCCTGGAAGTGTTTCCATGTCACTTTGGCTGTCTATACTCATGCTTACTATCTGGAAACTCATGCCTGAAATAGCAAAGCGTTCAGCCTTTACAGGATAAAGTCATGCCTTCATGACAGGAAGTATCGCTTACCTATTATCTACTGTCGCTTTAAGGATTGCTTTGCATTGCCTTTGAAGTTTCAGTTCACGCTTCCTATAAATTTGTTATCGCTTGGAATAATGGATAGATATTGCATTTAAAATTCAAAGTTGCACGTTTGAGAATTTGTTTATCGCTTTGGATTTGTGCAATATCGCTTTGCTTTGGATATTTTCTGTTGATTTAAATTTTTGTTCACGCTTAGCTTGGAAATAGTTATCTCTTGTGAAATTATTGATGTCACCTGTGTCACTGATAAGTGTCATGACTAATCACTAAAGTCACGCCTGCAAGTAATTTGTTCACACTTATTAGCTGGACGATGTCGCTTGCGGTTTATTTGCTATTCTGGTCTTTAATTGGATAAATTTGAAAATATGACTATCTATGTTTGTTGATTAATTAGTAAATGAGTAGACATCTGAGAGTGAAAAAGCCAGAAAGCAGGCTCAACAAGGAGGGAAAAGCATTGGCAAAGAAAATAAAGAAGGAGAATCAAGTGCATACAAAGGTTGTCCTTGAATCCACACTAGATGATGATGTCAAGGTATATGAGAAGTATTTAGCTATGATTGAAGCTTACAAGCAAAAATTTGTGTCTCTAAATTGGATTTATGAACCTTGAGCTTAAAGTTTCTTTCATTTAAATCTTTTGATTGATTACATGCAAGTTTGGTTTCCCCTCATTGTGAATTGGTTGTGTTGGACTAACTTGTTGGAGGAGGGAGCTGGAGCAAATTGCCAAGGTGAGTAAGTGAAAGAAATGAAAATCAGTAACTCAAAAATGCTCCTAGCCTTTTGCTAGCTACAAGGAAAGGTATTCTACTCAAACAAGCTTGCATTCCCTTAACTTGTGGCATTGTCATTTAAATATAGCTTTAATAGAGAGGAAATTGAACCACACATTTCAATTCTAAGAACCTCCTTGTCAAGAGGTTGAAAAAGAACTAAGTGTTTGAAGTGTTTGGGAATCAAAAGGAAAGTTAGGGATACGCTCTTCACCTTCTTGGTGAAACAAACTCCCAAAAACTTTACTTAAATTCCAATTTTCCTTACTTGCAAAATGAACATGCTAGAGATTTAGTGGGCTCGCCTCCCAAATTTGCCTTAGCAAAGCTAGTGAGAGGGATAGCCCAAAGTGGGATACACTTGCTTTTGCTATGAGAATCCAACCCACTATAAAATGAAATGCATGCATCCTTAATGGGGTGCGTGACAAAGGGATTTTAATTTTCTCGAACTTCCTCTAGTAGTCCTTACGGATTGCGCAAAATCGTGCCTTGGTGAATGTGGGAAGCCCCTTAACATACTTGGGGGATGAGAGATTTTAATTCGTTTGAACGGAATACTAATTAAATCCCAAGTAAATTAGAAAGGCCACCCTGTAGAGCCATGATTACAAGCCAATTTGACTCTAGGTAGGCTGTTTGGAATTCATTCTTGTGCTATAGTTGTGAAAACATTCAAGAATATACACATTAGATTGTTGTTTAGAGACATTTATGTGTGTGTTGCGCTTGTTCCTAATTTTCAAAACAAGAATTTACCAAAAATATCTGATCAAAACTTTTAAAAATTTAAAATTTTATACCCTCGTCAGAGAAGTGTCACTTGTACCAATTTTAAACACGCCTATCAGGTATTCAGTCACACCTATCACTGATTTAAACATGCATGGACACAGTAAAGTCCCACCTTACAAAGATTTAAACACGCTTGTAAATACTAGAAACTCACTTAATACTAAGAAAAGTGTCGCCTGTACATCTACAGAGTGCCACCTATCAACAAACCAGTATACGCCTACACAGGTTTCAGACACACCTATGCTTGGTTTAGTCACGCATAGAAAACAAAAAGGGCAAATAGAGAGTACTTCCAGGAAGAATCAGAAATTTTTGAATATCAATTTGAGTACCCTTTTTTGAGTTTTCACTAATCCAACTTACAGTCTGGTCAAAAATCTTGTTTCACATATTTGTCAAAATTTTGCAAAGGATTAGACCCAAGTAGTCTTAACTTGTATCCAAGGTTCATGCCTGCATTCACTAGATCATATTATATCAAGCAAACCTTGCAAGATGATGGGACCTATTTGAGACAAGAGCTCCCTTATACCGGAGATGAAACTACTCCTAGAGTACCACAAAAGTCACCTGAACAAGAAAAAGAAGACAACATGATGTATCATGGTGGTTTGGGTGGTAAGGATAATAGTGGTATTGATCTCACCAACCAAGGTAATGCCAATAGTGGAGGCATTGACACGAATAACCAGAGCAATATTAATAACCAAGGCAATACCAACAATGGAGGAGTAGATCAAAATGCTCAAGGAGTTAACCAAACTCATACTCAAACTAACACCAAACGAATGGCAGAAGATGCCATGGATGAAAAAGTTAGTGAGGCTATCTAATGTCCTTATTTCAGAAAGCTCATGGAAAAGGCAATGGACCTAGATAGAGAAAAACATTTCATGGACTTAGCACAAAAAGGTCTCAAGCTTCCCTGTGACTATGATGTCAACCAACTTAAAGCACCGGAAGTTGAGGAAAGTACCTTAGACATCATGAACAAGCAATTCAAGGTGTTTCAAATGCAATTAGACAACATCAAGCAAAGCGGGGCTCCCAAGCCTTTCTCTATAGAAGCATTGTGCCCATTCCCATTTGATAAAAGTTTGGTTATGGTGCCATTCCCAATCAATGTTGTGTTTCCTAAATATGACAAGTACGAAGGAACAATAGATCCCCAAGATCACTTACGGGAGTTTTGTGCATTGAGCTTAGAGTTCATGCATGATACACCATATTTAATGAGATTATTTTTGTGAAGCTTTGGAGGCATGGCTATGGAGTGGTTTTCTAAGTTACCCTCCGACATTAAGACCTTCGAAGAGTTAGCTTCAAAATTTGTGGCTCATTACTCATATAACATTAAACATGAGGTCACGATGATAACGTTATGCAACACAAAACAAAAAGATGGAGAGGCATTCCTCACTTTTCTACAAAGGTGGAGGACAGTTTTTGCAAGATATCCTAGAAGTGTGCCTGAAAAAGAGAAGATGGATATCTTCATAAACAGTTTGAGTAATGAGTTAAACTACCGCTTACGAATGCAATGTCCAAAGACCTTCAAAGATCTAATTGAAAATGGAGTAACCACGGAGGAAGTGTTGGTCAAAAGTGGAGAACTCAAACTATACAAAGATAATAAGAACAACTCCAACAGTGGCAACAATGGCAATAATCAAAAGAATAATTGGTTCAATAGTAACAGTCATTATAAGAACAATAATAAGGGAATTGTGAATGATGGAGTAGTTGAATCTAGCAACTTGAAGGTGGTCCCCTTTACTCTTACAAGGACACCTAATCAAGTGAATAATACCAATCAAAGCTCTAATGCACCATCCAACAACAACCACACCAATAATGGAAATCAAGGAGATAATTCAAGGAGTACTAAATTTGATAAATATTTGAGGACAACTCCTCCAAAGAACTTCACACCCTTAGGTGAACCCCTTGAAAAGGCATTAAAGGTTCTCATGGCTAATAATGTCATTACTCTACCCAAAATTCAGCCTTACGAGCCAAATAATAAGCCTAGTTGGTGGAGTGCCGATAGCCATTGTGAGTATCACAGAATTCGAGGACACACAACAAATGAATGTTTGCAACTAAAGAATGTAGTGCAAGATTTAATTGATAATGGCATGATCACCATTGACGGACCTCCAAACAATGAAGATCATACAACATTCAAAGAACCTTTTTTACAAACATGATAAGGGAGAGCCATCAAATAGCAAGAAGCAAAGCGCCAATAATCTCAACTTTGCACCACCTTATGATCATATTGTTAATGCTATAAGAGTCAATGAAAAACCTCAAAAGGAAGCATCAAATGTCATTACAAGAGGGTAGAATTCTAGAATGACCGTACAAGGGATAGCTCCTCAAAGCACTAACATCCCGCAATCCAACATTGTGGTCAAACAGCCTTCTACAACAACAAGGCCTTATAGTTTGGTTGATCAATTGCAATGTACTCCAGCACAAATCTCTATCTTAGAGTTATTAAAGTTGTCACCAAACCATAAGGATATTTTGGAAAAAGCTCTAGTAGAGACACATGTTCCTACTAACTTAGAGGTAGAAAAGTTTCAAAATATGGTAGGTCATCTTGTAGCACCTCATTGTCTTTCATTTTTTGATCAAGATGACATGTCTATAACCCATCCTCAAAATTTACCATTGCATATAGAGGTCTTAATTGAAAGGCATAGAGTCAAAAGAGCCCTCATTGATGGAGGGGTTGGTCTCAACATTTGCACATTGAGTCTTGTCAAATCCTTAGGTCTATCTGAGTCTTGCATTGAACCTACAAAGAAAATCACCGTTAAAGCTTATGATGAAGCTGAAAGAGCTTCTAAAGGCATGATTGTATTTCCCATCCAAGTGGGACCTGTCAAGAAGGACACCAATTGCCAAGTGTTGGACATGAAATTAACTTATAATATTTTGTTGGGGAGACCATGGATCTACGAGATGCAAGCAGTCCCATCCACGTACCACCAATGCATAAAATTTTTGTACATGGGTGAAGAAACCATGGTTGGTGGAGACTCTAACCCTTTCCAATATTGCAATGCACTCAAACCTCCTCGTGAGTTATACATTCCACATAACTGGGAAGGAATTATTCAAAGAACCACAATTGAAGATGTTAAAATGAAAGAACTAACATTAGATGTTATTCAACACCCTCCTCAAGCTAGCTCATCAACATCAACTAAGGGAAAGGAAAAAGTGAGCTACGAGGCTCCAAATGCAATAGAAAGTTCATATCTAGCACCTAAATTGGAAACGGTAGTCTATAAACCTACCAAAGAAGAAAAGGAAAAAGCCAAGGAAGATCGTTACCAACACATGAGTGAAATGATGAATAACTTTGAAAAACAATGCAAGATTAGTTCAAAAGGAATAGGGGAATATTCTGTTTCTCTATTTGACATGCCCACATCTCCAAAATCACATGGTAAACCATCAAAAGAACATCTTCCACATAAGTATAATTCCTATTTTGTAAGGGAAGATAACAAAGCAACATGGGATAAGGAAGAAGATGACATCCTTCAATGGCTTTACCATGATGAGGAAGATACCTCCAACACTCCCATGGAAAGAATTCAACATGTAAAGATACAAACCGAGCACTATGGGAAAGGCTTTGGTATAATGCAAAAGATGGGATACAAGGGAAGATGACCCTTAGGCCAAAGAAATAGGGGGTTATTAGAACCTATTGAACCTATTTGGAGGGCAAGTCACGAAAAATCTGGATTAGGTTTTCAATTCAAAGGAGAAATTTCAAGCCCAATGCATGATTTTTATCCTCAAATAAATGCCTTAGAATCTAAAGGAGATAGTGATGATTCTCAGGATTATGAATGGGATACCTTATCAGATGAATCATTTCATGGTAAGGAACAAATTTCTATACATACTTATGCAAAAATCCCAAGGCAAGAAGCTCAAATTAGTGAAGAACCTCATATTCAAAGGCCTAATATAGAGCAAGTACCTATCAATGGAGCATGGATAGAAACATTTTGGATGCCTTCAGAGGAGGGAGATTCAAATGTTAGTTTTAACCCACTTGTGGTTTTTCCCATGTTGTTTCCTGTAGAGGTTGACGAGGACTTGAGTGAAGGGGACTTTGACCCTTCTTCCATGGATCATCTTGAGGAAGTGCACGTCATAGATCTAAACGATACAATGTATGAACCCTCAAAAAAAGTCATGTCCATAACACCTATTGATGACATTTTACCCAATGAACCCTTACTTTTGATAAATCCAGACCTCATTGATTGGGACCAAACTGAACCAAATGACCTATTTTACTTTCCCAATGACCAAGCAATGAATCACTACCTTAATGCGGTTGAACCCTCTTTCACCAATGAATTCAATACAGACACAATGACAGCATCAGGGGTCAAATATCTTAGTCAAAAGAAAAAAAATGAAAAAAAATTAAAAAAAATGAAAAGTTCTATTGGTGAAAACCCAACTATGGCACCATTAGAACCAAAAAAAATAAAAATAAAAGACATTTCTTTTGGTGAAAACCCAACTGTGGCACCAAAGGAAGAGAGATTGGATACTTTTCCCAAACATGAAGAGGAAAGGTCACCTATACTCATAGAGCCAATGGAAAAAGTTAACATTGGCACGGAAGTGGATCCAAAGTTCATACACTTGGCAGCATCACTTACACCTCTAGAAAGAGAAGACTTCATCAAATTCTTCCAAGAACAACAAGTAAACTTTGCATGGTCATATGCTAACATGCCTAGATTAGAAGCTAAATTTATAATGCATCATCTGAATGTTAGACCAGGGGTTAAGCCCGTTAAGCAAAAGTTGAGAAAAATGCACCCCCACATAGCTCTTTTGGTCAAGGCAGAATTGGAAAAATTATTGAAAGTAGGATTCATAAGAGCAATAGCATATGCCGAATGGATCTCCAACATTGTGCTGGTCACAAAGCATGATAAATCCACTCGTGTGTGTATGGATTTTAGAGATTTAAATCTTGCTTGCCCTAAAGATGATTTCCCACTTCTGAGCATAGATGCCACTGTGGATTTGACAGCAGGACACTCAATGTACTCATTAATGGATGGTTTTAGTGGGTATAATCAGATCAAAATTGCACCCAAAGACCAAGAAAAGACATCATTTACTTGCCCTTGGGGCACTTTTTGTTGGAATGTCATGCCCTTTGGTCTTAAAAATGCCAAAGCCACATATCAAAGGGCCATGACAACTAGCTTCCACGACATGATCCACACATTTTTAGAAGACTATGTGGATGATATATTGGCAAAATCCCACAAAAGAGAAGAACACCTCCACATTTTGAAAAAGATATTTGTTAGGTTGGAGCAATTCAAGGTCAGATTAAACCCAAAGAAATGTGCCTTCGGAGTCCAATCTGGCAAGTTACTAGGTTATATAGTTTCCTCCAAAGGGATTGAAGTGGACCCTAAGAAAGTACAAGCTATAATGGACATGGAGATACCTAAGAACATCAGCCAAATGAGATCCTTGCAAGGAAAAATCCAATCCATAAGAAGGTTTATCTCTCAATTGGCCAAAAAATGTCATTCTTTCACTAGGTTGCTACATAAAGATACTATATTTATATGGGATGCCGAATGTGATCAAGCTTTTACATTGTTGAAGACCTATTTGATAAATCCACCCATTCTCATGCCACCAATCAAGGGAAAAACATTACTTCTCTACATATCTGCTATGGAAAAATCCCTAGGGGTACTTTTGGCGCAAGAGGATGAGCAAGGAAAGGAAAGAGCTATCTACTATGTGAGTAGAACATTGATAAAATATGAGCTTAATTACACATTTATGGAAAGAGCTTGTCTAGTAGTGGTGTTTTCATCTCAAAAGTTGAGACATTATATGTTGATGCATAAGGTCAACCTGATTGCCAAGATAGACCCTCTCAAGTATTTGTTAAGTAAAACAACCTTAACAGGTAGAATAGCTAAATGGGTGATGATATTGAGTGAATTCAACATTGAATAAGTCGATAGAAAGGCAATCAAAGGACAAGTGATAGCAGATCACTTAGCTAAAAATCCCATTACTTCTACACAAACAATTCAAGTGGAATTTCTGGATTCTGCCATTATCAACATAGAGGCAAAAATGTGGAAGTTATACTTTGATGGATCCTATACTCAAGGAGGTTCCGAGGCTGGCATATTATTGGTAACTCCTCAAGGTTACACCATTCCCAAATCCTACAAGCTTATGTTTCCATGCACAAATAACATAGCGGAATATGAAGCACTAGACATAGGCATCAAAATGGCCTTAGAATGGAACATAAAAGAGCTACAAATTTATGGAGATTCTCAACTCATCATTAATCAAGTCAACAATGAATATAACACTAAGGATGAAAAGTTGATGCCTTATAAGACTATGATTGATGGATGGAAGAAATATTTTGCATTGATCACCTTTGAATAGATTCCTAGAGAGAAAAACAGAGCAGTTGATGCCATGGCTACCTTGGCCTCTTTGTTACAAAAACCAGATCAAAATGAGAAGTATGAGTTCTTGGTGGAAGAGTTGGTGAAATTGGCAGTTGACTTTCCCAAAACCCAAATTGTTTCCCTCTTACATGGACATGACTCCTCTTGGTACAGACCTATATATACATACCTTAAAGACCAAGTGCTACCCTTAGACCAAACTCATGCTCAAAAATGCAATTTCATACCCCAAGCCTCCCGTTACTTAATCCTTTCCGAAACATTGTATCCTAAGGGTCTCGACGGGATGTTACTTAGGTGTCTAGAGGAAGAAGAGTCCAAATTAGCTTTACTAGAGGTTCACGAAGGCATTTGTGGGTCGCACTCAAGCAGGTTAAATCTAGCTAAGAAAATCCTTCGCTTAGGGTATTTTTGGAAGACATTGGAAAAAGATGCTTGCCACTTTGTGAAGATATGCAAAAAATGCCAATATCATGGTGACATGGTACATGCACCAGCATAAGAATTACATCCATTTGTCACACCATGGCCTTTCTATCAATGGGGGTTTGATTTAATTGGTGTCATAAATCCACCCTCTTCAAATGGGCACAAACATATCATAACCACAACAGAATATTTCACCAAGTGGGTTGAAGTGGTTCCCTTGATAACGACAACAAAAAAACAAATTTCCATGTTTATCTTGAATCATATCATTTTCTGATATGGTATTCCTCATGCCATAATAATAGATAATGGAAAATAGCTCAAGAATAAGGATGTTGATGAACTATGTGCTACATTTCATATCACTCACCATTCATCATCAATTTATTACCCTCAGGGAAATGGGCAAGCCGAAGCCATGAATAAGAATATATTGAAGATCTTGAAAAGGTAGGTCAACAAATCAGGAAGGGATTGGCATATGCAAATTAATCCAGCATTATGGGCCTATAGAACTAGCATAAGAACACCCACCGGAGCCACACCATTCTCACTAGTCTATGGGGCCGAAGTAGTTCTACCATTAGAGGTTGAAATCCCATCTCTACGAGTGTCATTACAATGATTGATCATAGATGAAGACTATAGAGTTGCTAGACTTCAATAATTGGAGTTACTTGAAGAACATCAAACACAAGCTTATGAGCACCTGAAAGTGTACCAAAATAGAATCTCAAGGAACTATAATAAAGATATCAAACCGAGATTTTTTCAGGTAGGAGACTTGGTGTTGAGAGAAAATCCAAAGAATCAGGTTGAGAGGGAGAAGAAAGGCAAATGGGAGGCTAATTTGCTTGGCCCATTTATCATAATATCTTCATTTGGCATAGGAGCCTATAAGTTATCAGATTGTGATGGAGAGGAACTCCAAGAACCTATCAATAGTATTCATCTCAAAAGGTTCTACACATAAAGAGTATAAAGAGTATCAGATGAAAGAGCATCCTATTTATTGTACATAGTTCAAAAGAGATCTTGAAAATACCAAAAACATTGGAAGAGCACAAAAAGATAAAAACATTGAAAAAATTGAGCATGAAGAAAGGGAAAAACATTCAAAAAATGTTGTCTTGGTGAAAACCTAGTAAATAGGCGCCTTGATGATAAAAAAAAAAAGAAAAAAGAAAAAAAGGAAAAATACAAAAAAATTGAAAAAGAAGAAAGTGTGCTAGTGAAAACCTAGTAAATAGGCACCTTGGTAGCAAAAAAAGAGAGAAAAAGCTTGCAAAAAAGAAGAAGAAGAAGAAGAAGAAGCTTGATCCATACTAAAGGTGAAAACTTGGTAAACAAGTGCCTTTGGTTCCCTTAAGTTTGTCTTTCCTAGGTTGTATATGTCCATATTGCATTTCCATCATCCCATTTGTACAACCACCATTGCATTCGTCATTTGTACTTAGTCATAATAAAGCCGGTCAGTCGCATTGTTGCATTGTCTATCAGCCCTAAGTTAGTCAATCGATCACATTTATCACTTGGGGGCAGAAGAAGATGGTAAATTTGGCATCCAATGGATTCAATAAGTGCTACAATCAGTCATGTCAGAGAGAGATTTTATCAGAATTTCAGAAGAGATGGAAAATTTTCTTGAGCCTAAGTATTTGATTCTACAACATAATCCAAGAACCTTCATTGACTTTATTATTCAGGATTAAAATTGACAAACACATCTTAAAGATCAGAATACTTGGAAATTTTTTTTGAAAATAAGAAAACATGGCAAAACATTCAAAAGTTGTCTTTTCTTTGACAAGTAATGAAACATGGTAAAACACTTGAAGTTTTGTTAAAATCTTGATGAGCTTGACTTTTTATCATATCTTTGGAGTTATTCGATGATGTTCGACTATATTAGCCATGATAAAGATGTGATATTTTATTGCCTTTGAGTGACTGTTTGGAGGAAGATTCGTCACTTATTAGAATTTGTCTAACGACATGGTCATCAAAGAACCATCGAGGACTATGTCATAAGAGGATGGATTAACCTTTGTTTTTTTATGCAAACGGATCCCTTGGCTATTTAGATTTTCTATATCTTAATACCAAAAATCCACTTGCAACATTGAATCCATTGACACCGGTATTCAGACTCCCATAGTTTGGTCATCCAACTAGTGAGGGTTGTACTTGGTTCAACAAAGAGGTTACCAAAATGTGATAAAAAGTGGTATTCATATCATCATGTCAGTGGGCAGTGGTGATTGTATCAACTTTCCGATCCCAAAATGCTCAATGATGAAAATTTATCCTCAAGGCATTTATTTGCTAAAAGCTAGTGACACTTAGGTTGCATTGCAAGGCATATTAGATTAATTGCATTATCTTGTTAGATTAATTGCATAGTCCTATTTGATCAAATGCATGTGTTTATGGTTACTTTTCCAAGGGAGCGAAGGGGGTTCAATAACAACGTTTATTCTTGATAAAACACTATAAAGAAAATGAGATTATCTTTTGCATACATACATTGAGCATTATTCATTATCCACATATTACAATGAGAAATCATCCATATCATGTGCAATCATATAGTTAAGGATAGACTGGCATACATTGAAAAATCAAAAACATAGGAACATACATGTGCATTAAACACTTTATCATCCATACATGAACAACAGAAGAGCATCACCAAATTCATACATCTTTGCATACATCTATGTATATCATAAAGTAAGATACTGCATTCCTAGCATGAATCCAAGTAAATGCATAAATAAAACATCATATAGCTGCATAAGAGATAATCTTATAATCAACTCATCAAAGAGAATCAAGAAGTATATCATCATATATCATCATCAAAAGGAGGATCCAATACATCAAATATGTCAAGATATCATCAAAGTGATATATCAAATGTTCTGATCAATGAGAATAAAATGAAAGGTGGACCAGCAACACTGAGTAAATTTGTCATCATATCAATCAAGAGCCTATAGCATGAGATCCATCTGGTCCTCTATCATCATGTGGGGGAGGAGCCTGTGATGTACCCGCTCCATCCTGCCTCTGAACAACCATGACTAATACAAGTTGTTGTAATAAAGAAGCAACCTGGTCCAATCAACCCACAACAGTGGATATCTGTGTCCTCATAGACTGTAAACCTCACTCTAATCCATCCATGCGATCACCCTGTGCACCCTGTGGCTATGAAGCTGGTGGAGGCATCTGTGGAGCCCCATCATCCTACTGTGCCTTATCCTGATGAGCCACATCATCATCATGCTGAGCTAAGGCCACTCTTTGTAACTGTACCAAGGGATCTAATCTCCTAGGAACCTGCCTAGCTACATCAATCTGTGCATGTCTCTAAGCTCTCTGATGCCTATGCACTCTATCCTACCTATTTTCTCTAGGCCATCTATCCACTACATCATCTGGTGATCTAACCTGTCTATCATGACCCTGATCTCATCTCACCTGACCTCCCCTTGCAGCAACCCGAGGATGTCTATGTCCTCATCCTCTCTAATGTCTACCACCCCTCTCACCATCACGATGTCCGAGAATAGGCTCAGCTGGATCAGTAAACTGAGGAAACCTATGGCGAGCCCACCAATCTGCATACTCATGTGACATCCGTGCATCTGCAATACTAGGAAGTATCTCCCATTTGCAAATAGTCATACCCGCAATCTGATCTAATGCAAACTGGTAATCAATACATGGACCCCATAGAGAGATCTCTACCTGTACCCGAGCATATAATGCATTTCCCTGAGGCATATCTTGAATCTGCCCATACTGTCTCAAAACTCTGCCAAAGCAGAAGCACTCAATAGTGGTAGGAGTGCACCCAATCATCTAGCGAGGGGAAAACATATATGGTAACTCATCACCATCCTCTCTCCACTGATCACAACTGAGGAAAGGATGCCATGTAACCTAATCTAGATCATCAATCTGACGTTGCCAGTAATCCAAATGACCCATATGATGTTGTATGACCATGCTTGTATATAAGAAAGCGTAAGGATATCCCCAATGTTGAACCCTATCAGAAATAGACCTAGTAATGGGAAGATGCTCCCATATCCACAACTGCAGAATAATAACACCCACTGACAATGATGCACTACCCCGATAGACTACCTCATGTAAATCATGATACAACTGTGCCAAGATGCAGGAACCCCAATCAAACTGTCAAGGATGAGCAAGTAAATCCTCTATAATCTAGCCCCAACTGACTAAAAAACCATGACCTCACCAGTCGGGAAGAAGTAGACCGCCAATCAATGCACCTAAAACTGTTGGTAATATGGGAAAAGAGGCAAACTAAGGCCATGTAATAGTATCCCCATCTCCAATAGTGTTGTCTCTGAATACTTGTCGGTAGATAGAGGAATCATATGCAAAATCATAGTAGACCAACTCACCCCTGAAAGGAATCTGCAATAATTGATACATGTCCTCTGGTGTGATCATCATCTCTCCATATGGCAAGTGGAATGTGTTGTGGTCGAAATGCCATCGCTCCGCCACTACAGTTAATAATCCATGGTTCAGTTGCATCATGGGTTATTGACTTAGGTCAGAGACTCACAATAGCTGAGTTCCACGGAAGTGACAATAAAACAACCTAGGTGACAATCAATTCATTCCTACGCGTGATTTCTCAAATACAACACAATAATGAAACATAAAATTGTAATAAATGCTCCATAAATGCAAATTGAGGTTTGTAATGACTTACCAGAGGTGCATAATTAGGTGGTCTCGCATATCTCTGGCACCTCTCAAATCTATGCTCCCGAATCGACACAACCATCTCAAAATCACTAGAGGATCAGAGCAAAATCACCAAGGGTAAAAAGTAAAAATGAATGGTAAAAGAAGGTTTCTTAACCTATTTAAGGTATTTTTTACCTAGTTTTGGAGGTAAAATTGGCCATTGACTTATCTTCACATATCAAATCAAATTGGGGCATAATCATACATCGTGGGATATCATCAATAGTCAGAAATTAAAACATATTTGCTATATCAAACGTCAAAAAATCTTTTTCGAATCAAGAAATTAATATGTTTTAATTTCTGAGGGGGAATAAGGGTATTAAATCAAAGTCACAATCATACATCATGAAATCAGTGGGGCATATCATATCAGTATCATATCATATCAGTTTCATATCAGGAGGCAAATCAGTATCAGATCAGTTTATCATATCATATCAGGCAGCATATCACTATCAAAGACAATATCATATCATCGTACCAACTATCAGAGGTATCAAGGAATCACAAAACTAGAATAGAATCAGATCATCATACCAAGGGAATCTTTGAATCGGTGTTCTTCGCACATCAACTCAAAGAGGGGCATTTGTAGACATGGAAAATTGGCCAAAGGCTTAAATCAATCAAAAGGTGCATCAAATCATCAAAATAGCATGAAAAATCAATAAATGGAACAAAGGCAATTCAAATCAAAGGAAAATTCAATTAAATGATTAAATAAAGCTTGAAAAGGGGAAAAATACTATGAAATTGATTAAATTCAATTAATGACTTAGTTGTTGAAAGCAAAAATCAAAATGAACCTCTTACCCTTCATGGCTAAATTTAATTACTTTAATTAATTAATAAATCATAATTTCCCTCAACAAAGCAAATTGGAGACAAAATGGACACAAATCACTCACTTTTGTTGAAATTGTCCAGTCTTTTGAAACCATTTAAATGATTGTCCCCTCCTTGTCCCCCCATTTATGGACAAAGCAAAGCCAATTGACCTTACCCAAGCATAACCATGATCAACTCACTCTACCCCCTACCCTTGGGAAATTACTATAAGTATGGGGCATTTTGGAGAGCATTGCCATCTTGGAAGTCATTTGCAAAAGCATTGTTACTATAGGCAAATTGAGAATTCTAAGAGCAATTGAAGCATTTGAGCATTTAGAGTTTATCATTTTAGCATTTTATCATTGCATTGTTATCAAAATGGAGCTATATTAAGCATGAATTCATCATAGAATAAGCATTTAGAAGCATTGTAGCAGCATTCTTCTCATTTTAGAGGTGTCACTAGTGAGGATTTGTAGCTGAGAGCTCACTTACCACTTCTTTCTAGAGATCCATGAGATGTTATAGATTGTAGTTGCATTTTAGAGTAAATTTCCTTTGTATTTAGCTTAAATTGTTGCTACTTGATCTTAATTTCATGAAGGTGAATAATATCATCACACAACTATCATGGGAGGTGATGTCAAAAGTCCATTCCTTGGAGACCAGGAGCTTGTTCAACCTTATCAGCCTCCCTGGGGGGACAACAACTATGATCTCATCAAGGTTAGTAATCTAGACTACCAATTTCAAAGGTTGGTATGCCAGGTAGTTCAGTATGTTTTTGTATTCCACTTTCTCCTTGTTAGAATCAAATGTACAAGGTATAAAACCCTAAGGAGGATGGGGAATTATTTCAATAGTCCAGTAAATTGTTTTGTTTAACTAGGTTTCTGCACTGGTTAGTTTAGGATAGGTTAGTTTCCCTGTTTTCTAGGTTAGTTTTCCTGCTTTTCAAGAAGTGCTTGTGCACATTTTTGTCCCTCCTGGTTTCAGGTCTATCTCTTTGTCAAGAAAGTTTATTATGTTAGAAATGACTCCTTTGCCCAATGGATTGCATCAAGGTCACTGGTCTAATGTCTAGTAGGCTGACATCTAGCAGAAATCACCAAAATGTTACCCAAAATTTCCTATCATACAATTTTGGCCTATTTTCACTTGTGAAGAAAATCAACAAGGTTTCATGGTTTGCACTCCCAGCCCCATGTTCTCCAATATGTCACCATGCTCCAGTTCTAATCACATGTGCTGAATCAAAAGGACCAGGGAGATATTCAAGTTTTAAGGTCTGCAGCACATAGTTTATGTCATAGGGTTCCAAAATTGCCTAAGTGTAAAATCCTCAATGTTTTCTATTTCTCTGATGCCTTTTCAGTTTTAAGAGAAAAACCTTTGTTGTTTTTGACTTTTCAGCTCTTCGCAGATTACCTTTGACATCAGTGTTTCTTATGTGCATTGTTGTGACTCAGTGGGCCCGGTTCTTCAAGGATGCAGTCGCTTGATCTCCAGGTTTTCTGGCGGTTAAGTTTTTATTCGGCATTTGGGTGACTATGTGTTCACTAAGTCTCTTGTTTCTGGTGGTTAGGTACTTTTCATTCAGTAACTAGTGTTTTCTTCAGTTGCGTGTTCACGCAACCCTGACGGTTTGTCCCTTAGCCTTCAGCGATCCAGCGAGTGATTATGTTTCTTTTGGCGGTTAGGTCGATCGGCAGGTTAAAGTTCAATTGAGATCAATGATTGTCATGATGCTGCAAGGAAAAAGTGCTTGAGGGTTAATCTTCATGACATTATGACAACCGTCTGATCTTCCAATTGAAAGAATCTGATGTCATGGTGGGACCAGTGTCAGGCATTGTAGGTGGTGCTCATTTCTGATTGGCCAAGCTAGATGGTGACGAGGACATGTCGGTGGGCCTAAATTATTCAGGTGAG
This sequence comes from Chamaecyparis obtusa, assembly GCA_027943335.1. Taxonomy (NCBI): domain Eukaryota; kingdom Viridiplantae; phylum Streptophyta; class Pinopsida; order Cupressales; family Cupressaceae; genus Chamaecyparis; species Chamaecyparis obtusa. Next base: position 295,137 of record BSBK01001327.1, on the reverse strand, counting down.
ATGGCAGTGCAGAAGGATCTATGGTTGTCGCATGATCACAAGGAATATTCTTTCCCTTTGTGATCATGCAACCACCGTCCGATTTAAAGCCAATAGTTATTCATGGGCCCACTGGCCGTTGTGTTGAGGTGCTTAATTTTCATTGGTTACCAAAGTGGTGACGTGGTTGGTGACTTTTTGAAGGGCCTTGTGACTATTGTGAAGAATGATCTAGGCCGTTCGATTTGTCGGTAAAGAATGATATCGATGACCATGTTTTAAACTGAAACCTACTAGCCGTTGTTTTGAATTTAAATATATTTTTACGGGGTTTCTTGCTAGTTTGTTGCTATTGGTCAAATGCGATGTTGTGGGTAGCTCGGAGTTGATGTTTTCAGGATAGTTGCAGGTAGAAGATTGATAAAGAAGATTGGGGTGGTCGTTGCGTGTTGATTTCTTGTTTCCTGAGGTACCATGTCAGTGATTTTTGTGCCAAAGAAGCATTGAAGGATTAGTGCAACATGTGACCATTTATAGTTTTAAATTCAAAATATCTATGAAGATTAGATTTGAGCATTCATGATGAACCCGATTTAGCTGGATCAAGGTCATAGCAATGGCGTAGGGTTTTCAACTTGCAGCGAGGTAGATGGATCAAGACAGCTCGTTTGTAGGCAGTTATGGTGATGGAATTATGTGTAGGGATCGATATCCGATTGATCAAGATTTTTCAACAATGCATTTATGATCAGAATTAGGGTTTTCTATTATTATATGCAAAATCTATGTAACCCTAATAAGATTTTGGACTCATGCCTGTGTGCAAGGGAGATGTATATATTAGTTTTAGAGCTCTTAGAGCTCAGAGTTTTACAGTTGTAAAAAAGAGAGTTCTTCTTTCTTAGGATTTATCCATGGCATTTGTTTTTCCCTCTGTCTTTTACAGTCTGTAATCTTTCATTGATTTATCAGATTCAATAGAGGCTTTTTGAGGCATCTTCTCTGCCCTCAAGTCTTTTCCTTGTCGATATTTCTCTTAATGAGTATAATATACTGGCTTTGTTAGAGAAATCTTGGAGTTCTAGGGCCCTTCTTTCTTTCAGCTTATTTGTGTACTATTGTATCTGATTTGATTTGAGTGAGTTTGTGGGTATACTTCAACCCCTTGTCATTCTGTCTCATTCCTGTGCCCTTTTGCTGAAGAGGACGTTTGCTTGTAGGTCACAGTCTATGTCTTTTGTTCAGACCCCTCTGTGAAACACTTATGCAAGCCTATCTAGGAAGATTATGTTCTATTAGATCTGAGAGCCTTCATGCTAATTTGGTCAATATATTATGTTCATGTCATTTTGGTGTATCACCTAGTAGGTAGGTTGCTTTCAGTCATTTCCCTTTAGCATTTCTTCTATCCCTTTTCCCTCAAAGTTTTACTTTCCTATCAAAAGCAAATTAAGGTGATTATCCAAGAGGAACCAGCCTAGAACTTGGAGGTCTCATCTTGGTTAGCATAGGTCCCACAACCTAGAGATGATTCCCATGTTATACTAGGTTATCAAGACTATGAGAGCTTGAACCAAGGGTGCAAACTTAGTGTATAACAGTTACATAACCATTGTTGTGACTTTACACACCCTTTTACATAAGGGATTATAATATGTTTTAAAAATCTTGTTAGAATTCTTAGGCACTGAGAGGGGGGATGAATCAATGCAACCAAATTATAAACTAGTTCAACCACCAATCTGAATAACTCCAATAATAGTTTGTAAACCAAAAAGTATATAACTAAAGTAAATAAGTAAAAGTAAACAAAATCAAACATCCACAAAATCATCACACATGACACGATGTTTTTTGCATGGAAACCCTTGGTTAGAGGGAAAATCCACGGTGGGGATGACACCCACAAGCTCACTACTGTAGTAAAATAATTTTGTCATGTTAGGAGCTTACAATTACCCTTTCTAAGGGTTCACCCTGTGAGGATTGATTAGTACCTTGTTAGAAGTACAATAAAATATACTAAGATCTACCTTGTGAAAGGATTTCAAGACTCTATTAAGAGCTTACCTAATTAAGAGATTTATATAAGAACCTATTAAAGTTCACCTTGTTAAGGGATTTGCTTGTTTTAATTGCTAGGGAACAACAAGTTGAGTGATTTTAATGTAGCACTGACTACATGACAGATCCAATATTTTCTCTTCTTTATGTATTTTCTCACAACTCAGATTCTATCAAATCTCTGATTGCAACCTTAATTAATTTCACAATGACATCAATCTTCTTATTTCAAACCTTGTTTCATCACATATATTCAATATGAGCAATACTAATTATATATACTTATGGCATTGACTTCATGAAATTAAATATTTTCCCATCAAAGTGATAAACTTGATGTAAAACACATTTCGCTATGACCGTGTCAGCTCTCAATAAGACCTGCATTTTAATTCTCCAAAATAGTCAAACACATTTTGACTTCTCCAACACACCACCTTAAATATTCCTTATACGATAACCTCAATCCCAAAAATAACACCTCATCGATTCTATAACCATTATTACACTACATTATAACATTAAGAATGTATAATGCCCACCCTAGTACCCTGATGCAATCAAGGCTGGTGGTTCCAATTAAGGACTAACCAACCTTGCAGCCAAACCAATATGTAGTAGAAATACGCAATAACAACAACAGATCTGAAATGAAACACAAGTCTTTATTCATCAAATCACTGATTACATGCAATGTGTCAGGCTGTAAGGCCTTCCCGATTATGGCCAATTACAATGCAAGTAATAGTCTAAAGATCTTGCAGGATCTAAATCTTTTCCACAACATCAACATTTAGCTAGTCCAGATCTATAACACATAACACATTGGTAGGCACCTAGGAAAGATCTGAACTTGTACTCAAACTTCCAAGCAATCTTCCTACTCCTAAGCTCATAGGCTACTGACCTTCCTTCCCACCATCTGATGCCCTAAACATCTACCCAAGCAACCTATAAATACTGATTCCTAGCCACAAGTCGACTGATGAAACAGTAAACCCCTACAAACAAATATTAAATGCTAAAACATCAGTCAACTCTCACATAGGCTTACAAAATAAATAAACTCTCAAAGATGGCCCCAACGGTCATCAAATCTGCATAGAAGAATGCAACACGCTAGATCTAGGTCCCCACATGTCCAACGGTCAATCCATAACATGAGGAGCATGACCCAAATTAAATGCACCAGTCGGCCAAGTCGATCTATCCAAAATAATCTAGTCGGTAAGCAAGAACACCGAGCAATAGAAGAAATAACTAAGCACTAGTCAACTGACCACGACAAGCATGACCGAGCAACGTAGTTATCTCTGAGCACTAGTGAACCAACACCTTCAGTCATCAAGCATTCTTCAGAGACCGAGCACCCTGGTAACCATAGAAACCAAGCAACTAGTCTCCCAAACTGAACAAGAACTCCATCAAACCAAGATCAAAACCAACAATCTACCTTCAAAGATAAACATATTTTTGGTTGATACAAGATTGCCAAGAATCCTAGGATGCTCTTGCATCAGACACCCCAGGTAAGAAAGATTTTCTCATAAGGAAATCAAGAACACCTCAAGGGAATCAGAATAGGTATGTCAAATCTATTCTTCACCCATATCTCTTCTTGTCCTTCATCCCAAGTAGTCTTCACTTCATTCACTGTCTCATGCAGAAAGTCCTTCTACTTTCCACTTTTTTTACCCCTCCGGTTGGCAACTGATAGCAACCAACTCTGACCACTATCGATCACATCAATGCCTCAGTAAGGTTCATCCCTTCCAGACTCCTCAACCAACTCAGTATCATCTGCATCTCTCTCTGTCACAAATATCACCATCTACTGAACCATCTCTACTAGCAAGACCATCTATTTCTTCATCTCAACAAACTCTTTAGAGATATCATCCTCCTTCTCCTTCAAACTAGACTTAACAAGAATAGGTTCATCAACCTTATGCTCCTGAGGTTTGTCATAAGGGCAACACCTGATAACTCCACATCCCTTAACCCCTATCTCCTGTAAAGGTATCAGCTTATGGTGAGCTCCTTCATGCCTAACCACATAGGTATTAGCATGGCCATCAAACAAAATATTGCTATCAAACTGCCAGGGTCTATTGAGCTATAGATGATAAGCATCCATAGGCAATATATCACACAATATCTCATCATGGTAAGATCCAATCTGAAACTTAACCAAGCATTTTTCTTCAACTCTAACCTTAGACACATCTTGTATCCAACTAATCTGATAAGGATTAGGATTCTTCCTTCTTTCCAAATTCAACTTACTAACCATTTCATCTGAAACAAAGTTCTCAAAACTACCACCATCAACTATGATATTACATACCTTATCCTTGCACTTACATCTGGTTCTGAACAAATTCCTTCTTTGCACCAGTTCATGAACACATACAGCTAATCTCCTAGTAACAAGACATTCACCTTTCTCTGGAACATTCTCAATGTCTTCTTTGGCAACTAATGCAACTCTTTTCTTAGGACACTACCAACTTCTATGACCAACTTCACCATAGTTATAACAAGTGTCGGTAAAATAATTCTTGAACTTTCCTCTCTGTCCAACATTCTTAGTAACTTGACCACTACTAGATCCCATATCAGTCTTAGGATTCTCTATCATATTATTCTCGGCAACTATCTCACCAGTTTTACCACCTCGGTTCCTATTATTATGTTTTCCTTCATACCTCTTATTCAGCTTCTCTTCAATCTTCAATGCCAACTGATAAGCATCACAGATTGTTGTCATCCACATAGTAAGTAACTCTTCTTGAATAATAGGTCTTAAACCATAGACATACCTAGCAACCTTTTTTTATTAGCTTCAGAATGACCAGTCCTAATCAAGATTCTATAAAACTCCTCAGTATACTCCTGTACCAATTTGTTAGTCTGCTTCAAAGCTTGCATCTTCTTAAACATGTCCAATTCATAATCCACCGGAATGAATTGCTTCTTCAACTTATCAACCATTTGGTTCCACTTAGTGATCTTTTCTTTTCCTCTTCTACCTCTTTCCAACTGAACTTCTCTCCACCAGATATTTGCATGACCCTTTAACTTAGTCTTTGCAAATCTAACCCTATCAGGATCTTCTATTTCTTTATACTCAAAGTATTCATCAATATCATTGATCCAATCAACCAACTCTTCTGGCCTAAGGCTTCCAGCAAATGCAAAAACTTCAATCTTAGGTCTTTTCCCAATCTTAGACATAGCTTTCAGAATTTGATTCTTCTTATGATCTCTAGCTTCTTCAACAACTTCTTCAAAGTGATCTTCCTCAGATTCATCATCACTATCCTCTTTCAAGGTAGGCTTCTTCTTTCTCAACTCTTCTTGCAGATCTTGCACTTGTTTCTGCAAAGCCTTAAAATCATCAATACTAAATTCACCAGTAGCTTCCTCTTCTTCAGAGATCTCATAGTTTCAACTTGGAGGAATCATCAAATCAAGATCTAGACACGAACGCACAAGATCCACTCGGCTCCAACAGGAACAAACTTTGCTCAAATAGGAAAAAACTTCACTTTGATACCACCTGATGCAATCAAGGCTGGTGGTTCCAATTAAGGACTAATCAACCTTGTAGCCAAACCAATATGTAGCGAAAATACACAATAACAACAACATATCTGAAATGAAACACAAGTCTTTATTCATCAAATCACCGATTACATGCAATGTGCTAGGTTGTAAGGCCTTCCTGGTTACGACCAATTACAATGCAAGTAACAGTCTACAAGATCTTGCAGGATCTAAATCTTTTCCACAACATCAGCATTCAGCTAGTCCAGGTCTGTAACACATAGCACACTGGTAGGCACCCAGGAAAGATCTGAACTTGTACTCAAACTTCCAAGCAATGTTCCTGCTCTTAAGCTCATAGGCTACTAACCTTCCTTCCCACCATCTGATACCCTAAACATCTACCCAAGCAACCTATAAATACTAATTCCTAGCCACAAGTCGGCTGATGAAACAATAAACCCCTACAAACAAATATTAAATGCTAAAACATCAGTCGACTCTCACATAGCCTTAATAAATAAATAAACTCTCAAAGATGGCCCCAACGGTCATCAAATCCACATAGAAGAATGCAACACACTAGATCTAGGTCCCCACACATCCAACGGTCAATCCATAATACCAGGAGCGTGACCCAAATTATATGCACCAGCCGGCCAAGCCGATCTATCCAAAACAATCCAGTCAGTAAGCAAGAACACCGAGCAATAGAAGAAATAACCAAGCACTAGTCAACTGACCATGCCAAGGATGACCGAGCAATGTAGTTATCACCAAGCACCAGTGAACTGATGCCTTCAATCACTGAGCATTCTTTAGAGACCGAGCACCCTGGTAACCACAGAAACTGAGCAACCAATCTCCCAAACCGAGCAAGAACTCCATTAAATCAAGATCAAAACCAACAAGCTACCTTCAAAGACAAACATATTTTTGGTTGAGTATTACTTGATGATGTAGGATGCAGTTACCAAGCATCGACTACACCTGGCTACACAAGTCTGAACATGCATTTAAATCCTTGAGCATTGTTGTGTGGAGATATTGCCAAGATACTCTCAAGGAACCTTTGTTGACTTAGGTTCATCTGTAGTAAGTCACCTTAATTGGGGGTTTGGGCAGTATCATCATTTTGATTTTGAGATTTATGTTTTGTTATTAGAGTATCTTTTTATTGTTCCAATTTGTAAGTTGTGTAATATGCTTCTCAATCTTTTCTAGATAAATATAAATTTGGATGTATTAGATTATGTGTTTTAATTTATTATATATGTGAATGTATATATGAGTCCACACATATATACATGTGTGTATATAAATATATATAGATATGTGTGTATTTGTATGTGTGAATGTATTTTTATGATTATAGAATAAATAATGTAATTATAGAATAAAATAACATAAAATAAATAAAAGTAATAAATCACTTAATTAGTAAAACTAGCTTATCTAGGAGTCTTGAACCCAAGACCTCCTAGGAATTGGGCTAGTTAGTTTACCATTGAGCTAGATGATTTACTTGGGAATTATATTTACCTTTAACACATTTATTGCTTTAATAAAGTAAAATAAGTTAATCAAAATTAAAACCTTTAATTAAGGTTCACGGGAAGGTACGAGAGTTGTTTTAATTTATGAACCAACTATAGTAGTTGGAGCAGTTTCTTACCGTAAAGAAACTCCTCTAGCCATATGGTTGGCTATTTGTATCATGGAAAATTTATGGTTTGGGATTAGAAGGGAATTGGATAGATTGGGGTTTCAGGAAGGAAATTTGATAGATTGGATTCGGAGAAGGAAATTTTAGATTAAAGGATATAGTATGGAGTTAGGAGAATCTTTGTGAGGAATGAGGTGTTTGGTCTCAGAAGGAGTTGGGGGTGTTTCCAAGGTGAAAACACCATTCTAAATATTGGAAGGAAGGTGCTGGTTCATACGAGAAGCTGAGGATTGCTCAACATTAAAAGGGTTTTCTCCGCACGACTCCAGGTAGGATCTGGAACTAGGAAGAATATTTAAAATGTCTAAAAATGTGTGTGTGTGTGTGTTATAAAGATATGATATTTATTTATTTGTACTATATATTTTATGTAATTAAGATGATTTATTAGGAAATAGATTTTAGAAGTGTGTTTGGTTGAATAATAAGGATAATCTGGAAGTATGGTGGATTTACTCTTTTAAATTCTTGCTTGTGATGTTTTTTGCTAGCATTATGGTTGTAAGGGAGTTAATTCCTTTGTATTATCATGGTTTAGGAAGGTTTAGGAAGGCTTAGGAAGGTTTAGGAAGGTTTATGAAGGTTGAGGAAGGTTTAGGAAGGATTAGGAAGTTTTGCAAGTATTTTTCTTTTTCAAAATTTTATGCAGTTTTTTTGGCAATATTTTGTTAATAGTTTTAGTTTTTTATTTAATGGAGGAATGTTGTGAGTTGGAGAGAGGATCTTGATGTGGTACTGGGAGACCTCAATTAGATCTATCTCATAAAACCTTCCTCTAACCCTCTTCATGATTTATCTGGGTCGTAAAATCAAATTGGAAGTAATTTTGGAAGTTTCCAAGTAGGATCTCGTACGAGTAAAGAGGCTTGGTTATGAATACTCATACTACCCTATAGGAGTACTTGTATCATCCTATGAGAATATTCAGATGGGAATTAGGAGTTTTAGGGTTCAATTGGGGCACTTCATGGTGTTGGTTTTGGTCTGCATCTCTTAGTTTTTGGTCCCGATCCTTGTTTGCATCTTTTTATCTCTCTGAGTGTTCATTATTCTGCATAAGGCCATCATAAAGTTTTAATTAAGGTTTGTTGTGTTTGAAATCCTTTTTTATTATTCTCATTTTGCATATGGTTAAGGTTTGGACTCATCTTGAGGGTCTGAGTACACAGGAGAGTTTCCTAAACATGTGGAATAGATTACTTGAATTGTTTTCATTTCTTTATGGCATGTTTTGGGTAGGGTAACTAGGTACCCTAGGTGAGTGGCTCACCATAGGTTCTAGGGCCCAAAGTGGCCTCTAGGAGATCCTATGGGTGGGTTCTTAATCAAGTGATAACCATAAAATAAACTTGGATGGGGGTTTCTAAAAGATAATAAAAGATATGTAATGTTATAGTCCACATACATTTGTTAGAGTACCAAGGCCATGAGTAACTACCAGGGCGGATCCTTAGCATAAAAAGGGGACCGAGGTTACATGGTTTCCAAGGTGGATCCCAATACACAGACTGTGTGATGACCCTCACCTAGATGGTATTCTAGAACCTTTACCTTTGTGTTGTAGTGTGGTGATATTTTGTATGTTTTTACCTTTGTTCTTTTGGTATTTGAGTGAATGGATTCATTAGCCTTAGATTTCCTTGGACCTTGTGAGTATCTTGGTTATATCCCCTAGAATGAGGGGTGGGACTTCACAAGTTCCACATAGATGGGTGGAAAATATTTTTTGAGGTATTATTTATGGTTCATGTTTTGGCTTGGTTTCAGGATTTGGATGGTGATGAAGATTTCCACTTTGTATCATGTATTTCTATCTATTTTAATTCAAAATGTAAATATCTATTGTATGCCTTTTGGGCAATTTGATGTAATTGTAATGGAAACTAAAGAAAAGAAGCAATGTAAATTTGGGAGGGTAGTTTTAGGAATATCAAAAAAGGGAATGTTTATTGGTAACTTGGAATATTGTAATAAAGGTTTATAATTGTGTAATTTCTACCCTATTTCTCTTATGAATCTTGAAATGTAATTTGAAAAGTAAGGATTTCTAAATTGCAAATTTTATTTGTGTTTTGGTAAGCACAAATGAATTGTGTGTAGGATATGGTTAATTGGGAAAGAAACTAAAATAAAAAGAGATAAATGTACTTAAGCTTATGAAAGAAGCAATATGTTATTTATTCCTACCTCTAGATTCTAAAAGCTACATGTTATGTAAAGTAGGTAAGAAAATGAATTCATAAGTTGGTTAATTGAATCATTGGTTTTAATCTTAGTAACATACGTTAAGGGAACCTTTAAGGACATGTTCATATGTAGGATTATCAAATTAGTTCTTAGTAATGATATAAAAAAATTAGTTTTTTTTCTTTATACTTTAGACCTTTTTCTGTTGGGGTCCCTGGCGGGGATGTTACATTTGGTATCAGAGCCAAGTTGCTACACTGGGAGCTCTAGGGTCTATTTGTATTTAACTTAGTCACTTCTTCTCATTTAATAAAGGTAAACTAGATACCTATACTTATGTTGTATCACTCTTCCAGGATGCCTCCCATCACCCATGGAAGAGCTAAGGAAAGAGTCCAAGATTCTTCCTCTAGATCTCAACAAGAAATTTACCATGGGGAATATGAGGGAGAACAAAACTAGGTTAACCCTAGGAATGAGAGTTAGAGTAATGACTCTGAGGGGGCTCAAATGAGACAACTCATGAAACAAATTTTACAAAGGCTAAACACCATTGAAAACAAAGTGAACCATGAGGAAGTATACTATTCTCACCATAATGATAGGGACAGAGATATAAGCCCTACGAGAAGCACAACTATACTAGAAATTGAAAATAGGGATACCTCTAACATGAAGAATTTACTCAAAGTCAAGATACCTCTCTTCTATGGTAATGAAGGGGGATCCTCAACAGAAACCTAGATGTTTGATGTTGAAAGATGTTTCTCCACGCATCCCTTTAGTAGTAATGTGAAATCTAGATGTGTCATCATGAACTTAAGGAAATTTTCTTCCACTTGGTGGCGTATGGAAGAGGAAAAGCTTAAAGTTAGCATCAATATTGTTTCTTGAGAATTATTCTTGGAAATTTTTAAGGATCGGTTTATGTCTAACTAATGGAGATAAAGTAGGGCAGAAGAGTTTCACCATCTTAAGAAAGAAAACATGACTATAGAAGAATATGAGCAAAAATTTTATGAGCTTAAGCCCTTCTCAGGTTACAAAGATGATGGCCCTATTCTTGTTCAATATTTCATCAGAGGTTTAAATGACCACTTATCAAGGAATGTGCCAGTCCTTGAACCCAAATTTTTTTGGGATGCTATTACCAAAGCCTTTCTAGTTGAGAGTAAAGTAAAGTCAGGATGAGGTAGTTATTCTAGTGGTCAAGAATTTAACACTGGAATAGGGTCTAAAGAGAACTACGACCAAGGGACTTATAGCTCTAAGAATCAATAATCATCCTTTAAGGGGGACAAAACTTCCACAAAAAGAAATTTTAGAACAACAACCAAGGCAATGGTAAGTTTCAGCACCCACAAAACTGTAATAATAATTATACCCAGCAAAGTTTCACTCCTCAACCATCCCAAAATTCTCAAAATTTTAGTAAAGCGGGTTATCAACAATCTAGCGTACCTCCTACAAAGAATTTTGTAAGGAACACTGGGTGTTTCTCCTGCGGACAACGGGGACACATTGCAATCCATTGTCCTCAGTCCACCAACTTCAGCAATAACCAGAACTAGGTAGCCTCAAAACCAACTATAGGAGATGTTGGTTGGCCCCATAGTGTTTTTTCCATAGTAGAACAAAGACAATCTGACCAACAAAGCATAGTCATTGAGACTATAAGTTCGTTAAAGGGTAAATCTATTTCTATCTTTTTCAATTTAGGAGCAACTAATTCCTTTATATCTCCATCATTAGTAGAGAAATGTGGTCTAGCGTCTGAAGGGTAGGGATTTAAGTGGCAGGTAGAACTGGCCTTCAGGGATAATATGACCATAGACTCATGTGTTCAAAATTGTGATTTGGAATTAGGACCCTTCTCTACCAAGTTAGATCTTAGAGTGACTCCCCTTGGTTCTTATGAAGTTGTCTTAGTGATGGACTGGTTTGAAGCTCATGAAGTCAAATTAGAATGTAGAAAGAAGACCATTCATTGTATTGATGATTTGGGTGAGCATAAAACTATAATTGGGATCCAATGTCTTATATCGCTTCAGATGATATTAGTGATGCAACTCAAGAAATGCATGTGAAATGGATGTCAACTCCTTGTAGTTTCAGTAAATGATCTTGTGGAAAGATAAGGTAAAGAAATAACACTTAATTACCCATTGCTTCAAGAGTTTGTTGATGTCTATCCAACAAAATTTTTGGGGATGCCTCCCAAAAGAGATATTGATTTATGTATAGATTTGGTGCTCGGTGTAGAACCCATCTCAAAGGCCCCTTATTGCATGACAAACCAAGAGGTAAGTGTAGTTAGAAGAACTTTTGGAAAAGGGCTTTATCAGACCAAGTGTGTCACCCTGGGGAGCTCTAGTTATTTTTGTGAAAAAGAAGGATGGCTCTCTCAGGTTATGTATCGACTATTGTTAGCTTAATAAGGTAACCATTAAGAATCAGTACCGTCTTTCATGAACCAATGATTTATTTGATCAAATGAAATGGGAAAAAGTATTTTTTAAGATTGATCTTAAGTCAAACTATCATCAGTTAAGGATCCATGAAGCCGACATCCATTGAACAACCTTTCATACTCAGTATGGTCATTATGAATTTACCATAGTACCTTCCTATCTCATGAATGCACCTTCAGTATTCATGAGCCTTATGAATGGGGTATTCAATACTTTCTTGGATAAGTTTATGATAATATTTTTGGATGATATATTGGTATAATCTAAATCAGTGGAAGAACATGAACAACATCTTCAACAAGTGTTACAATGCCTTCAATAAAATTAGTTGCTTCCCAACTTGGAGAAGTGTGAATTCTTCCAAACAAAATTTAAGTATCTTGGCCATGTTATCTTAGGGGAAGGCATAGCAGTTGACCCTGCAAAGATACAAGCCATAGTAGAATGGACAACACCCACCAATGTATTAGAAGTTTGTAGTTTCATGGGTTTAGCTGGTTACTATAGGTGCTTCATCAAGGGATTCTCCAAATTAGCTCATCCCATTACTTCCTTGCAAAGGAAAGGAAATAAGTTCATTTGGACTAAGAAATGTGCAAAATCTTTTCAAAGTTTAAAAGAAAAGTTAACCAATGCCCTGATTTTGGCAGTACTTGACCCC